>CATIWC010002359.1:0-472579 GCA_948472305.1 Vicia faba | reverse complement strand
CTAGCCCGATTTTGTTTTTGATTTGCTAAAGTAAATAAATAAGCAAAAAAAAATCGATCCACATTTTGATTCCCACATGCTCTATAGAGTATTAAATATTAAATTCCATCACGGGCAGAGCTAAATGACAATTATAACTTTAAATGATCATATTTGTAAAATATATAAATAAAAAAAGTTGGCAATAATTCGACAATGGCCAACAAAGTGACCTCACATTACAGTGTATTAATTAATAAATAAATGCAACTAACTAATAAAAATAAATTAGAGTGAAACAAGTACATATATCATGCCAAATTAGACATCTCCATCATGATCTTCTTTCTCTCCAAAATTGGACAAAAGAGGAAGTTATCTCACATATCAAAATCTCTTGAGACTTTTAATGGAAAATGTAAAACTAAACTAAAGAAAAAAATAAATCAACAAAAGAACATTCAGATGATATGGTAAGAACTAGTCAATTTAATTAGAGATCCAAAGTTTGAACTATTATAGTTAGGCTGGCCCTTCTAATTTAAAAAATAAGTTTAAAAGAATATCAATTTATATCAATTTTTTGAAAAAACCAATATAAAATCATAAATTTTGAAAACAAATTATAATTTTACAGTTGTTTTTAAAAACACGTATAAAATAGATTTTGAAACCAAATTATGATTTTACAACAATTTTTGAAAACAGGTGTAAAATAGTTTTAGTAATTAAAAATGCAAACATATTAAATTGAGAAACTTTACTACAAATAATCAACTAATTTTTCAATAAAAATTAAGTCATTATCAAAATTAATACACACTTCACACAAATCTAAAATAATTTTTTTTACTTGTAATTTTTTTATTATATATTTTTATTATTAATTTAGTGGCCAATATATATATTGAAATGGCATATATATTTAATATAAATAAATATCTATAGTTCAAATTTATACATAAAATATTTGTTGAAAGTCCACAACGAAACTAATACGTCATGTCATAAGAAAATGAAATGTTAGGTCTCCATCCAAAATCTTTAATATATATATATATATATATATATATATATAATATATATATATATATATATATATATATATATATATATATATATATATATATATATATATATATATATATATATATATATACTATATATATATATATATATATATATATATATATATATATATATATATATATATATATATATATATATATATATATATATATATATATTGTTAAATTATAATTTGATTGTGTCGAAATAGTATGTGTGTCGAAGAGAGATTGTCCAGTCGAAGAGCTTGTGGATCGAAGTAAGTTACACATAGATTTGATTTGTTTTAAATTTAGATAAATTTAATTTAGATCTAAAATAAATATGTTTGATTTAGTACGAAAATATGTATTTTGGACTTTTATAGTTTAAGGTTTTTATAGTTCTGTGTTTTGACTTAGGGAATAAGCTAACCTAAATATATAAATAGAGGGCGTAATCTTTAATTTTATAATTAAGTCAATTCATTGTAATCACAGAATTTACAGTTGCAAGTGATTAATAAAATTTTCCACAGTTTGTGAGCAGAGATAAATTCTACAGAAAATAATTATTTTCTTTCTATCAATCTTTATCACCATATATATATATATATATATATATATATATATATATATATATATATATATATATATATATATATATATAATATATATATATATATATATATAAAATCTCGAGTTGGATTATCATATAACTTTGTTTTTTATATAATTTCTTTTTGCCATTAAAAATACCGAAAAGCTAAACACAAAACCATCTTAACAACCCCATAATGTCACATCAAGCTTTAGGTTATATCCTATAACATGATTCATTTTGTGTTTTCTCATAGAATATGCCATGCCACACTTTTTGAGTCTTTACAATGATGCATACATTATGAGTTCACACTTGCACACTTCTATATATAACTAAACAACTAATATGTTTTACTTAGAATTCACTTCTCTCCCACTCTCTCTTCTTTGTTGATTGTTAGAAGTTAGCTAGCTAGGTTGATCTTAAAATGGAATCTAAAAAAGAAGGGAGGTGAGGAAATCAAAAGAGGGAGGTTCAATAAGTATAATTTTGAGATATAGTGATTGGATTGATGTTGTTTTAATGTTGATGGGTGGTTTGGGAGCAATTGGAGATGGAATGTCAACAAATGTTTTGCTTCTCTTTGCTAGCCGTATTATGAACAGCTTAGGTTACACTGATAATAATAGTGATACTAATTCCATGAATGAGGTGAAAAGGTAATTAGTTGTTAATTATAATTTACTTAATTTCATTAATTCTATGCCCTCTAATAAAACTTTATTAATTTTCTTATTTGTTTCTGATTTTTTTGGTTTATTATTTGCAGTGTAGCTTATATTTGTATACTTGGGATTGACAACTATGGTTGTGGCATTTTTAGGTAATCTAAATTTAAATTTTAAAAAAAACTTTTTGAGGTCAAAAGATGTGAAAGTTTTAACAAACATATTTAGGCATTATTATCAATTTTAGGCTTCTACATCTTTTTAACAATAAAATAATATATGATATTTCTTTACAACTATCAATTAAATTGATTTAACGAAATTAATAACTAAAAAGTATACAATTATATCAAAAGAACTTCTCTTAAAGTTGGATTTAACCAACTGATTCAAGAAATGAGCTAAAATTTAGTCGATTAGTTACTTAGAAAGATTCTAATTATACTTTAATTTGTTTGAATCAAATTCAATTGCAATTTAATTCAACTAATTCTTATTTTTTATATTATTTTTATATTATTTATTTATTTTTTTAATCTAATAACAATTGAATCAATTACACCCTTAGTAAGATTTTAATTTGAATTAGAACAAAATTTAGATATAATTTTTTAGGTGTGGCTCTTATTATTTTCGAATGAAAATATGACAAATATAATTTCTTTTTACACATACATACGCAATTTGTTTCTATTTTTACTTTTTAAATATTATTTAAGTATATTTATCATATTTTCATTAAAAAATAATAAGAATCACACCTAAATAATTATATCTAAATTTTTTATTTTTGAATTATTGTTAAGGGTTTAGGTCACATAACCATCTCAACAACCACACTATAGGCTTTTATATGTATCAACTAACATCTTAGTGTAATTAATATTGAAGAGTACTTAAAATAAATTAATTTCTCAAAGACTAATATATTAAACATTAAAATAAAAATTTAAACATTAAAATAAAAATTTAAACATTAATGGAAACTTCAAATAATGTAAGGTCTATTATGGAGACTAATCAACATCAATAAATTGACAGAATGTTTTTTTTTCTTCCTTTTTTCAGAAGGATATTGTTGGAGCAAAACAAGTGAGAGACAAGTGTTGAGAATTAGGTACAAGTATTTGGAAGCTGTCCTTAGACAAGAAGTTGGTTTTTTTGATTCACAAGAAACAAATACTTCTGAAATCATTAATAGCATATCAAAGGACACTAATCTTATCCAAGAAGTTCTAAGTGAAAAGGTATATTTCCTTTTCTTTCACCTTAATTTTTAATAATTTCATGTAATATGATTATTAATGTCCTAGACTCAAAAATAATTGGATGAAATGATAAAAAATTCCTTCTCTTATAATCAATAATCATCGGTCTTGTGCTCAAATTTAATTTTAAATACTGGTCTTCTCCGACTCTAGAGATTAGTCTTTTACCCTAATTTGAATGTTAATAATTCACACAGGTTCCATTATTTTTGATGCAATCATCATCATTCATATCAGGAATAGCTTTTGCAACATACTTTTCATGGAGATTAGCATTAGTAGCATTTCCAACACTTGTCTTACTCATAATCCCTGGCATGATATATGGAAAATACCTAATATACTTATCAAAATCATCAATGAAAGAGTATGGAAAAGCAAATGCAATTGTTCAACAAGCCCTAAGCTCAATAAAAACAGTGTATTCATTCACAGCTGAGAAGAGAACAATGGAGAAATATTCAGAAATATTAGATAGAACTTCAAAGCTTGGAATTAAACAAGGTATTGCTAAGGGTCTTGCTGTTGGAAGCATTGGTTTGTCTTTTGCAATTTGGGGTTTTCTTGCTTGGTATGGAAGTCATTTGGTTATGTATAAAGGAGAGAGTGGTGGCAGAATTTATGCTGCTGGAATTTGCTTCATTATGAGTGGATTGTAAGTATTTTTCTTCTATCTTATCTCACATTTTAAATTTTTGTTAATCATGAATTTACAAAAATTAATTAAAAAGATAAAAATTACTCTTACTTGTAAACTCATATGTGTGATTTATCCATAAAATTATGAGCAATTAAATTATAGGAGGTTTTATATATGAAAATGATTTTTGATTTCACACTTTATTCTTTAATAAAGTACGTGTCATTACTTTAATATAATTAATTAAATCTTTTACTATAGAAAAAAGCAAATTTTTTAGTGCATTTTAGTGACAAATGCAATTTATAGTAGAGTTAAAACATAAAGTAGCCAACTTGATTTAGCTTTATTTCATTCTTTTTTTAATCATCCATTGACATGATTTTCTTTAGGGTAAAGGAGATTAAAAAATAATCACTTTAATTCCATGAAAACATGTGCATGATACAAATCGAATCAAATCATTTCACAAAAGTTTTTGTCTTTATCTTTTTCAGTAATGTGTCTAATATTTTACAAAAAATGAAAAGTTATTATAATTGAATTAATGATGAAAATTTAGGTCCTTGGGAGTGGTACTTCCAGATTTGAAATACTTCACAGAAGTATCAATTGCTGCATCAAGAATATTTTCAATGATAGATAGAACACCAGAAATTGACAGTGAAGACACAACAAAAGGAATCACATTACAAAAAATCAACGGAAACTTAAATTTCGAACACGTAAAATTCACGTACCCTACACGTCAAGAAACCATTGTACTTTATGATTTCAACCTTCAAATCGAAGCCGGAAAAACTGTTGCATTAGTTGGTGCAAGTGGAAGTGGTAAATCGACCGTAATAGCATTGGTTCAAAGATTTTATGATGCTAATGAAGGCGTTGTTAGCGTTGATGGTTTTGATATAAAGAGTTTGCAATTGAAATGGTTGAGAAGTAAAATGGGACTAGTGAGTCAAGAACATGCCATGTTTGGGACTTCTATTAAGGAGAATATTATGTTCGGGAAAAATGATGCGACTGTCGATGAGATTGTTGCTGCTGCTACGGCCGCTAATGCTCATAATTTCATTAGACAGCTTCCAGATGGTTACGAAACTAAAGTAAGTTATATTTTCTCTGATACATATAGATCAGATACATTTGTTATTCAATGAATTTTTTAAAAAATAATTATTGACTTAATTGATTGTGATTAACTAGATTGGAGAGAGGGGTGCACTTCTATCTGGTGGACAAAAGCAAAGAATAGCAATTGCTAGAGCTATCATAAAAAATCCAATAATTCTTCTACTTGATGAAGCAACTAGTGCACTTGATTCTGAATCCGAATTATTGGTACAAAATGCTCTTGATCAAGCTTCTTTGGGAAGAACTACTTTGGTATATACAATCAATTATTCATTCATTTTTTATATAGTAAGGTATAATTAAGAGCTTATGCTATAAGCACTTATCATATAATATCAAGTCACTTCTTTGAATTTGAACAGGTTGTTGCACACAAGCTATCAACAATCAGAAATGCAGACCTAATAGCAGTTGTGAGTAATGGTTGCATCATTGAAACTGGCACACACAATGAACTCATCAACACTCCAAATGGCCATTATGCTAAATTAGCAAAAATGCAAACTCAATTAAGCATTAATGATGATCAAGATCAAATTCAAGAACAACAAATCATTCTTCTTTCGGCAGCGAGAACTAGTGCTGGTAGAACAAGTACTGCAAAATCAAGTCCTGCCATAACCTTTCCGAAATCGCCATTATCTAATGATGTTAATGCAATCACCATATCTAAAGTCTCTCATTCATCGCCTTCGTTTTCGAGGTTACTTTTCTTGAATTCGCCGGAATGGAAACAAGGACTAGTCGGAACACTTTCAGCTATAGCCTTTGGTTCGATTCAACCTTTGTATGCGTTAACAATTGGTGGCATGATATCGGCTTTTTTTGCTAAAAGTCATGAGGAAATGAAACACAGAATCATGAACTATTCGTTGATTTTCACTTCTCTATCGGTTGCTTCGATTACACTCAATCTCATACAACACTACAATTTTGCATATATGGGAGCAAAGTTAACAAAAAGGATAAGATTGTGTATGTTGGAGAAAATCTTAACCTTTGAAACTGCTTGGTTTGATGAAGAGAAAAACTCTAGTGGAGCATTATGTTCGAGGTTAAGCAACGAAGCTTCAATGGTGAAATCGCTCGTTGCTGATAGAGTTTGCTTACTCGTTCAAACCACTTCTTCCGTCACAATCGCGATGATCATTGGCCTTGTCGTAGCTTGGAAGTTAGCTCTTGTTATGATCGCAGTTCAACCGCTTACAATACTTTGTTTTTACACGCGAAAGGTTCTGCTTTCTACGCTTTCGACTAAATTCGTTAAGGCGCAGAACCAAAGCACGCAGATCGCGGTCGAGGCAGTTTATAATCACAGAATTGTAACTTCTTTTGGAAGCATCACAAAAGTTTTGAGACTGTTCGACGAGGCGCAAGAGGCGCCGAGGATGGAAGCTAGGAAGAAATCATGGCTAGCTGGGATTGGTATGGGATCTGCTCAGTGTGTAACTTTTATGTGTTGGGCTTTGGATTTTTGGTATGGTGGAAAATTGGTTGAAAAGAGAGAAATTTCTTCTGGTGATGTGTTTAAAACATTTTTTGTTTTGGTTAGTACTGGAAAAGTTATTGCTGAAGCTGGTAGCATGACTTCTGATCTTGCTAAAAGTTCAACTGCAGTTGCTTCTGTGTTTGAAATCCTTGATAGACAATCACTTATTCCAAAGGTATGTAATGTATCTAAGTTTTAAAGTGGTCATAAATTAAAACTAGGGATGGCAAAATAGGCCGGTCCGTCTGGCATACTCGTTTTGTCTGCATTTTTTTGTGGAATGGATCAATATTTTACGCCTACACCCTTTAATATGTTCGTCCATCCCCGTTCCGTTTATTTGCGAGTGCAGGCATTAACATAAATTATTATTATTTTTAGGTTTAAGAGGTGTTGTGCTGTCCCGTCCACATTTTTTTCGGGGCAGGACAAGGTTTTAGTCTAACACCCTCAAATATGTTTGTCCTGTTTTTTTGCGGACTTTTTTGCAAGGAGAGTCTAAACAGGGTGGACATGATCATTTGTCATCCCTAGTTAAAACTATTTAAAAAACACATTTAAAACCGAGTTAAATTCATGTTGATTTATGTCTGATCTCGGAGAATTTACTATGTGTTAACTTGGATAAAGTTGATTTAAAGAACTTATTTTACGAATAATTTAACTCAAAATTCGTCTAAAAAACGTAAGATCAGACGATTTTACGAGTTAAAACTTGATTTTAATGACATGTTACAGACTAATCGGTTTGTTGTTTGTTTGATTAGGCTGGAGAAGAAAACAATGGAATTAAATTGGAAAAAATGAGTGGAAAAATAGAGTTAAAGAATGTTGATTTTTCATATCCAAGTAGAGCAAAGACACTAATTTTGAACAAATTTTGCTTGGAAGTAAAAGCAGGAAAAAGTATTGGACTAGTTGGAAAAAGTGGATGTGGAAAATCAACGGTGATTGCATTAATACAAAGATTCTATGATGTTGAAAGAGGATCAGTGAAAATTGATAATGTGGATTTAAGAGAATTAGATATTCATTGGTATAGACAACAAACTTCATTGGTAAGTCAAGAGCCTGTCATATATTCGGGTACCATACGTGATAATATTTTGTTTGGAAAACAAGATGCAAATGAAAATGAAGTTGTCGAGGCGGCTAGATCCGCAAATGCTCATGATTTCATCTCGTAAGTTCTTTTTCTCTCTCTCTCTCTCTCACTCATGATTAGGAGTCGAACTTGTCATATACTTGTAGTGTAGTACTGATATCTCTAAATAAAGACGTGTTATTTTTTGGTGATGCAGATCATTGAAAGATGGATATGAAACACAATGTGGAGAAAGAGGAGTACAATTATCAGGAGGACAAAAGCAAAGAATAGCAATTGCAAGAGCCATAATTAGAAATCCAATTATACTTCTACTTGATGAGGCAACAAGTGCTTTGGATGTACAATCAGAACAAGTTGTGCAAGAAGCACTTGATAGGATTATGGTAGGAAGAACAACCATTGTTGTGGCACATAGGCTTAACACAATCAAAGAACTTGATTCTATTGCTTATGTGTTAGAGGGTAAGATTGCGGAACAAGGAAGCTATTCTCAGCTTAAGCACAAGAGAGGTGCTTTTTTCAACCTTGCCAATCATCAAATTAAAACTTAGTTATTGTTAATTATTTTCATCTAAACATTGAGGAACATAATCAGTAACTATAAAATATGACATATATGTGATAATGTTGGAGTAATGATGGTTGTTTCTTTCAAGATGCTTTGATTTTCTAATATGTCCACTATATTATATTACATGGATGATCTCGAGAATGAGTTACTGCATTGTGTCATCTTGTAGTGAGCATCTAAAATTGTGGCTTTGAGGCTCACTATTGGGCAAGTTTTATATAATGAGGTGTCAACTTTTATAATATGGATGATCCATGATGAATTTTGGATTTGGATCCTCTTCCCTATACTATTACACAAGTCTCTTATACCCTTAACTATTTTAATATGTGACATATCTAAAATCATTAAGTTGTGAAAAAATTTAAAAAAAATAATTAGATGGAAATTTCTGAGCTGAGGTGCATCAACAATGTGATTGTACCAATGTGGTACTTGTGGCTTCTCTAGAATTTGAGCTTAGGAGTTGGTGGAAGTCTAATAGTGTGTTTGATTTAACGACGCGAAAAGGAAAAGCACAGCTAAAATTCACGTTACTTCAAAAGTTTAGTTGTGTAGCTTATGGAAAGGTGGGAGAGGATCTAGACGTGCGTTTGGCTACTCAAACGCCAAACCAAACACACCATAAGTTGTTTTGGATTCCCATGTCACCAATTTCCATGCGTTCATAATATGTGGCTTGATATTTGTGTTTATTTGTTTGATGGGTGTTATGGTAGGATTGCTATTTTTTGAGACGTGATTTGGGTCATTGTTGTTTTACGATTTTGAAAAATATTGTTATTGGAGAAATTATTGGGTCGAGTCGCAGATTAAATCGCTTTCTTTAAGACGTTTTGTAGCACTATTCAAAGTTATGCAAAGCAGTTACTCAATCACGCCGCCTCCAAGATAAAACAGTTAAGTTCTATAATGTACGATTACTACTTGAACGGTAGATAATTGGTCTAGAAATACACCCTCTGATGGTTCAAAATTAGTCAAATATGTTATAAATATCACTCTTAGTATCTGGTATATAGACAAGTCGTAATAATTTCACAGATGATTTTTCTTGCAAGGTTTGGATGTATTTCTTAAAGCAGAAATCTAAAATTTTTACCAAATTCGAGTTGTGGAAGACCGTGGCAGAGAATCAAATAGACATAAAAATCAAGTATTAGAGGTCAGATAATGGGACAAAATACACTGATTTGAAATTTAAGAGGTTAGTTGATGAACATGGTATTCAAAGACATTTCTCAATTTGCAATACACCACAACAAAATGACATGTCAGAGAGAATGAATAGATAAGTCTTTAATTAAAGGGAAATATGTATTTTGTTAAATGTATGACTATCAAAAGGTTTCTGGGTAGAGGCAGTTAACATGACATGATATTTTATCAACAGGTTACCACAGGCTTCATTGAAAGGGGGGGGGGGGGGGGGGGGGGGTTGTAGAGGAGTTATGGACAAATCATCCTATTGATTTTGACAATTTATGAATTTTTGGGAGTCTGACTTATGTGCATATATCAAGTGAAGATTGGTCCAAACTTGATTCAAAGTTGAAGAAGTGTGTCTTCGTCGGTTATGCAAAATGCGTGAAGGGTTCCAAGTTATGGGATCCAATTAAAAAGAAGATGGAAATAAGAAGAGATGTTGTTTTTGACGAGTAGTTGATGTTGAAGCAATCAATTGCAATAGATGTATCAACATCTGAAGAAGAAACTTCCAACAAACAAATGATTTAGGTGGATGTTGATCTGCCACTTGTGAACAATTTGCATGTAGTGTCGAAACAACAGGAGGAACAAAAATATGATACTGAAATTGACTATGAACCTGAAGTTTCAGTTGGAGTACAAGATTATATGCTTATTCGTGACAGAGAGCACCATTCAACAAAGCCACCAGAAAAATATGGATATAAAGACTTGGAAGCATATGCACTTATTACTAGTTCAGAAGACCCTTCTACTTTTTGAGAGGTTATAGATAGCCGGAAGAAAGATAAATGGATGGGTGCAATGATGGATGAGATGGATTCCTGAAAGAATAATCAGACATGGGAGCCTGTTCAACTTTCTAAGTAAAAAATGGCCATCGATTGTAAGTGGGTGGTCAAGAGAAAACCAACACTAAGATAAAAAGATGGGAAAAGTTCAAGGCTCATATTGTAGCAAAGGGATACTCACAACAAAATGGACTTGATTGTAATGGTATTATATCTCTGATCGCCATACATACTTCTATCATGGTTGTATTATCCTTGTTAGCCAGCTGAGACATGCATTTAGAGTAGATGGATGTGAAGACACATTTTTCACGGTAATCTAGACGAGAAAATTTACATGGAACAACCAGAGGGGTTTACTGTCACTGGACATGGAAGAATGGTTTGTAAATTGAAGAGGTATTTGTATGTCTAAAGCACTTTTCAAGGCAATGGTACAAGTGCTATGATTATTACAAGCATAAGATTGGCTACACAAAGTATGAGTATAATTGTTGTGTTTATGTTAGAAGCCTTGGTGATGTCTCTTTTATTTTTATTTTATTGTATGTTAATGATATGTTGATTGCTTATATTCATTTACATGATGTAAATGAACGAAAATTAAAATTAGGAAAGGAGTTTAACATGAAATACTTAGGTGTTGTTAAGATTCTTGGTATGAAAACTCACAAGGATATGAGGCTAGAAAATCATGGCTTTCTCAGAAAATCTATGTTGAAAAGGTGTTAGAAAAGTTTGTCATGATTAATTTGAAAGTTACGTGTACTCCATTGGCGAGTCACTTTAAGTTGTCATTGAACCAGTGTCCATATAAAGATGTAGAAGATGAGTATATGTCAAATGTCCCTTCTGTTAGTTTTTTTGGTTGTTTAATGTATGATATGGTATGTACTAGACCAGATTTGACATAAGTTGTAAGTCAAGTTTATAAGTTTATGTACAAATCTGGAAAGCGACATTGGGAAGAAATCAAGAGTATTTTCATGTACTTGAAGGGTACTATGAGTTACGGATGTTAAGCAGTGAACAAGGTGATCCTTCAATTGTAGGATATGTTTATTCAAACTATGCTGGTGATATAGATGATGTGAGGTCTACAATAAGGTATGTCTTTACTTTAGTAGGAGGACCTATTAGTTGGAAATCATCGGTTCAATCCATAGTGCCCATGTGGATAAGTGAAGTAGAGTAAATGGAAAGAGACGAAGTTGCCAAAGAAGCCTTATGGCTTACATGATTTGTGAGAGAATTAGGTGTTGAGCAAGATGGAGTTTGGTTGCATTGTGATAGTTATAGTGTCATTTATTTGGAAAGCAATTAGATATATCATGCTAGGACCAAGCATATTGATGTGAGCATTATCAAGATCAAAGAGTTACTTGAATTTGGACATATATTACTTAAAAAGGTTCATACTTCATAGAATACAACTGATGTGTTGATTAAGTCAATCATCCGTGACAAGTTCAGGCATTGCTTGGACTTGTTACATGTTTCTCAGTGTTAAGCAGAAGGTGTTTCTCCCCAGTTTCCAAGGTGAATCGTCGTGCATGAAATCTTCATAGGATTTTGATATTCGCCAAGGTGGGGATTGTTGAGTATGACTCATATTGTTAAGATGATTATGACTTATTGATATAATTATGGAATGTTGAGAGTATAACTCATATTTTTGAGATAATTATCAGTAGAGATAAATGTTTATTGAGGAAAACAATTTTAGATAATCTGAAACCTAATATTATATATACAGCTTGTAACAATGTAATTCATTTGGCTCATAATACATAAATAAGTGGAACTATAACTACTCTATAGTCGTAGAGGTAGGCATCATTTTCCAAACTGCATTAACAAAGATCAATTGTGTCTATTGTCTTTTACTTTCGTTTATCTTTAATCTTCTATACTAGTTATTTTTCTAACACAAACTAACAACTAAAAATTATAATGAGAGAAACGATTAAGCCTCCTTTGAATCCTTTGCCATTTTTCTATGTTATTAATATCTTCTTGAAACTATAATGATTATTCTTATATCACGACTATTTTATAAATAGTTACGTGTAATGTCTTGTTACGTAATTTGCTTTGTCTAATAATAATCCATTAATGTCTACGGAGAAGTTGCAACCGACAAAGGTTTGATCTGCTGTAAAATTCACATGCCACGACTAAGTATACCCTATGCATAGTGATTATAAATAACCTCCCAATAATATTTCATTCGAATAGAATTATCTACGGTTAGTTCTCAAATATTATCTAGATCAATTCTCCGAAATTTGTAAACATGAAAAAGCAATAAACGCAAAAAATCATTGAATAATTATAATAAGTTTATCATTACAAAGAACATAAGCTAAATAACCTTTTGTGTTCCTTAATTATTTCTCTGGATCCATTTTGGTCTCCTATATTTTAAAATAATCAATTTGATCCCTTATTTATTCAAATATATAAGGTTTGTCTTTTTTGTTAAATTTGTTAATCAAAGTCAAATGTACTAGCCACTTCATGTCCAGTTGGAGCTGATGTGGAACCCAAACACTAACATGGAGGGTCCGACCCAAATTGGACAATTTGAGTCCGACTTTGAACATGTTTAGTGCTTCTCCTTCAATCGCATTTTGCTCACATTTTCTTCTTCTCATTTTTACTCTAGACACCGAATTCGTAAGAGCTAGATTGCTATTATATTTTCCTTTCGATTGATGCTACATTCTCTATTGATGAAACTCAAAATTATTTGTTCTCTTTTTTATTGGCACAATTCTTCAATTTCTATTTGTGGTAACTAATTCTAATTTTATTCATTTCAATATTTTTTTTTTGTTTTTTAGGTTTAGGATTTTAAGGTTATGAAGTTTTTGGTTATTTATTTGGAGGAGGAAAGGTAAATAGTTTTAGGGTTTAGAGATGTAGGTTTTTCTGTCAAAATTTCAATACTATCTCTAATGGAAGACTTAACAAGATGCTTGTAGAATAAAGCTTTCCCACCTGAGCAATTGTACTTAGAAAATCTTCACCATCTTCACGGCAGAATCCCCAAATAGCACGTACGTGAACAAGGTTCCCAGATTTCCTAATTTAAATAATGTGTATAGTTTGATAGAAAAGTGATACAATTGCCAACAAATCAACATACAAGAAGACACCCATATTATGGGTCAAATTGACAAAGTCATGAATTTTTTTATTGATGGAACACCCTGGACAACTCCTCCAACAGCATGTGTGTCATGAATTTGAGTCGTAGAAGTAGCAAACAATCCAAATTTGTTACTTTCCATGTAAAGAAAGAAATATTTACATATAAGTTAATTACAAGCAAGTGGTACACAATATAATTGGGTGAAAAAGTGTCAAATTTTCTTGCTTTTGCTATCAAATCATGTTTATCATAGTCTTCTTCATTGCACAAAAAAGAAAGCCATCTTGGTCTAAAAATGGATGGATGTGTAGTCAAGACTAGTTGAAGAATGGAAATTGGGCAGGTGGGCCTATTTCAGGTAATCCTGGCAACTGGAAAAGCAATGAGAATGTTGGTCTTTTTGGAGGAGATGAGAATTATGATCACAAGATGCACGTACAATGCCGCGTGTGCAAAAATAAACATTGTTAGTGAGAATTAGACGAAAAGGACTTATATGACACATTTTGAATAAATAATGGATCAAATTGGTTGTTTTAAAAGATAAGGGATCAAAATGGAGCAAAAGATATAGTTAAGGGACGAAAAGGGATATTTAGCCAAGAACATATCTAAATGAATCATATAATTCAAACTAATAGGGGAAAATTCATCTAAGATGACTTAATTTAGGGGAATTAGCCACACATCCTTAAGGAATTCATATAAATATCAGTCAAAAGAAATAAATTAAACCTCACAAATGATGAGGGATGTAACCCATTATTATTGATTGTCTTATCCTCTGCTCGAATGCTTTAGAATATTTATTTTCTCTAATAAAATTCAGAATCCTAAAGCTTAGTTCATTTGATAATTTATAGAAAAAACCATGCTCGCAAAATTGTGTTGCACTGCCTTATTGGCGTACATCGATTTTGCGATGTTGGGTGACATTTCAGTCATGAGATAATTAAAATTGCACCAAACTTTTTTCCTTGATAATCAAAATTTTCAATCTTGCAATGTTTCTTTTTTTCTTTTGATTATTGTATGTAATTTATTTGATTCCCTCTTTATCATAACTTCTATAGTAAGATATCATACAATTTATCTAGTTAGGATAATTTTGACACAAATTATTATTTTTCACGATTCTTCGGAATATTTATTAAAACTAAATAACATAAGCGAATTAAAATCAAAATTACATAAAACGAAAGAAAATTATACTAAAACACATGAAATGACGGACTGTCATCACAACTCCAAACTTGAACATTTCCTTATTCTAAAAAAATCTTGAATATTGAGATTATATGTAAAACATAATAGTTTATGGTATTTGCATCTAAAATGCTGGAATCAAGGAGGAGGAGGTGTACCTTCAAGGCACTCTGATGCTCAAGTAAGTAAGAGTGCAAAGAGATGTAAGAGAGAAGATAGGATTTTAGAATAGAATATTGGATACCTGACCCTCACAAGTATGTGGTTTATATAATGCTCTGATGCTTGGCCATTGGTTCCTATTTTTGGGCCTGGATATTAGGCCCCGAAAAATAGGTAACTGCCAGGATTTTTGGGTGAAAGCAGGAATGGGAAGCTAGTGCTCATTCTCTTGGGAGGGATGCCCGAAACTAGCTATTGTAACAGAGATGTGCCTGAAACTAGTCGTTGCTACGAGCAGCTTTGTGGTCACGGGAAGGTGTGGTCTTGTTGTCTCTAGGGCCGCACGACCACGGGTCCAAAGCTGTCAGACAGATGGAAAATATGCCCTTTGTTGGTCCTAGGTTTATTGAGCCAATGCTTTTGGGTCGTCCTGGAGTAGGAGTTGATTGGTCCGTGTCTAGTTGATCACCCAGTCCATAACAGGATCCCCCTAAGTCGTTGCTTCTAATTATAGAAGAGATGACTTAAGGTCATCCTGTGCGTCGAGAAGGGAAACACATCGTTGGCACCCATTGTTTGAGACGAGGATGTTTCATAATTTTTATGAGGATGTGCTCATATGAGAAACCATCTGTGATACGGTGGGAGAACTGACTTGGTTTTTTTGCGTTTGATTGCAAATGTTGCGGTTAGCAAGAGTCGCCACTGACTTTTCTTTTATCCAAAAGGAAAGGCTGAAAAGAACATGAAAGACCTTTGAGATGTTTTCTTGAGTTCGGGGGGTAGATTATGAAAAGGTAAGGTATTAGTACCCTTTTCATCCGTAGTTATCTACGGGCTCTTAGTTGCTTGCTAGATCACTTACTTTTGTTTGAAAATGTGCTTTGTATGGTTTTTGAAAGTATTTTGAAAAGGCGTCATCGTTTAAGCAAACTTTGTAATGATTCTTGTTCGTAAGAATGTATACAAAGTGTTGATCTTTTGAAAATGTTTTCAAGTTTGAAAGATGTTTTTGAAAGTGTTGATGTTTGTTTTGAAAATAGAAAAGATGTTTTGGTTTGAAAATGAGCAAGCAACTTAGGATCGTTCTACCTACTCAAAAAGTCTTTCATGTTTATTTCCTCTTTCCTTTGATATTTTTATCTTACCATTGATTTGATAAGTAACCCTATCTCTGGATGTATAAGGGACGGGCAAGGGTCATCGTATAGCCATGATTATCAGCATTGTAAGATATCTTAGCATTTTCTTTAAGGGACTAAGATCATTTTGAAAGATAACTTTGATAGCGTCATCGAGGGACTATGATCTTGTATTTTGTTTGTTTTTGCTAAGATACCCTACATGCATAATATGGCCATTTTTGTAACGCAACAAGGTGAGTTTACCCTAAGGGTGTAAGTGTGCAAGTGTATTGATTTACATGCATTGTTTTGTCTTGAATTAGGGTTTTCTAAGCATTGATTTTATCTTTCCATACAAACCCTAATTACTAGCATTTGTATAAAGCATTAAATTGCGGAAAATAAAAATACTAAGCTATTACATCATTAGGGGAGGGGGTGTATAAATTTACAAATGGGGAAATTGCAAGAAAATTAAATCTAACTAATTATTACAACCATATTGAATATTGTACAAAAATGAAAATAAAAATGCAAGAATGCAACATGGAAAAAGAAATGATTTTGTTTGGATTTTTATGAAAGGGGTTTTAATCTTAGACCTAATTAAGAAAAATAATTAATAAAAATTAAATAAAATTAACTTAAACTAAATAAGAAAAGAAATGAACTAAAAAAAGATTTTTTAGGGTTTTATTTATGAAAAGGTTTTAAATTAATAAAAATAAAAGGAAAATTAATTAATTAAAATAAACCTAAGTTCTAAATTAATTTTAATTTATAAGAAAATAATACAAAAAGTTAAATCTAACCTAAATATTAATTATTAAGAAAGAAGAAATTAATTTATTAAGAAAAATGTTTTTGTTCTTTTAGTTTTATAAATAAATAAACTAAATAAGTGTAAAAATAATAATTAAAATATTTTTTTGGATTTAAAAAAAAATTAAAAAAAAAAAAAATAATAATAATAATAATAATAAAAGAAAAAGAAATAAAATGAAATAAGAAAAAAAGAAGAAAATAATAATGAAGTTGGGCCAGGGGGTGCTGAAGTAAGTCAGGGGTTAGTAAAAGAAAGAAGATAAACAGGCCCTAGTTGGAGGCCCAGGCGTGCTGTTTGGAAACAAAAAAAGTGAAAAAAAAGTGAAAAATGAGAAAAGGTAGCGCGCTGGGTGTTGAACCCACACCCTCTTGGTTACCAGCGCACTGCCTTTTCACTGGGATGGCTATACATCCGTTTATTAAAATGAAATGATAAATACATAATGTAACATGCTTCCAAGGCCTGTACTTCGTCTTCAACCTTCAGCCAGCCAGAGTACCTGTAACTTCTTCATCTCTCAACAAAAATGGAAAGTACAAACATGAAAGTTGTGACATTTCTTCCCACGAATCCAACCATAAAAATAACTAAAGTTATAAGTCCAAGATGAGTGAGAATTTTTCTGGCCCTAATTTAAAACCTAAAAATTTCAGAAACTTCAACTCTAAAATTCTCTAAGCTCAAACCATATAAATTAAAACTATGGATATGTACAGCTTCGTGGCAATGAGGTCTACATTTTATCTTTGAAAATGGAAGCCTAACAATGCCTATATGAATAGTTAAAAAGTCAGAAAACTCACTTGCAAGAGGGTATCGTGTTTTGAGTTTGAGCAGATTTTGATGAGTTTCAGTGATTGGGTTAGATTCCTCAAGTTCCCAAGAAGCTAATGTGATGTTTGGCTTGAGCTGAAAGTGTCCGAGGAGCTCTGGAGAAGTCAAGGTGCAAGGTGCTATTTTTGAAAATGGTGGATGATGATAGAGGTGTTACAGTTGTGTTGCAGGTGTTGGAACTGTTTGTATATGTTATTTAGAAGTTTTGAAAGTAAAAGGCCAAGAAATGCACGAGCAAATTTAAAGATTGGGTTCAAAACTCAAATGGCAATTTTTTAGATGTTTTTGGTGGTTCTGTGCTTTTTTGGGGTTTCAGGGCTTGAGCATGCCTATATTTTGATGCAAACAACTTATGCATAAGTAAGGAAAAGGTTGTGAGGCTTTAGAGGGTCAGAATCACACAAGTACAAGTTATGGCTATGTTACTTGATTTTGAAGAAAAGTGGGGACATGGTTTCAAGGTATAGTACAAGCATGGATGACTTGTTAGAGGCTTGATACAAGTTTATTTTGGGTTATAGGTTATGCGTGATCAGAAGAGAACAAGTGCAAAGCTCAAGAACCGATTTTATGCATAAAGCTACTTTTCCAAAATGGCAATGTGCACTTTCTTCCTAAAATGGAAATAAGTATGGGCAATGCATTGAATGCTTGAGTTGAGGCCTCTAACAGCTGTGCAAACATTTAATTATGGGGTGCCAAACAATTTTGAGGCCTGCAAAGCAAAGATTGTGCAGCCTAGCATGGATTTGCATTCTTGTTCATCATGAAATTCTGCCTTGTAAAACAACTTGAAACCCTAACTTCTGGCCTTCGATTCTCCTTTCTCAAAAATTATCTCAAGGAGTTCTTAGACATTTTAGAAAGCTTGCAATGTGCTCTACAACCCCTCTTTGAATCACTTTTGAAATTTCCCCTTGGAACTATGTGAAAAATTGCCATGAAGTTAGGTCAAAGTCCTGCCTAAATTAGGGCAAAATTTTCACTAAGTGTTTAGTTTCATGAACATATATTCACATAATCATAACTTGAAATCCATGCATTTATAGGAGAAATTGTATAAAGCAATGTTTTAGATCTCATTGAGATCTACAACTTTCATGTTGAAAGTTTCCTTTGAATCATCTTGCATCATGGTGAAAAAATGGCTCAAAGTTGTGAAAAAACATGAAGTTTTCAACACTTCGAAAAATTTCTAAGTTTGGAAACTTTGACTTTTCAAAATGAAATCTTGACTTTTTGATTTCTTGATGAAAAATTTTCATATTTTGACATGTTTTGATGAATTGTGATCTTTGACACTTGATTTTGACCAAAAAGTCAAAGTTTTACTTTTCAGTGTACAATTGACTTTTGATCAGTTGACTGAAAATCCACTATCAATCAATTGAACTTGAGGGAAGTTTTGAGTCATGCCATTAGGTAAAATGATGAAATTGAACTCTTGAGATCATGTCTCAAACCAATTAACCATTTTCTAGGTCAAAAATTAGAAATTATCCTTTCTCAATCAAAACCCTAATTTTAACCATTTTGCCCTTTTGATGATCTGATCAAATTTCTTGAGGAATTATGGTCCAACTTTGATCAAATGACTTATATGAGTTCATAATTTTGATATGGATAAAAAATTATGAAGTTTGATTGTAATGGCCACAGTTGACTTTTTCCCCAATACAATTGATTTTTAGGTCAACTGATCAATTGACTAAGCAAAAATGTGATCCAAGACTTGAAACTTGACATGAGAAATCTTGAGGGTCTATAAAGATCCATGAAAGTCATATGAGGTATTAAAAGTTTAATTATCTTTGTGCAATCTCAAACCCTAATTTCAGTCATTAGTGCTTAGGGATGTGTCTTGAGCTGATCAAACCCTTGTGCAGTCTTGAACCAAAGGAGATCTTGTGAGAAAATACTTGATAAATGAGAGGGAAAATTTTGGGGCACAACAACTGCCCCTGTTCAATCTTCTTAGACCTGAAGAGTTAGATTGGAGGATCCGCCATTCATGACTTGAAGGTGGAAGATGATTGAACACTAGAGTGCCCAGAAATTTGCACTCGAAGATGAATTGTGAATGGGCTTATAGTTGCCATTTGGAGGAATGATGGAGATTTGCCGGAGATGGGCTTATAGATGCCATCCATAGGGTGACTGTTGACAGAAAATGGACTAAGTCTGAACTTGATTTCAACTGGAAAAGAATCAGAATAAATCTTTGGAGCGATTTATCTGAAACTAGTAAAAGTCTTGTATGTTATTTGACTGGGAAGAATAAGAATAAATATTTGGAGCAATTTATCTAAACCGGAAATGTTTCTTTGGAAAGTATCAGGATAAACCATTGAGAGGTTTAAACTGAACCAAACAGAGGTCTTGAACATTCTTTAACTGGAGAGAATCAGAGTAAATCTTTGAGCGATTTATCTGAACCAGAGAAAGTGCCTACTAGAAAAGAATCAGAATAAATCATTGAGAGATTTATCTGAACCAGCAGGGATCTGGAGAAGAATCAGAATAAATCATTGCGAGATTTATCTGAACCAGAAAAAAATTTTGCGGGAAAGAATCAGAATAAACCGTTAAGAGATTTAAAACTGAACCAGCAGGGATCTGGAGAAGAATCAGAATAAATCATTGAGAGATTTATCTGAACCAGAGCAAACATCTGCGGGAAAGAATCAGGATAAACTATTAAGAGATTTAAACTGAACTGGTAGGGATCTGGAGAAGAATCAGAATAAATCATTGAGAGATTTATCTGAACCAGAGAAAACATCTGCGGGAAAGAATCAGGATAAACTGTTGAGAGATTTAAACTAAACCGGCAGGGATCTGGAGAAGAATCAGAATAAATTGTTGAGAGATTTATCTGAACCAGAGACATCATCTGCTATGTAGATGGTTGACCAATCCTTTCTTGGGAATTGATCTGTAATTGACTTTTTGAAAATTTGATAATAATTTTCTGTTGATTGATCTTTCCTAAAAAGATGAAAGGTTAGTTGTATGCAATGTCATGATGTATGAAGTGCATGGTACAATGATGTTCTCAAAATAAATGAGATTCTGTCGTATGTATCTGTGTTGTTAATGCTATGACGTATGGATGTAATGTATGGACACATTAATTGTTGTGCCACAGTATTGTTGGAGTCAGGGAAAATAAATCCCTGAGCATTGCTGAGAATGAGGAGTGCAAGTCTTCATGTTTTGAAGTTGAAGTGTTGATGAGTTTCCATTTGTTAGAGAATTAAACTCTGTTGTGTAAGGAAAACACCGTGCATTGCTTGTTGGCCTCGTGCAAACCTGCTGGGGAATCCTGAGAAACTGGGCGACCTTCACTGGGGAATCTTCGGAGTGGTAACCGGAAGTTTTGTTCCGTTGGGGATGTGAGAGAGCTTGATATCGTTAAGCTGCATATTGGGGATACATTAGCGATCCGGTAGTGGGATCCGTTTTCCGCTCTTGCTGGAAAAGTATCTGCGGGGGATTTTATGGAATAGTCTAAAGATATTATCCTATTTCTTAAAGCCATTAGTGATTGTATTTCTATTTTCTGTTCCTTTTTTTACTCATTCGTAAATAGTAGTTACGCTCAAATGCATATGTTCAAAAATAATCATTGGACGCTTTCGCAAACAAAACATGGAAATAAAAGAAAAACAGATAGTTTTGCACTTTCAAAGGGACATTTTTGTATTAACTTGAGTAAGTATTTTTTGTATAACGAGACGAACATTCTAGTAGAAAAATGAAAATTGATATAAAGAAAAGATACATATGTGAAATAATCCCATGGGGTTCCCATTCTGCTATAGCCTTCGTGTCTCTGAGCGTCTTGTCCACTTGTTGCCTTGTCCGAAGTTGATTAATTGATTAGACCCGTTTGAGCTTTTCAGTCGATGCTAAAGGTTGTCTGTAAGGTGATCCAACGAGACATAGTCATATGCTTTAAATCCCTAACCTTAGCCTGGACCGTCCTTTCGGGTTTTTAGTCCGTCAGGATACCCTTTTTTGCCCAAGCCGCCCTTTTGGGTTTTCATCTTGCCGGGTGTACAGATTTTTTTTGGTATTTTATCCCTAATTTTTTCCCGAAAATTTTTGGTTCACCGAGATGCCCTAAGTTTTTCCTAGGTCAGTCGACCTAACGGGTCTTTATTCATGCGTAGTATCTTTTGACTATGTCCGCGTTCACAGGGTGTGGAAGGTCGTCGCCATTCATAGTGGTTAGGATTATTGCTCCACCAGAGAATATGCTTTTGATCACAAATGGTCCTTCGTATGTAGGGGTCCATTTGCCCCTGGGATCATCTTGTGGCAATATGATACACTTGATTACCAAGTCACCAACCCGATATACCTGACGTCTGACCTTCTTGTTAAAATCCTTGATCATACGTTTTTGGTACACTTGGCCATGACAGACAGCCATAAGTCTCTTATCATCACTCAAGTTCAACTGGTGAAGCCGAGTCTGGATCTAATCATCTTCATTCAGCCCTGCATCCTTTATGATTCTCAGAGAAGGTATTTGGACTTCAATTGGTAGAACAACTTCCATGCCGTATACCAAGGAGAAGGGAGTTGCCCCTGTTGACGTGCGCGCCGTGGTACGGTAATCATGGAGAGAAAATGGTAACATCTCATGTCAGTCCTTGTAGGTCACTATCATTTTTTGTATGATCTTCTTGATGTTTTTATTTGCGGCTTCGACAACGCCATTCATCTTCGGCCGGTAAGGGGAAGAGTTATGATGCTGGATCTTGAATTGTGCACATAGTGCGGTGATCATGGTATTATTGAGATTTGTACCATTATCTGTGATAATTCTCTCTAGGATACCATACCGATAGATGAGATTCTGTTTTATGAATCAGGCCAGAACATTCTTGGTAACAAAAGCGAAAGAAGCTGCCTCAACCCACTTTGTGAAATAATCAATGGCCACCAAGATGAAGCGGTGTCCATTAGAGGTTGTAGGTTTGACTTCTCCAATCATATAGATGCCCCACATCGCGAATAGCCAGAGAGAAGTCAGGACATTTAGAGGAACTAGAGGCACATGCACTTTGTCAGCATAGATCTGACACTTGTGACAGGTTCGTGAATGCTGATAACAATCTGCTTCCATGGTAGACCAGCAGTAACCCGCCCGTAGGATCTTTTTATCCATTGTATGCCCACTAGAATGGGTGCCAAAAGTGCCTTCATGTAGATAAGCCATGATCTTGTCTGCCTCAACTATGTCTATGCAACGAAGCAAAACAGAGTCGTGGTTGCGCTTGTAGAGAATGCCATTACTAAGGAAAAACTTAGCAGAGAATCTTCTCAAGAACTTCTTGTCATTGACTGAAGCTCCCCCCGGATACTCTTGGGCCTCGAGATACCTCTTGACTTCATGGAACCAAGGCTTGTCCACTACATCTTCAGCATCGATCTCGTGATAGTGAGCTGGTTCATCCATCCTCTCAATAGTGATCTGGGGAGCCTCGTTACCCCACTTGAGTCTAAACATTGATGACATAGTGCCTAGCGCGTCCTCTAGTTGATTTTCCTCTCGTGGGAAATGCTCAAAGGTAATTTCCTCAAAATGTGGGATTAATTTCAACACATGTTATTTGTAGGGGATGAGATTAGGGTGCTTCGTGTCCCATTCTCTTTTGATCTGACTGATGACTAAGGCTGAATCTCCAAATACACTTAAGGATTTGATTCCCAAATCTATGGCAGCTTTGAGACCCATAATACATGCTTCATATTCCACCATATTATTAGTACAGTTGAAACAAAGTCTTGCAGTGAAGGGAGTATGACATCCTTCAGGGAATATGATTACAGCACCTATGCCATTTCTGAGTGCGTTATAGGCTCCATTAAAAACCAAGGTCCATCGGGATCCTTGTTCAGGTCCTTCATATGGTCTAAATTCTTCACAATTGTTTACCATCATGATGTCTTCATCTGGGAACTCGAATTTCATGGCCTGATAGTCATCCACAGCCTGATGAGCAAGGTGATCAGCTAGCACACCGCCCTTTATTGCCTTTTGGGTGGTGTATTAAATGTCGTATTCAGTCAGGATCATCTGCGACCTTGCTATTCTTCCAGAGAGGGCAGGCTTCTCGAAAATGTATTTAATGGGATCCATCTTGGATATCAATAAGGTAGTATGGGTCAATATATATTGTCTTAGCCGGCGAGCAGCCCATGCCAGAGCATAGCAAGTTTTCTCGAGCAGTGAATATCTTGTTTCATAGTCGATAAACTTTTTGCTCAGGTAGTAAATAGCATGCTCTTTTCGGCCAGACTCGTCATGCTTCCTTAGCACACACCCCATTGAATTTTCCAAGACAGTTAGATACATGATCAAAGGTCTTCCCTCGACTGGTGACATCAAAATAGGAGGCTCTTGTAGGTACTCTTTGATCTTGTCGAAGGCAGCTTGATATTCATCATTCCATCTGACTACTTGATCTTTCTTCAGTAATTTAAAGATTGGTTCACAAGCAGCGGTTAAGTGAGAAATGAATCTGGCGATGTAGTTTAGCCGTCCCAAGAATCCTCTAACTTCCTTCTCGGTGTGAGGAGCAGGCATTTCTTGTATTTCTTTCACTTTGGCAGGGTCCACTTTGATACCTTTACCGCTAACGATGAAGCCTAGGAGTTTACCGGACCTCACCCCAAATTTGCATTTATTCGGGTTCAACCTTAGCTTGTATTTCTTTAGCCTTTCAAATAGTTTCTGCAAATGGTCAAGATGTTCCTCTTCAGTTTTAGATCTCGCTATCATGTCATCCACGTAGACTTCTATTTCGTGATGGATCATATCGTGAAACAGAGCTACCATGGCGCGCTGATAAGTTATCCCAGCGTTTTTCAACCCGAATGGCATAACCTTGTAGTAGAACGTGCCCCACTGTGTGACGAAGGTCGTTTTCTCCATGTCCTCAGGTGCCATTTTGATTTGATTATAGCCTGAGAAACCATCCATAAATGATAACACTTTATGCTGTGCGATATTGTCAACCAGAATATCGATGTGGGGAAGTGGGAAGTCATCCTTGGGGCTTGCCCTATTCAAGTGTTTATAGTCCACACACATACGTACCTTACCGTCCTTTTTAGGCACTAGAACAACATTGGCGACCCATTGTGGATAGGAGGTGACAGCTAAGAATTCAGTGTTGAACTGCTTCATTACTTCAGTCTTGATTTTCTCTGACATTTATGGGCGCATTCGACAGACTTTCTATTTTACCGGAGGGCAATCTTCTTTTGTCGGTAGACGATGGACCATAGTATCAACATCAAGTCCTGGCATGTCTTCGTATGACCAGGAAAAGACCTCAACATAGTCATGTAGTAACTGAGTTAAGCGTTTCTTGACACTAGGTTCCAGATTGGCACCCACCTTGACTTCTTTCTTGTCCTCTTCAGTACCTAAGTTAACTGTGTCAACCTGTTCTTCATGGGGATGTATGGTCCTTTCTTCCTGTTGTAGTAACCTGGCTAGTTCCCCTGGGACTTCACAATCTTCCCCACCTTCATCTTCGGCTTGGTAGATCAGATTTTCAAAGTCACAATAGGCCATAGCAGAATCGTTACCCATGGGATCCTGAGTGGATGTGGGTCTGCATTTTAATATGTGAGTGTGTGTAAGAGCATGTCTATCATTGAAAAAATAAAATGTAGAAAAAGAAGAACAAAGAGTGTAAAGTTTGTATGCAAAAACGTCCATGATTCATTGATGACATATGAGAATGAAGTAACAACCCTTACAAATGGACCGTTGTGCCTCGGGTAAGACACAAAGTTTTAAAAGTCTAAATTGTTTGATTATTACATGTCTGAAAAAAATTTAAAGACAATTACTGTTGGATAAAAGTAATAGGGAAAAATTATTTAGCTTCCCAGTTGTTGAGTCCTCCATTGATAGTTGGGAAGATCCATTTTCCAGGTCATAGTTATCATCACTATCCTCCACTGCGTTTACTCCATGGTTTCTGATCCGCAAAGGTGGTCCCCCAGCACGAGCACGACGAACAACTTTCTGGGCTTTTGAAGTGAAACCCAAACCAAATTTGTCAGACTTGTAGGGAATGTCTGGGAGCTGGCCCCAAATAGTACACCCACCTTCTTCGACTACTCCCTTGGCATCTTTCAGAGAAGCCATCTTTAGCGGAGGTCTGGTAATTCTCGAGACATGGGAAACAGTCTTAGTTGCTGTAACTATTTGTGGGACTTCCTCGAAATACTGAAACGGAGTTTCGATGAATTAACCATCCATTTCTATGTATCTAAAGGAGTTCAGGTGACTGACCATATACTCCTCCTCCCAGTGCACAACGATGAACTTTCCCTTGATTGGGTACTTCAACATCTGATGTAACATAGAGGTGACGGCACCGGTGCCATAAATCCAGGGCCGGTCCAATAAACAGGAATAGGAAGGGCGGATATCCATCACGTAGAAAGTTGAATCAAAAGTCTGAGTTCCAACTTTTATAGGGATGTCAACTTCTCTGTGCACCGTCCTCTTAGAACCATCAAAGGCCCTCACTATAATGTTGCTAGGCTTTAAAGTGAGTCCCTCGCAGACTAGCCGGTCAAGAGCATTTTTGGGCAAGACATTCAACGATGAACCAGTATCCACCAGAATGCGGGCTAATGTGGTGTCCCTGCACTTAATGGAAACATGTAAGGCATCATTGTGTTTCCTTCCTTTGGGAGTTAAATCAGCATCGAAAAAGCCCAATCTGTTATCCACAGTTAAACTGGCCACACAATTCTCAAATTGATCTATGGAGGTCTCTTGAGGCACGTGGGAGGTCTTGAGAATATTTACCAAGGCTTTGGCATGGGCCTCAGAACATAAGAGTAAGGCCATCATTGATATTTTCGAGGGGGTTTTCCCAACTGTTCCACGATGTTGTAGTCGCTTTTATTGATTATTTTCAAAATTTCCTCCACATCCTTCTTGGAGGCCTCTGGGATAGATATTGACCGTGCCTTCATCCAGACAGGTTCAACCAAAATGCCTTTTCCCCGAGTCTCGATCGAATAAGTGATTGGAGTATTAGCAGGGGTAACCATAGGAGTTCTAGTAGTAGTGTCAACAAGAACAAAAGCAGGGATGATCACAGGACCGGTAACAGTTTTAGGAGGAGCGATCTCAGGAGAGAACACTCTTCCACTCCTGGTTACTTTGCTGGTTCCCACAATGTTGCTGATGTTGGGGTCAGCCTTCTCAAAAATCGAGTCTTCATCATCCAACCAATCTTGTTTGACGTTGTGGTAATAGACGTCACCCCCATAGTTCCAAGGGACAGTTTTATTTGATGAGTACGGGATCGGTCCTGGCATAGTAATTATCAGTGGAGTCACCTTTGGAACAGGTGTAATCCTAACGGGTCTTTTGGTGGAGACCCTGGAAGGATTGGAGGAAATGGTTACTATTGAAACATCTTTGTAAATAATGGTGGGAACATGAGTCTTTTCAAACAAAATCTCTTTGTCATCCATTAGGCGCTGGACACCTACTTTCAATAAATGACAACCAGTTGGTAGGGATAAACAGAGGTGGCAACCTTCGCCACAACCCGGAAATAAACCGACCTTCAACAGGTTCCTCTTGACGGCCAGGAGAGGAGTAACAAGCTCATCAACAATAGTAACAAACACATCATTTTTAACAGCGTTAACATCACGACCATGCTTGGGCATAGGAGCGGTGATAACATTTGGGGTCTCAGGAACATCAAATTCAATTTCTTTGGCCTCGAGAAGGTCTTGCACTTTGTTTTTCAAAGCCCAGCAGTTGTTGGTATCAT
Source organism: Vicia faba (assembly GCA_948472305.1). Classification (NCBI taxonomy): domain Eukaryota; kingdom Viridiplantae; phylum Streptophyta; class Magnoliopsida; order Fabales; family Fabaceae; genus Vicia; species Vicia faba. Next base: position 444,927 of record CATIWC010002359.1, on the reverse strand, counting down.
GGACTGGACTTTCTGAATGGTAAGCACAACGAGCATTAGGGTTGTAATGAGGAGAGGCGGTGTTGGGATTCTTCAGAGCTTCCTTCAAATTTACCAGATTAGATCTCAACAAATGTGGTAAGACTTGAGATAGCGTCTGTGATACGGTGGGAAAGAACTGACTGTTTTTTTTGAATGCTGGTTTGCGTTTTGCGTTTGAGTTTGCAAAATGTCGCAGTAAGCAAGAGTCGCCACTGACTTTTATTTTATCCAACAAGGAAAGGAAAAAAGCAAAGAAAAATTCCTTTTTCGAGATATTTCTCGGGTTCGGGGGGTAGATTATAGAAAGGGAAGGTGTTAGCACCCTTTCTATCCGTGGTTATCCACGGGCTCTTAGGTACTTGCTCATATTGTTTTCAAAATTTGCTTTCTTTATGTTTGTGGGTTTGAAAAAGTTTTTGTTTGAAAACTTCGTTTTAACTCTTGCTTCTGTCCTCAAGAGCGTATGAAGTGTTTTTGAAAACTTTGTTTGAAAGTGTAAGTGTGAAGAGTTTTTGTTTTTAAAAGAGCAAGTACTTAAGAACCATCTACCTACTCGAAAAAGGAATCGTTCTATGCTAATGTCCTTTAGACAATGCTATTCCACTATTGATGAGTAGGTAGCACCGTCGTTGGAGTTTAAGGGTCAATTCGAATTTAGGGACTTACGGTCACCAAAGCAATGTTAGGATGCCTTAGCGGTAACCCTAATATCTTAGATCATTTGTTTTGAGGCAACAATATCCGAGGCAACCGTTTCGAGGCAACTATGGTTTTTGGACAAGAGGGCGACCTCTAAAACTACCTATACTCAATGACCGCGTATGAAGGCAATCAAGTGGGGTGTACCCTAAGAGTGCGCATGTGCGAGTGTGTCGTTTTTAATTAATTTTATCTTTGTACATGTTAATGGTGATCTATGTTTATTTTAGGTTGAAACATTCAATCTTGTCATGCATACCTATTATCAAACATCTAACAGTTATATTTTGCGGAAAATAAATTGCGGAAATTAAATTAAAGGTGTCGAGTATTTACATCGCCAAAAATAACCATTTGAAATTTAAATGCGGAAAAATAAATAAAGCGATAAAAATAATTAAATGGTCTTAATTATCTATTACATTCCGGGAACAAGTACAATATTGAATAAATAGATCGCGTGCGGGAAATTAAATCGAGCGCAAAGTTCTAGGGTTTTGACCCTTTGTTATTAAAGAAAAGGTTTTTTTTTGTTTGTTTTTGAATTAAGAAAGAAATTATCTAAGTTAATTTTTAAATTAATAAATAAATAAATTAATAAAAATAAATATTTGGGGTTTTTTTGTATTTTAGGAAAGAAATAAAAATTAATTAATGTTAGTAAAAAAACCTAATTAAATCTAATTGAATTTTAATTATTTACAAAAATGTGAAAGTTGTTCTAATTAAAATTCTAAATCAATTAATTAATGTTTATTAACAAAAATAAAAGTTAGAATTTAATTTGATAAAGAAAATGTTGTGGTTTTTTATATTTTAAGAAAGAAATAAATCTAAATTAATCACTAAATTAAATAAATTAATTAATTAATGAAAAAAAAGTTATTTTTGGATTTTTGGTTATTTAAAGAAAGAAAATAAAAATTAATTGAATTAGTAAAACCTAATTAAGTCTAGTTAATTTTAATTATTTGCAAAAAGGGTTAAAATTATTCTAACATTAAAACCTAAATTAATTTAATTAATGTTTATTAATAAAAATAAAAGTTAGAATTTGATTAAATAAAAATATTTTGGTGTGATTTTATTTTAAAGAAAAAGAGTTTTAATGATTGATTAGAATTAAAAACAAAAATAATAAAAACAATTAATAAACAAAATAAATAAAATAAAGAGAGAGAGAGAGAGAGGTTTGGGCCTGAATTTTGTGGTGCATATAGCAATGCTGAGGCCCATTAAGCGCTGGCCTGGTTTGACTTTTAGGATTCCGTGTGCGTACTTGGACTTGACTCCATGGTGGACTCTCAGTCTGGATCACCAGATCTGGCCTTTGGCCATCTGACTGTTGGATGTGTGAAGGCGTAAGGTGCGCTGCATGCTTGGACGTCCATGTGATTACCTGAAGAAGGAAAATAACAAAGAAAGTGGGGGACCTGGGATTCGAAGCCAGGTCCTGAAAGTGATATGCTTGCACGCTTGCCACTGCACTGCTTTGATTCTATTGTTAGTAAAATACAAAGAAATTATAATATAAACAAAACAAATTATATGCCAGAAAATAAAAATGCGCGAAAATTAATTTGAATTGGCCAATGGGAGAACGACAATATGATACGGTGGGAGAACTGACTTGAGGTTTTGCGTTTGTGTTCGTAAATGTTTCGGTTTAGCAAGAGTCGCCACCAACTTTTTATTTTATCCTAAGGAAAGGTCAAAAAGCACAGGAAAGACCTTTGAGATGTTTTCTTGGGTTCGGGCGGTAGATTATGAAAAGGGAAGGTGCAAGCACCCTTTTCATCCATGGTTTTCCATGGGCTCTTAGTTACTTGTTTTAGATCACTTGCCTTTGCTTTTCAATTGTTTGAAATGGTGCTTTGTGTGTGGTTTTGAAAATGCTTTGAAAAAGAGGCCTTGTCTAGGAAACCTTTGTAATGATTCTTGTTTGAATATATACAAAGGTGTGTGTCTTTTTGAAAAGATATTTCAATGTTTTGAAAGTTTGTTTTGAAATTGTGTTGTGAGGTGTGTTTGAAAATGGCAAGGATGTTTTGCAAGCTTTTGATCAAGTAACTAAGAGTTGTCTATCCTATTTTACTCAATGATCTTTCTTATGTTTTTAACCCTTTTGACAGTGTTATTTCACCATTGCATTTGGTGAACAACCTTGTGTTAGGATGTTAAACGGGACAGGCATGGGTCATCGTATACAATCATTGAAAGCAACTTGTGAGAAGCTCTAGAAATTTTGTAAGGGACAAGATCGTTTTATCGAAGGCAACATCGAGGGTCATCCAGGTACTACGATCTTTGTTTATCGAAGGGGCATTTGCTAGAGTGTCTCATATTCGAGGGACATGATTGTGTTTCTGAGGCAACAAGCGAGGTTACCCTAGAGGTGCAAGTGTGAATTGTGTTTGTCATTTTCATGCATTTAGGTCTTGTATTTAGGTTATCTAGCGATTGATTTTGGATTTTCGCATACAAATCTAATTACTATACAGTATATTGAAAGCAATAAATTGCGAGAATTAAAAGTCTAAATTATTACAAAAAAGTACCTGGGGATGGGGGTACAATTATTTACAAATGGGGATGAATCTCACAAGGATAATAATGTCCAAATATGTGTTACAACCAACTCGAACTGTCGCAATTTAATTATAACAAATTATAAAATAAGGAGAATCAGTAAGTTATGAGATGCATGTATTTATTTACAAATAAACAAATAAAATTTAACCTAATAAAGATCAAGTATTATTATTATTATTGTGTTTTATTAATTGTGAAAAGAAAAGTTTTTAAAAGAAAAATTAAATGAACAAAGTTTCTATTATTCTTATATTTTTTAATCAATAAAAAAGGTTAAAGAAAACCAAAATTATTTAAATCAAACTAAATATTCTTTTTTTTGTATTTTCATTATATTAAACAAGATTAATAAAGAAAGAAAATAAAATTAACTTAAAAGAAAGTAAAAAAAAAAATTATTTGGTGTTTTTATTATGAAACAAAATTAATTAATAAAAGAAGAAAATAAATTTATTAGTGTTATCATTAACAAAATAAAACAAATTAGTCAAAGTGAGTGAATATAAAGAAGAAAAAAAACATTTGTTAAAAAAGAATGGGCTTAGGGATTCATGGTTAGGCTCAAAGCAAAATAAAAAAGGTGTGATTAGGAATAGAGGGGGTATATCCAAAAGAAACGCTTGGGCTTAAGGCAAAGTTTGGGGCGGGTCAGGCCCAGGGCAAGTTGTACAACGTTTTGTTAGGGTTCAGTATTTGGCACAGCGGCGCCGCTCTCTTGGTATCTTCTTCGTCTTCCTCAAACAAAAAGCGTTGATTCTCCCTTAAGCCCCAGGTTGCCGGAGTGTCGCCTTATTCCCTCATCTACTCACGATAATCCCTGGCTTTGGACTGAGCGGTACGATTCACTTCTTATCTTTTAGGGTTTTTACAGTTTGCTTACATGTTTAGTTCTTTAACCTATGATGTTTATGAATATGATGCAGTAAAGAATTTGAGAAAATTATACCTCGGGGAAGATGGAGAGGAAAGGTGAGACGGAGTTGGTGGCGGAGTTCCTGGTGGCCGGAGGCGGGGGAGATGATGACTAGCTTCGCTTTTCTGGTACCTTTGTCTTTTCTTTAAGATTTTGAATGTTTGATGATGAAACTGTTCTGAGAACTGTTGATTTCTGTTGTTGATGATGAATATGCTTCTGAAACTGTTTTGGTTGATTTTGTTGATGATGAACTTGATTTCTGAAACTATGCTTTGCTTCTGAATCTCTTCCTTTATCTTTGTTGATGATGATATACCTCTGAAACTCGTTGCCTTTGAATGATGATTTCTTGCTTTTGAAACCTGATGATAGTTTGAACTGAGTTTATTGATTTATGATGAAATGTGTTCTGAAACTTTTCCTCTTTCTCTTGAATGTTAATGTTAGTGATGAAGATAGATTCTGAAACAAATTTTTGGTGGTTGCTATTTGTTGAGATTTGGTTGATGATGAAGCTTGTTACAAGCTTCAGAAATCTTGTTTGTTGATGGTTTTTCTGTAGTTTTGCAGGCTTATGATTTTGTAGTTGTTTGAAAACTATCAACACAGGTTTTAGTGATCTTTGTGAAACTGTTGGACAGTTTCTTCTATATTGCAGTTTTCTTTTTGAACAGTTTGGGATTGCAGGTCTGGAACTTGGGCAAGTTTTATTGTTTGGCCAGTTTCTTGCTAGCAGGTTTTGGCTTGTTTGCAAATTGTGTAGGTTTTGTCTTTCTGCAGCTTATGCAGTTTGTATTGTTTTGGAATTTGTTTGGTTATGCAGGTCTGTTGTTGTAGCTTGCTTGGTTGGGGTGTTGAGCTTGTTCGGGCTAATGGTTTGAGCAGTTTGGTCATTTTGATGACAGGTTGTCTTGTTTTTGGATATTGGGTTTGGATACTGTCACGGGTTTTGGTTTGAAGGTTTTGTTGTGTTTTGAGCAAGCTGGGCTTGTTTTGTTTGACTTGCAGTTTGGTTTAACAGTTTGGTTTTACAGGTTTTTGGGCAAGCTTGGCTGTGGTTTCACAGTTTGGTTTTACAGGTTTGGGCAAGCTTGGCTGTGGTTTCACAGTTTGGTTTGACAGGTTTTGAGAGTTTGCAACTTTGAAGGGCTTTAGAGTTTTTTGTTCTTAAGCTTGGCTCTAATGTGTGTTTTTTAGACTGTTATGTAATCCTTTCTTTTATATCCTTTTGTTTTTGTTAACTTATGCCAGCCTGCCTTAGCTAAAACTGCAAACTTTTTCACAAAAAGGTCATCTCTTTCTCTCTCCCCCTCTCTCTCTCTCTCTCTCTCTCTCTCTCTCTCTCTCTCTCTCTCTCTCTCAAATAAGCACTTTTGCTTATTATTTTAAATTCTAAAAAGTTGCCTAGGCCTTGGAACATGATGACAGCTATGACAAGCCTTTGGCTTGTCAATTGGTTTTCCCTCTGCATTATATTTGCCTGCTGCATTTTCTGCTGTACTTTCTGTACTTGTATGCTTTATGTACTTTTGCCTTGACAGTTTGCATCTAGTTTGACATGCTTGGCACCTTGTTGCATTTGGTTTGGTTACTGCAGTTGGTATTCAGTTTTGTTGCAAGCTTACCTTGTATGCAGCTTTGTACCTTTCTTTGTACAGCATGGCCCATGTTTCTGCATTTGAACCAATTGTATGCTTGCATTTTATTTTTGTATGCTTGCATTTTTTATCTTTTACTTTTCTCTTTGTGAACCAAGAAGAGCAATCTTCTTGTGATTTTCAAAGAGGAAAATAAAACATGATGAACAAATAGCATTTTGATTCCGGCCGACAAACTTTAATGATGACTTTCTTTTCTTTATTTTCATTTGAAAATTCTTGTACTAATTTTCTATTCCTTTGTCTTTTTCAGGTGAAAGCAACTTGGACGATAGAGGAAGCAGAGGACTTTGATACCTTGAGCATGGGAGCACTGAAGCTTAGGATTTAGACTTAGATTTATTTTCCATTTATTGTAAACATTTATTATTTTAAATACTATAAGTTGTAAACCTACAATATTCAAACAATTTTGTAACAACAATTGAAATGAATAAAAAGTCTTTATCCAAAAGAATTTATTTCTACTGTCAAATATCTTGCCCTTCTTCCTTGCATGTTCATTTAATTATTTAAGACTCTCAAATTAAAAATAATTGAAACTGTATCTCAGCAATTCTAACCCAGATAAAATAAATAATTAAGAAACTTTGCAGTCTCGTAACCTTGCAACAGCATTCCAATTAACATACGCATTGTACAGTTAAACAAACAAGCATTCCATTAAACGACAAACCTTTCATTCCATTAACAAGCAGATGTCTCAACAGACGCACATTACCTGGTTAATTTGGATTAGACAGTTTCAGCTCCTATCTCTTATCCCAGATAAGCAAAACTTGAGGACAAACAACAATCTTGAACAAGCGTGAAAATATGTAGCAACTAATTGAATTTCTAAGGATTATGCTCCTTCTGAGAAATGCGAGCGAAAACCCTAATTCCGGATTTAACTACCGAAGAAAAGTATGTTTGATCGATTCCTGAGCCGATCTTAAAAATCAGAGAAAACCCTGGGGTTGTGATTTCTTGTGAAAAAGGGAGGGCAAATTTTGGGGTACAACAGTTTCCCCTGTTCAATCTTCTTGAACCTGAAGAGTTAGATTGGCAATTTTTCCGTTCGTGACTCGAAGGTAAAAGAGGATTGGACACTAGAGTGCCCATAAATTTGCACTTGTCAAAGCATAGTTAAGGGAATGGGATTAAAGATGCCATTTGGAGATGTGATAGAATCTTGCCGGAGATGGGCTTAAAGATGCCATCCAAGAATGTTTATTGAACTGTATGTCGTAGGTGAAAGAATGAGTATCAGAAAGGTATCCGTGTTTGGAACATCTCTGAGCTGGGGGTCTGAATAAGCAATAGATTAACATCCGTGTTTGGAGAATCCGTAAAATGTTTTCAAAAGTTGAATCTGAACAAGCGATAGATGGACATCCCTGTTTGGAAGCAACTGTAAACTGTTTTCAGAAGTTGAAGTTTGAAGCTTGCTAAACTTATCCTGTGAAGGGTAAAATATTAGCTGAAACACAAAGTTATGTTGCATGAAATGTATGATGCAATATATGTGTCTTATCAATGTTTATGATATATGAATGCAATGAATGCGCATGTAAGCCGATGAGTTGTCTGGCTGAGGAAGATAAATCCTAGATAGTTGGAGATAATAAAATCTTTGACCGCTGTCGGGGAAAATAAATCCTTGACTACTGCTGGGGATTGAAAATCCTTTGATCGTTGAGAATGAGAAGTCCTGGTCCACTGTTGAAGAGTATGTGTGTCTTCAAGCTTTTTGTCAACCTCTTCGGGGAGAAGTTATACTGCTGGGGAAAGTCAGGAGTTTGGGTTGTATGCCAATCTGCTGGGGATTCCTGTTTTGAGGAGAACTTCGTTGGGGAACTGAGAATGAGAATCTTCATTCTGCTAGAGGAATTGAGAACGAGAAACCTCATTCCGCTAGAGGAATTTGTGCTGAGGAGTCAAGAATGAGAATCTTCGATCTGTAGGGGTTTAAAACTCTGACAAACTTGGCAACTTCACTGGGGAATCAAGGATGAGACTCTTGATTTTGTTGGGGAGTAAGAACTCTGTGGGGAGTAGCTGTACTGCTGAAGAGTATCTATCATGTTGGAGAGTAAAACTCAAGACTATGGGAAAAGCTTATTCCTGTTTGGAAGAAGTTTAGGAGTTAAAGTTGTACGCCACTTTGAGAATGAGAATCTTCATTCTGTCGGGAATATCGGGGACTCGGGTAATATGCCACTTTGAGAATGAGAATCTTCATTCTTTCGGGAACATCAGGAATTCAGGTTATATACCACTTTGATAATGAGAATCTTCATTCTGTCGGGAATATCAGGAGGTTGGGTGTATGCCAATCTACTGGGGAAGCAAAAATGAGAATCTTCATTCAGGCGTTTGGGTCAGAAGGTTGGGTGTATGCCAATCTACTGGGGAAACAAGAATGAGAATCTTCATTCAGGCGTTTGGGTCAGAAGGTTGGGTGTATGCCAATCTACTGGGGAAACAAGAATGAGAATCTTCATTCAGGCGTTTGGGTCAGAAGGTTGGGTGTATGCCAATCTACTGGGGTTTTAAGGATGAGAATCTTCATTCTGTTAACGGTATCAGGAGCTTGGGAGTATACCAATCTTCTGAGGTTTCAAGGATGAGAATCTTCATTCTGTTAACGGTATCAGGAGCTTGGGAGTATACCAATCTTCCGAGGTTTCAAGGATGAGAATCTTCATTCTGTTAACGCTATCAGGAGCTTGGGAGTATACCAATCTTCTGAGGTTTCAAGGATGAGAATCATCATTCTTGAGAGAAAAAGAATTTCAGGAGCTTAATTTGTCCGTCATTCTGCTGGTGGGTTGTTTCTGCTGAGATTTTAGGAACTTGTCCGTAATTCAACTGAAGTAAAAGCTTTTGTCAAGATTTAGGAACTTGTTCGTAATTCGACTGAAGAAAAGCTTTGTTGCTTGAATTTGATTGTACCTTTCCTGAAAGGTAAAGGTTAGTGGCATATATCAAACAATGATGTTCTCAAAATAAATGAGATTGCGTTGTATGATGTCCTAAAGCACGGAGGTGTAATGTATTTCAAGACGACCTTTCGTTGGGGAAAATAAATCCCGAGCTGATGATGGAGAGAAGAGTTGGATTCTTCATCTCTGATAGTGAAAAGATCAGAATAAATCGCTGAGAGATTTATCTGAAACAGCAAAAACCTAGAATATCTTCCACTAGAATAAGAATTAGGGAGATCTTAGTGTCGATGTGACCAAAACGGAGAGGGTCTTGGATTAAATTTGATTCAACCGGATGATGGAGGAATCTTTGATGACCGTAACTCCAACAAGTGGTAAAGGAATCTTAGACGACCATAACTCCAACAGGTGATGAAGGAATCTTCGATGACCGTAACTCCAACAGGTGATGAAGGAATATTCGACGACTGTTACTCCAAAAGGTAATGATAACCTTTATCCGCCGATCAATTTGCACATGTTACGAATGTTGTTGAAATGTAATTTCACTTTAGATAATAAATCCTTGACGAGTGTTGGGGAAATAAACCCATGACTGCTGGTCTGTTAGAGAGGTGATGAATTTCTCGAGGATGGTTGAATTTCTTTTCAGAAAGATTTTGGAGAGATTCGTCACCGCCCCTAGTATCAAATGTTTGTGGCAACGCCAGGAGACTTGGACTGTACGTAACCCTTTGATGAGATTGATGTTTTAATTCCCCTAGTGATGGTGAGGGAGACTTGCCCCAGGTTAATCTGCAATTGAGAGATTTCTTGAAATCTTGACAGAACTGCCCCATATTTACTGGACTTGAGAGATTTATTGAAATCTTGACTGGACTGCCCCAGGTTAATCTGCAATTGAGAGATTTCTTGAAATCTTGACTGGACTGCCCCAGGTTTACTGGACTTTGAGAGATTTTTTTAAATCTTGACTGGACTGCCCCAGGTTAACTGGACAATACCAAGTCAAATCCCCTTTCGCTGATAGGAGATTTTTGCAATGGGAGTGTCATCCCACTTGAAGTGATTTTGTTCACTGAGAGAGCTTTCATTCATTTGAACATTCACTGTGTGAATTTCTTCGTTGTCAAACAAATAACCATGTGCAAACAACGATATTCAAATAATACAAAGCTTATGATTGTCTTGAAAATTTTGAAAAATGTGTTTTTTAGCAGGAACCTTTTTATAGGAAAAATTCAGCTCAAGATTTAGAGCAAAGCCCTACAGGAGTCAGGATACCTTTTGTGACAGTATGCTTTCAAACTAACCCATGCTTCAATTAGGACTTCTGAAGGGTTGTAACGTGGCTTGGTTCACAGTTTAAGAAACAAAGGATAAAGGCTCAAAGTATATTTGTACCCACCCGCTCTTCGTGATGTTCTTCAATCCTAAACTCAGCTAATTGTGTGTTAAACACTATTCGAGTATGGAACGACGTTTTTTGGTGATGGTTCACACAAGTTGAATTTGTTGGAAGGCAGCCATTTTTTTGCAACATTTTTCATGTTGTTGAGGATTTGTAATGACCTCTTTCTTTTGATTTGTTATCCCTAATTTTTTCCAGACTGTTCTTATTTTTGAGATTACAGTCAGCGGGATGCCCCAGCTTTCTTAAGTCTCCTTTGTAGGTTTTGACTCAGTGGGCTTTTTCTTTTTGAGAGATAATGACTGCCTATGAGATAATGAACCATCACTGTCCTTTGGTTCTAAAGGAAATTTTGATGTCGTTCGCTGTATTACGAACTGAGAGTTTGCGACTAAACGCGCATTTTGAATTAACTGAGAGACTACCCTGCCCCAGGTTTTATTAAAGGTTTCAACTTGTGTTAAAACAGAAAAATTCTACTTCTTTGGCTCGAAGGGGTTGACTAGGGATTATCTTCCTTATAACTCCAGTGTTTGGGATTTGAAAGAAACGCATGTACATCGTCAGCAAGGTCTGTCCAAAAGCATACTGTATGAGATTATGGCATTGTTTTCGTCATCCTCCCTCTAAAGGCTTGTAACTTTTAGCAAGAGTTAAATATCATAAAGGAAGCATAATTCAAGAATAGTGAAAACGAATGGATGAATTCAAGACAAACATATTCAATGCATTAATGAAACAGAGTTTGGCATCAACAGATAATTGTTTAAATAACAAAAGAAATTACAACTTGAAAATTCAAATGAAACAAAAGTCTCTTAGTTTGAACTTGTCATTTCAGGTGGAGAACCCTCAGCGGAAGATTTTCATCTGGCCATCCTCTGTGAATTTCAGCACTCCTCTGTCAATCAAATCTTGGGTCTTGTTTTTTGAAGCCCAACAATCGTCGGTGTCATGTCCATGACTATAGGAGTGGTATACACAAAATGCGTTGGGATTATAGCCAGGAGCAGAGGTATTGGGATTCCGAGGAGGATCCTTTAAAACATCCAGATTGACCTCCAACAAGCGTTCCAGTACTAGAGATAATGGTATGTCACACTCAGTGAAATGTCTTCCAGATGTATTTTGCTTACGCCGATTACCCCGTTGACGCTGGCGAGGTTGTTGTTGGGCTTGTGACCCTGAAGCAAGCTGGGAGTCTTTCCCTTGTCTTCTTGTCTCAAAGGAGGCTGAATGGTGACTTGATCTTCAACCCTATTTGTTTTCCCCATTTGGTTATCTTGAAGCAGTTTGTTGATGAGGACCCTGAGCTCCTCTTGTCCTTGAGCCAGGTTTTGAATGAGAGCCATCTAGCCCACCAGTGATCCCATCATCTGGATCTTCATTGTTGCCAACTCAATCTGTAGCCTTTCCAACTGATCATTCCTGATGCCGCCTGGATTCCCTAGGACCATGCCCGTTGTGAGGAGAGTTTTCACTTCTTCTTGCCCCTGGGACAGGTTCAAGAACATTTCTTGAAGTTGAGCATTTTGATCCTGGATATCTTCGACAGTCCTCTCTAGATCCATCTCTACTGAAATAAACAGTAGGAGAATAAGGAGACCTGAAAGGGAAAACCTGTCATGATACAATGCATGATATGTGGATGCATGTTTTCAAGGATCTCGTGAGGTAAACACAAGAAAATGTTAGAGGTTGAACTTCGATCAACATTTTTTATTGGAGAACTTTGTATTGGTGGATGTCTTTCCACGAGAATCAAGCTCACCATGTCAAGTGGGTCATAGCCCTCAATTCAAGTTGTTGTACTTGATCTTTAACGACGTTTGTTTAGAGGAAAATGAATCCTCTTGCCCTTTGGTAGACGTCTGGTTCAATGTGACCCTGCATCAAAGACCCTCGATATCCTTGAAATGGTTATTGAAAATGCTATGGTATGATGTTATAATGTTATGTACAAGTATGCAAAAGTAAGCAAGTTTATATACAGATAATCACATTCACACAAAGCAGACAAGTCCTTAGGTTTAAGCTTGCATGGGGTTTGTAGGTAAGTACCCTCTTGAAGTTAGTTGGCTCAACCTGTCCTATAAATAGCAACTGGGTTCTAAGGAGTTCAATATCACTGGATTATTTTCTGTGTTCATTGTTTCAGTTTAGCCACTTTACTGGCGACCGAAATATTCCAAGAAAACAACCCTCAATGAGTGTAGTATCGAGTATCTACCAACTTTGGACTGCACCAAAGTCGGTCATCTCACTACCCCTAATAAGGCCAAGATGGTCAAGTAAGGTTCTAAGAGTTCGTTAGTGCTTTATGACATCACTCAGCGGCCCCGTATTCTCTTTGATTGACTCAAAGGCTACTGGTACCCACAAATATGTCGCACTAACGTAGCCACTCTTCAACCATGTCGGTATACCCCACACAGTTCCCTCACAATTTATTTATACTTACCTAAAAGGTGTCACCAAATCCGGGTGTAGGATTTAAAACAAACCCAAACAAGGAACCAAAAAGTAAAGCAATCAAATCAATCAAGGTAAGCATGTAAAGGTGATCTAAACCCTAAGGTAACCCCACTTTTAAAAGATGATATCCCCAGCAGAGTCGCCAGTTCTTTGATACGGTGGGAGAACTGACTTGAAGTTTTGCGTTTGTGTTTGCAAATGTTTAGGTTTAGCAAGAGTCGCCACCGACTTTTTATTTTATCCTAAGGAAAGGTCAAAAAGCACAGGAAAGACCTTTGAGATGTTTTCTAGGGTTCGGGGGGTAGATTATGAAAAGGGAAGGTGCAAGAACCCTTTTCATCCATGGTTTTCCATGGGTTCTTAGTTACTTGTTTTAGATCACTTGCCTTTGCCTTTCAATTGTTTGAAATGGTGCTTTGTGTGTGTGGTTTTGAAAATGCTTTGAAAAAGAGGCCTTGTCTAGGAAACCTTTGTAATGATTCTTGTTTGAATATATACAAAGGTGTGTGTCTTTTTGAAAAGATATTTCAATGTTTTGAAAGTTTGTTTTGAAATTGTGTTGTGAGGTGTGTTTGAAAATGGCAAGGATGTTTTGCAAGCTTTTGATCAAGTAACTAAGAGTTGTCTACCCTATTTTACTCAAAGATATTTCTTATGTTTTTAACCCTTTTGACAGTGTTATTTCACCATTGCATTTGGTGAACCACCTTGTGTTAGGATTTTAAACGGGACATGCATGGGTCATCGTATACAATCATTGAAAGCAACTTGTGAGACGCTCTAGCAATTTTATAAGGGACGATATCGTTTTATCGAAGGCAACATCGAGGGTCATCCAGGGACTACGATCTTTGTTTATCGAAGGGGCATTTTCTAGAGTGTCTCATATTCGAGGGACATGATTGCGTTTTTGAGGCAACAAGCGAGGTTACCCTAGAGGTGCAAGTGTGAATTGTGTTTGTCATTTTCATGCATTTAGGTCTTGTATTTAGGTTATCTAGCGATTGATTTTGGATTTTCGCATACAAACCTAATTACTATACAGTATATTGAAAGCAATAAATTGCGAGAATTAAAAGTCTAAATTATTACAAAAAAGTACCTGGGGATGAGGGTACAATTATTTACAAATGGGGATGAATCTCACAAGGATAATAATGTCCAAATATGTGTTACAACCAAATCGAACTGTCGCAATTTAATTATAACAAATTATAAAATAAGGAGAATCAGTAAGTTATGAGATGCATGTATTTATTTATAAATAAAATAATAAAATTTAACCTAATAAATATTAAGTATTATTATTATTATTATTGTGTTTTATTAATTGTGAAAAGAAAAGTTTTTAAAAGAAAAATTAAATGAACAAAGTTTCTATTATTCTTATATTTTTTAATCAATAAAAAAGGTTAAAGAAAACCAAAATTATTTAAATCAATCTAAATATTCTTTTTTTGTATTTTTATTATATTAAACAAGATTAATAAAGAAAGAAAATAAAATTAACTTAAAAGAAAGTAAAAAAAAAATTATTTTGTGTTTTTATTATGAAACAAAATTAATTAATAAAAGAAGAAAATAATATTAATTTTAAGAAAATAAATTTATTAGTGTTATCATTAACAAAATAAAACAAATTAGTCAAAGTGAGTGAATATAAAGAAGAAAAAAAACATTTGTTAAAAAATAATGGGCTTAGGGATTCATGGTTAGGCTCAAAGCAAAATAAAAAAGGTGTGATTAGGAATAGAGGGGGTATATCCAAAAGAAACGCTTGGGCTTAAGGCAAAGTTTGGGGCTGGTCAGGCCCAGGGCAAGTTGTACAACGTTTTGTTAGGGTTCAGTATTTGGCACAGCGGCGCCGCTCTCTTGTTTTCTTCTTCGTCTTCCTCAAACAAAAAGCATTGATTCTCCCTTAAGCCCTAGGTTGCCGGAGCGTCGCCCTATTCCCTCATCTCCTCACTATAATCCCTGGCTTTGGACTGAGCGGTACTATTCACTTCTTATCTTTTAGGGTTTTTACAGTTTGCTTGCATGTTTAGTTCTTTAACCTATTATGTTTATGAATATGATGCAGTAAAGAATTTGAGAAAATTATACCTTGGGGAAGATGGAGAGGAAAGGTGAGACGAAGTTGGTGGCGGCGTTCCTGGTGGCCGGAGGCGGGGGAGATGATGACTAGCTTCACTTTTCTGGTACCTTTGTCTTTTCTTTAAGATTTTGAATGTTTGATGATGAAACTGTTCTGAGAACTGTTGATTTCTGTTGTTGATGATGAATATGCTTCTAAAACTATTTTGGTTGATTTTGTTGATGATGAACTTGATTTCTAAAACTATGCTTTGCTTCCGAATATCTTCCTTTCTCTTTGTTGATGATGATATACCTTTGAAACTCGTTGCCTTTGAATGATGATTTCTTGCTTTTGAAACCTGATGATGGTTTGAACTGAGTTTATTGATTTATGATGAAATGTGTTCTGAAACTTTTCCTCTTTCTCTTGAATGTTAATGTTAGTGATGAAGATAGCTTCTGAAACAGATTTTTGGTGGTTGCTATTTGTTGAGATTTGGTTGATGATGAAGCTTGTTACAAGCTTCAGAAATCTTGTTTGTTGATGGTTTTTTTTGTAGTTTTACAGGCTTGTGATTTTGTAGTTGTTTGAAAATTGTCAACACATGTTTTTGTGATCTTTGTGAAACTATTGGACAGTTTCTTCTATATTGCAGTTTTCTTTTTGAACAGTTTGGGATTGCAGGTCTGGAACTTGGGCAGGTTTTATTGTTTGGCCAGTTTATTGCTAGCAGGTTTTGGCTTGTTTGAAAATTGTGCAGGTTTTGTCTTTCTGCAGCTTATGCAGTTTGTATTGTTTTGGAATTTGTTTGGTTATGCAGGTCTGTTGTTGTAGCTTGATTGGTTGTGGTCTTGAGCTTGTTTGGGCTTATGGTTTGAGTAGTTTGGTCATTTTGATGACAGGTTATCTTGTTTTTGGATATTGGGTTTGGATACTGTCACAAGTTTTGGTTTGAAGGTTTTGTTGTGTTTTGAGCAAGCTGGGCTTGTTTTGTTTGACTTGCAGTTTGGTTTAACAGTTTGGTTTTACAAGTTTTTGGGCAAGCTTGACTGTGGTTTCACAGTTTGGTTTTAAAGGTTTGGGCAAGCTTGGCTGTCGTTTCACAGTTTGGTTTGACAGGTTTTGAGAGTTTGCAACTTTGAAGGGCTTTAGAGTTTTTTATTCTTAAGCTTGGCTCTAATGTGTTTTTTTTAGACTGTTATGCAATCCTTTCTTTTATATCCTTTTGTTTTTGTTAACTTATGCCAGCCTGCCTTAGCCAAAACTGCAAACTTTTTCACAAAAAGGTCCTCTTCTCTCTCTCTCTCTCTCTCTCTCTCTCTCTCTCTCTCTCTCTCTCTCTCTCAAATAAGCACTTTTGCTTATTATTTTAAATTCTGAAAAGTTGCCTAGGCCTTGAAACATGATGACAGCTATGACAAGCCTTTGGCTTGTCAATTGGTTTTCCCTCTGCATTATATTTTCCTGCTGCATTTTCTGTTGTACTTTCTGTACTTGTATGCTTTATGTACTTTTGCCTTGATAGTTTGCATCTAGTTTGACATGCTTGGCACCTAGTTGCATTTGGTTTGGTTACTGCAGTTGGTATTTAGTTTTGTTGCAAGCTTGCCTTGTATGCAACCTTGTACCTTTCTTTGTACAGCATGGCCCATGTTTCTGCATTTGAACCAATTGTATGCTTGCATTTTTTATCTTTTACTTTTCTCTTTGTGAACCAAGAAGAGCAATCTTCTTGTGATTTGCAAAGAGGAAAATAAAACATGATGAACAAATAGAATTCTGATTCCGGCTGGCAAACATTAATGATGACTTTCTTTTCTTTCTTTTCATTTGAAAATTCTTGTACTAATTTTCTTTTCCTTTGTCTTTTTCAGGTGAAAGCAACTTGGACGATAGAGGAAGCAGAGGACTTTGAGACCTTGAGCATGGGAGCACTGAAGCTTAGGATTTAGACTTAGATTTATTTTCCATTTATTGTAAACATTTATTATTTTAAATACTATAAGTTGTAAACTTACAATATTCAAACAATTTTGTAACAACAATTGAAATGAATAAAAAGTATTTATCCAAAAGAATTTATTTCTACTGTCAAATATCTTGCCCTTCTTCCTTGATTGTTCATTTAATTATTTAAGACTCTCAAATCAAAAATAATTGAAACTGTATCTCATCAATTCTAACCCAGATAAAATAAATAACCAAAAAACTTTGCAGTCTCGTAACCTTGCAACAACATTCCAATTAACATACGCATTGTACAATTAAACAAACAAGCATTCCATTAAACGACAAACCTTTCATTCCATTAACAAGCAGATGTCTCAACAGACGCACATTACCTGGTTAATTTGGATTAGACAGTTTCAACTCCTATCTCTTATCCAAGATAAACAAAACTTGAGGACAAACAACAATCTTGAACAAGCGTGAAAATATGTAGCAGCTAATTGAATTTCTGAGGATTATGCTCCTTCTGAGAAATGCATGCGAAAACCCTAATTCCAGATTTAACTACCGAAGAAAAGTCTGTTTGATCGATTCCTGAGTCGATCTTAAAAATCAGAGAAAACCCTGGGGTTGTGATTTCTTTTGAAAAAGGGAGGGCAAATTTTAGGGTACAACAGTTGCCCCTGTTCAATCTTCTTGAACCTGAAGAGTTAGATTGGCAATTTTTCCATTCGTGACTCGAAGGTAAAAGAGGATTGGACACTAGAGTGCCCATAAATTTGCACTTGTCAAAGCATAGTTAAGGGAATGGGCTTAAAGATGCCATTTGGAGATGTGACAGAATCTTGCCGGAGATGGGCTTAAAGATGCCATCCAAGAATGTTTATTGAACTGTATGTCGTAGGTGAAAGAATGAGTATCAGAAAGGTATCCGTGTTTGGAACATCTCTGAGCTAGGGATCTGAATAAGCAATAGATTAGCATCCGTGTTTGGAGAATCCGTAAACTGTTTTCAAAAGTTGAATCTGAACAAGCGATAGATGGACATCCCTGTTTGGAAGCAACCTAAACTGTTTTCAGAAGTTGAAGTTTGAAGCTTGCTAAACTTATCTTATGAAGGGTAAAATATTAGCTGAAACACAAAGTTATGTTGCATGAAATGTATGATGCAATATATGTGTCTTATCAATGTTTATGATATATGAATGCAATGAATGCGCATGTAAGCCGATGAGTTGTCTGGCTGAGGAAGATAAATCCTGGATAGCTGGAGATAATAAAATCTTTGACCGCTGTCGGGGAAAATAAATCCTTGACTGCTGCTGGGATTGAAAATCCTTTGATCGTTGAGAATGAGAAGTCCTGGTCCACTGTTGAAGAGTATGTGTGTCTTCAAGCTTTTTGTCAACCTCTGCAGGGAGAAGTTATACTGCTGGGGAAAGTCAAGAGTTTGGGTTGTATGCCAATCTACTAGGGATTCCTGTTTTGAGGAGAACTTCGCTGGGGAACTGAGAATGAGAATCTTCATTCTGCTGGAGGAATTGAGAACGAGAAACCTCATTCCGCTAGAGGAATTTGTGCTGAGGAGTCAAGAATGAGAATCTTCGATCTGTAGGGGATTAAAACTCTGACAAACTTGGCAACTTCACTAGGGAATCAAGGATGAGACTCTTGATTTTGTTGGGGAGTAAGAACTCTGTGGGGAGTAGCTGTACTGCTAAAGAGTATCTATCACGTTGGAGAGTAAAACGCAGGACTCTGGGAAAAGCTTATTCCTGTTTGGAAGAAGTTTAGGAGTTAAAGTTGTACGCCACTTTTAGAATGAGAATCTTCATTCTGTCGGGAATATCGGGGACTCGGGTAATATGCCACTTTGAGAATGAGAATCTTCATTCTTTCGGGAACATCAAGAATTCAGGTTATATACCACTTTGAGAATGAGAATCTTCATTCTGTCGGGAATATCAGGAGGTTGGGTGTATGTCAATCTACTGGGGAAGCAAAAATGAGAATCTTCATTCAGGCGTTTGGGTCAGAAGGTTGGGTGTATGCCAATCTACTGGGGAAACAAGAATGAGAATCTTCATTCAGGCGTTTGGGTCAGAAGGTTGGGTGTATGCCAATCTACTGGGGAAACAAGAATGAGAATCTTCATTCAGGCGTTTGGGTCAGAAGGTTGGGTGTATGCCAATCTACTGGGGTTTTAAGGATGAGAATCTTCATTCTGTTAACGGTATCAGGAGCTCGGGAGTATACCAATCTTCTGAGGTTTCAAGGATGAGAATCTTCATTCTGTTAACGGTATCAGGAGCTTGGGAGTATACTAATCTTCTGAGGTTTCAAGGATGAGAATCTTCATTCTGTTAACGGTATCAGGAGCTTGGGAGTATACCAATCTTCTGAGGTTTCAAGGATGAGAATCTTCATTCTTGAGGGAAAAAGAATTTCAGGAGCTTAATTTGTCCGTCATTCTGCTGGTGGGTTGTTTCTGCTGAGATTTTAGGAACTTGTCCGTAATTCAACTGAAGTAAAAGCTTTTGTCAAGATTTAGGAACTTGTCCGTAATTCGAATGAAGAAAACTTCTTCAATTTTGAACTTTTGGAAGTATTCTTGGATGTTTTAGAAACCTTGATATGTCCTATAACCAACCCTTTTGGTCTCATCTCATTTTGATATTCCATGCTCAAGTTATAAGCTTTGGCAAAAAAGGTGTTTTTGTTGACTTTCAAAAATGACCTATAATGTCCAAATTTGTAACTTATTGTGAGTGCATTTTCTGATCTTGGGGTATGTATATGTATTGTAGGAAATTGAATCCTCTTCAAAATGAGCTTTGGATGGGTCATTTCTCATAAATTATGAGATAGTTATGCTTGGTCAAAGTTGATTTGACTTTTCCTACAAAACCCTAATTTAGCAACTTTTGAGTCTTGATGAATTTTGAGCAATCCTTGATGAATCATGATCAAGCCTTGATAAAATGATGAAATATCCTTCAAAATGAGAATGTTGACAAAAAATCTTGAAGTTTGACTGTATTTGTGTCACAGTTGACTTTTGCCCTTGCACAATCGATTTTTGGACCTTTTGAGTATTTGACTGAGCAAACTTCCTCTACAAGGCTTGAAATTTGACATGGATGATCTTGAGAGCATATTAGGACAATGGAGAGCACTTGAAGTCATTTGGAATCAAGGATCTTGATGCAACACAAAACCCTAATTTGGGGTTGACTGCCTTAGGAGATAGCTTGACTGTCCAACTCTTGAGCAATCTTGAGCCACTTGGAGATTTTTCTTGCAATGTCTTGAGAAATATGAGAGAGAAAATTTTGGGGTACAACAGCTGCCCCTGTTCAATCTTCTTAAACCTGAGGATATAGATTGGCTTTCGTGCCTTTCGTGATCCGAAGGTGGAAGATGATTGAACACTAGAGTGCCAAGAAATTTGCACTCGCGTGAAGTGGTATCAGCCTGGTGATGTCGGGAATGGGCTTACAGATGCCATTTGGAGATTGTTGGTAGGAGGATGGGCTTACCGATTCCATCTGCAGGAGCGTCGATCACATAAGAGATTCCTTAGTGAGAACTTGCATACCTGTTGTTGTAGAAGATCCCGCTGGGGAAGTCTAACTTTTATTGAGATTTAGGAACTTGCCTGTACCTTAGCTGAGAGAAAATCTCTACTGAGTTTTAAGAACTTGTCTGTAATTCAACTGGGGGAAACATCTTCATCAAGATCTAGGAACTGTCTGGTCTTCAACATAGTATACCATTGAGATTGTAGAACTCGTCCACACTATGACGGAGGAAAACATCAAGATCTAGGAACTTCCTGGTCTTCAACGGAGTATACTGTTGAGATTGTAGAACTCGTTCACACTATGACGGAGGGAAACATCTTCATCAAGATCTAGGAACTGTCTGGTCTTCAACGTAGTATTCCGTTGAGATTGTAGAACTCGTCCACACTATGACGGAGGAAAACATCAAGATCTAGGAACTGTCTGGTCTTCAACGGAGTATACCATTGAGATTGTAGAACTCATCCACACTATGACGGAGGGAAACATCTTCATCAAGATCTAGGAACTGTCTGGTCTTCAATGTAGTATACCATTGAGATTGTAGAACTCGTCCACACTATGACGGAGGAAAACATCAAGATCTAGAAACTGTCTGGTCTTCAACGTAGTATACCATTGAGATTGTAGAACTCGTCCACACTATGACAGAGGAAAGCATCTTCATCAAGATCTAGGAACTGTCTGGTCTTCAACGTAGTATACCGTTGAGATTGTAGAACTCGTCCACACTATGACGGAGGAAAGCATCTTCATCAAGATCTAGGAACTGTCTGGTCTTCAACATAGTATACCATTGAGATTGTAGAACTCGTCCATACTATGACGGTGGAAAACATCTTCATCAAGATCTAGGAACTGTCTGGTCTTTAACATAGTATACCGTTGAGATTGTAGAACTCGTCCACACTATGACAGAGGAAAGCATCTTCATCAAGATCTAGGAACTGTCTGGTATTCAACGTAGTATACCGTTGAGATTGTAGAACTCGTCCATACTATGACGGAGGAAAACATCTTCATCAAGATCTAGGAACTGTCTAGTCTTCAACGTAGTATACCGTTAAGATTGTAGAACTCGTCCACACTATGGCGGAGGAAAATTGTCGAGATTAAGAACCTTATCTGAAATTCAACCGAGGATAATTCAGTTGAAATTTAAGAACTGGTCAGGTCTTCGACATAGCTGAGAGCTTAACTGCCTCCTTCCTGAAAGGTAAAGGTCAGTCATATGCAATGCATGATATATATCAAGCAATGATGTTCTCAAAATAAATGAGATTGTGTTGTATGATGCGTATATGCATGTGTCATGATGTATGGAAAAGTAATGTTTTAGCTGGGGAAAATAAATCTCGGATAGCTGCTGGAGAAGAGATTTGAATTCTTCGTTTCCGTTGGGGATGGAGAACGAAGATGATTGATGAGAATAAACCTGCAGGAGAGTATAACTCCGTTGGAAGATAACCTGATGAGGAGATTACTCTGTGGGGAAGAGATGCTCTGCTGAGGATTCCACTAATAAATTCCGCTGGGGACGAATTACCGTTGCTGGTGATACTGAATCCTGTTAGGGATTGAATTCCTGTTTGTGAAAGGAAAGAAACTCTGCTGGGGATGATCTTTCAGTTGGGACTTCATTGGGGATAACCTTATAGGCTCTTATGGGGATAATCCTTTGAGCTTTGTTGGAGACAATCTTCCTTTGAAATCGGCTGGGGATATTCATTTTTATACTCCGCCGGGGACGAACTTTCGGAGTCTACTAGGGATGATTCTTTAACTCCATTGGGGAAGCTTTTTCAGACTGCAATGGGAAAATTTTAACTCCACTGGGGAATATTCTTATACTCCGTTGGGGAATATTAAGAATGTTGGGGATATTAAGCCTTTTCAGTGTTGATGGTAGATAAACTCTGCTTGGGGAGAATATTACCGACTCATTCACAGTTGCAAGCCTCAGCTGGGGAGAGCTATCTTTACTGTCTTACTCTGCAGGGAGTGAATGTTACTGGGACGCGTGCTAAGGATATGACAATGGCTTGCATCGAGACTTTTTTGCCCCTGTTTCTGTGGGAGAAGGTGCCTGCGGAGGCCGTGTGGATCGAGTATTATCCCCACCTATGAGGTGCTTGGTATCTTTCGGTCTAAATGACAAGTCTTCTTTTGGTAGGCCAGTGACGAGATGACGAGACATAGTCGTATGCTTTGATCCCTAATTTTTGCCTGGACCGCCCTTTCGGGTTTTCAGTCCACCGGGATACCCTTTTTTGCCCAAGCCTCCTTTTCAGGTTTTCGACTTTCCGGGTGTACAATTTTTCATTCTCATCCCAAATTTTTTCCCAAACCCTTTTGGTTCGCCGAGAAGCCCTTATTTTTGCCTAGGCCAGTCAACCTAGCGGGTCTTTATTCATGCGCGATATTTTCTGACTATGTCCCCGCTCTCAGGATGTAGGGAGGTGTCACTGTCGGTAGTGTTGTGTTGCCATACTACTAGAAGATCTTCGTTTGATCATGCAAGATTCGTTGCTGGAATTTATGTCCAATGCTCCAAGTGGTTCAGATGGAGATTTGCCCCTGGCTATTTGGCATTTTGAGAGATTCCTTGAATCTTGACTTAACTGCCCCAGATGATGGACAATGCTCATGCCGTGCCCCTTGGTTGGAGGTGTTTTTTCCACTTGAGGTGACCATTTTTATTGAAAAGGTTTTTGTTCACTAGATATTCGTCGTGCGAATTTCTCTGCTGTTTGAACAAATAGTCATATGCAAACAATGTTATTTTAAGAATGCAAAGCTTATGTCTTTTTTGAAAATGCATTTTTTCAGTAAGATAGGAAAATTTTGTAAAATGTGACGTCAACTCAGGATTTACAGCAAGCCCTACAGGAGTCAGGATACCTTTTGTAACATTATACTTTCGGACTAACCCATGCTTCAGCTAGGACTTTTTAAGGGTTATAACGTGGCCTGGTTCACGATTTAAGAAACAAAAGATAAAGGCTCAAAACATATTTGTACCCACCCGTTCTTGGTGATGTTCTTCGATCCTAAACTCAGCTAACCGTGCATTAGATCCCGTTTGAGTCTTTGCTCTAATATTCCAGTGATGGTTCGGATACTGACAATTTATTTTGAACATGCAGTCATTTTTGTTGAGAGTTTGTAGGATCTCTTTCTTTTTTATTTTATTATCCTTGTCTTTTGCCTGAACTGTTTCTCTTGTGATTACAGTCAGCGGGATGCCCTAGTTTTGTAAGTCTCCTTCATAGGTTTTGACTTAATGAGCTTTTATTTTGAGAGATAATGACTGCATGTCCTTACGATTATACGGAACCAACGCCGTCTTTTGTTTCGGAAGGACTTCTTTGATGCCATTCATTGTGCACCTGGATCAACTGAGAAAACTACCCTGCCCCAGGTTATAATTAAGGGTTTTAATTTGTGAAAAGAAAAACTCTAACTTCTTTGGCTCAAATGGGTTGACTAGGGATTATCTTCCTTATAACTCCACTATTTAGGATTTGAAACAATGCCTGTACCTCGTCAGCGGGGTCTGTTCAAAAGCATACTATAGAGATTTTGATATCATTTTCGTCATCCTCCCTCTAAAGGCTTAGAATTTTTTAATCGAGAGTTGATCATCACAAAAAATGAAAGCAATTTGAATATAGTGAAATACAAATGTATTGATTCAAAATAGACATATGCAATGCATTGATAAAGTAATAAAGTTTGACATGAATGAATGTCTGAACAATGAAAAGAAAATTACAAATTGAAAATTCTAATGAACAAAAAGTCTTCTCATCTCAGGACTTGTCACTTTAAATGGTGAGCCTTGGAGGGATGGAAAAAGAATCCAATCTGACCGTCTTGTGTGAGTTCCAATGCTCCTTCATCAATCAGGTCTTGAATTTTGTTGCTCAACGCCCAACAGATGTTAGTATCATGCCCCGAGCTGTTGGAGTGATATGCACACCTTGCATCAGGATTGTACCTTGGAGAGGCTATGTTGGGATTCTTAGGAGGGTCCCTTAACGTCACTAGATTCAATCTCAACAGGTGTTGTAAAGCCTGAGACAACAACATGTTGAGCTTGGTAAATTGCCTCTTGGGCATATTTGGCTTACTCTGATCAACCCGTTGTTTATGGAAAGGTTGTTGTTGGACCAGTGAGGTAGTAGAAACTTGGAGAGGTCTATTCTTCATCAAACCAAATCTTTGACTTCTCGGAAGTTGATTAATGACTTGGTCCCCGACCATGACTGTTTGCTTCATGTTGTTGTATCTGTCTTGATGAAGCTGGTTGATAATGGTTCTCAACTCTTCTTGTTCCCGAGCTAAGCCTTGGATAAGAGCCATCTGCCCCAGCATATGGGTTCTCATTGCATCTACCTTAGCTTGCAATTGTTCCAGCCGTTCGTCCTTATTGTCTTCAGGACTTTTCTTGACCAAATTCCCAACGAGGAGTGTTTTCAACTCTTTCTGCCCCTTGGATAGGTTTAGGAATACGTCCCTGAACTGAGCTTCGCGAGTTTGAAGATCTTGGTTGTCTGGTTGGAAATCCATTGCTGAAATAAACAGCGAGAACATGAGAGATCTGTATTGGGAGACCTGTTATGCAATGATATATATGTATGCAATGTTTTTAAGGATCCCGCAGGGTAAACAAGAAACTTGTTAGAATTTTAATTTTGCAGCTTTGATTGAAGAAACTTCATGTTGTTAAGAGTCCTTCTTCAAGAGTCAAGCTCACCATATCGAGTGGGTCATAGCCACTGACTCAAGTTATCGTGTTTTGATTTATAGACGACATTGGCTAGAGGAAAATAAATCCTCTTTGCCCCTTGCTTGACGTCTGATTTACCATAACCAGCATCACAGACCCTTGAGATCCTTGAAATGGTTAAGGAAATGTTAAGGCATGATGTTATGATGTGTATGCTATGCGTTTAAGCAAAAGTGCGAGGTGATGTAAGTGAACCCTCCAATAAATCCAGATTATTGGATAAGGACTGTAAACAAAACCTGCAAGGAACTCATGTTGTCAGATAACAAGAATGTGCAAGTAGTTCAAGTTTGAAAGCACACAAGTCACATAATAGCCCTTAAATTTCAGGATGGCATGGAGTTTAGGTATTACCCTCTTTCAGTTTAGTTGGTTTAACCTGTCCTAGAAATAGTATCCGGGTTCTAGAGGATCTCAATATCACTGACCACCCTCGATCGGTCATAATTCCAGCAACCTTTTCTTGCGGCCAAAATCATCGCGAGAGTTTAGCCTCAATGAGTGTAGCATACTGCTACTGTTCTATGGCCAAGTTGGTCAATTTAAAGGTTCTAAGGTCAGTTGGTGCTTAATGACCCCTTAGCAGACCCATATTCTCCTTGTTGCACCACAAGGGATATCGGTACATACTAAAGTGCCACACCAACGTAGCTACTGCTTCAACCGTATCGGTCTACGCCGTACAGTTCCCTCACAATTTATTGCTACTTACCTAAAGGGTATCCCCCAGATCCGGGTTAGGATCTATAGTAACTCCGATACAAGCCCACAAAGATAAATCATACAAGTCAAGCAATTGAAAACATTATGAACTATTCCTAAGGTACACCCCCACTTATAAGCCACCCCAGCAGAGTCGCCAGTTCTGTGATACAGTGGGAAATAACTTACTGTTTTTTTGAATGCTGGTTTGCGTTTTGCGTTTGAGTTTGCAAAATGTCGCGGTAAGCAAGAGTCGCCACCGACTTTTATTTTATCCAACAAGGAAAGGAAAAAAGCACAGAAAAATTCATTTTTCGAGATATTTCTCGGGTTCGGGGGGTAGATTATAGAAAGGGAAGGTGTTAGCACCCTTTCTATCCATGGTTATCCACGGGCTCTTAGGTACTTGCTCATATTGTTTTCAAAATTTGCTTTCTTTGTGTTTGTGGGTTTGAAAAAGTTTTTGTTTGAAAACTTTGTTTTAACTCTTGCTTCTGTCCTCAAGAGCGTATGAAGTGTTTTTGAAAACTTTGTTTGAAAGTGTAAGTGTGAAGAGTTTTTATTTTTAAAAGAGCAAGTACTTAAGAACCATCTACCTACTCGAAAAAGGAATCGTTCTATGCTAATGTCCTTTACACAATGTTATCCCACTATTGATGAGTAGGTAGCACCGTCGTTGGAGTTTAAGGGTCAATTCGAATTTAGGGACTTACAGTCACCAAAGCAATGTTAGGATGCCTTAGCGGTAACCCTAATGTCTTAGATCATTTATTTTGAGGCAACAATATCCGAGGCAACCGTTTCGAGGCAACTATGATCTTTAGACAAGAGGGTGACCTCTAAAACTACCTATACTCAATGACCGCGTACGAAGGCAACCAAGTGGGGTGTACTCTAAGAGTGCACATGTGCGAGTGTGTCATTTTCAGTTAATTTTATCTTTGTACATGTTAATGGTGATCTATGTTGATTTTAGGTTGAAACATTCAATCTTGTCATGCATACCTATTATCAAACATCTAACAGTTATATTTTGCAGAAAATAAATTGCGGAAATTAAATTACAAGGCGTCGAGTATTTACATCGCCAAAAACAACCCTTTGAAATTTAAATGCGGAAAAATAAATAAATCGATAAAAATAATTAAATGGTCTTAATTATCTATTACATTCCGGGAACAAGTACAATATTGAATAAATAGATCGCGTGCGGGAAATTAAATCGAGCGCAAAGTTCTAGGGTTTTGACCCTTTGTTATTAAAGAAAAGGTTTTTTTTTTTGAATTAAGAAAGAAATTATCTAAGTTAATTATTAAATTAATAAATAAATAAATTAATAAAAATAAATATTTTTGGGTTTTTTTGTATTTTAGGAAAGAAATAAAAATTAATTAATGTTAGTAAAAAACCTAATTAAATCTAATTGAATTTTAATTATTTACAAAAATGTGAAAGTTATTCTAATTAAAATTCTAAATCAATTAATTAATGTTTATTAACAAAAATAAAAGTTAGAATTTAATTTGATAAAGAAAATATTGTGGTTTTTTATATTTTAAGAAAGAAATAAATCTAAATTAATCACTAAATTAAATAAATTAATTAATTAATGAAAAAAAAAGTTATTTTTGGACTTTTGGTTATTTAAAGAAAGAAAATAAAAATTAATTGAATTAGTAAAACCTAATTAAGTCTAGTTAATTTTAATTATTTGCAAAAAGGGTTAAAATTATTCTAACATTAAAACCTAAATTAATTTAATTAATGTTTATTAATAAAAATAAAAGTTAGAATTTGATTAAATAAAAATATTTTTGTGTGATTTTATTTTAAAGAAAAAGAGTTTTAATGATTGGTTAGAATTAAAAACAAAAATAATAAAAACAATTAATAAACAAAATAAATAAAATAAAGAGAGAGAGAGAGAGAGGCTTGGGCCTGAATTTTGTGGTGCATATAGCAATGTTGAGGCCCATTAAGCGCCGACCTGGTTTGACTTTTAGGATTCCGTGTGCGCACTTGGACTTGACTCCATGGTGGACTCTCAGCCTGGATCACCAGATCTGGCCTTTGGCCATCTGGCTGTTGGATGTGTGAAGGCGTATGGTGCGCTGCATGCTTGGACGTACATGTGATTACCTGAAGAAGGAAAATAACAAAGAAAGTGGGGGACCTGGGATTCAAACCCAGGTCCTGAAAGTGATATGCTTGCACGCTTGCCACTACACTGCTTTGATTTTATTGTTAGTAAAATACAAAGAAATTATAATATAAACAAAACAAATTATATGTCAGAAAATAAAAATGTTCAAAAATTAATTTGAATTGGCCAATGGGAGAACGACAGCTCGTCGTATTCTACCTCCAAATCCTGCAAATTATACCTGCGGATTTGGATCCGCAGCTAAATACGCAAGTTTGCTCTAAAATCTTCCCTAGGCCACATAAATCAATTCCAAAAACATGGCTGAGTTCATCTTGGCTTCCTGATTAACATTATGTCCTTCTTGAGTCCTGATTTTTCCTGAAAAAGAAAGCCCTAAAAACAAACACGCAACCCTAACTATGGTGTTTTGGGGTTACAGCGTCTATAAACCAAATTGAATAATGCAAAAAGTTTACAAATGTCATGAGGGTTATGAATATGTAAGCAATTTGTTCAAATGATGCAAGAATAATGAATCACAAATTCAAGAACCCAGGTGATTTTTGTGATACTTACAGTGCCTTGTGGTATGTGAGAACGCTTGCTCTTGATCCAGGAAGGTTGAGTGAACACCCAGGAAGCGATTGGGATAACTTTTGGCTTCTGAAAATGCCTCTTATTATGATCTCAAATTCAAGCTTTTTACCACTTTTTCAAACTTTTGTTCCGCCTCTTCTTGCAGCCTCCAACCATTATTTTCGTGCCTTTGCCTTCCTTATGTAATGTATATTGCATTTGGGTAAGAAACTTGGTACAAATCTCTCTAAATTAATGCTCATGAATTGGATTTGATTCCACCATTACAACCTTCCAAATTTGGTCAAAATCATATCTTCTTGTAACCAATGCACTTGATGCGAATTAGACTCACATAATAGCTGTATTCAAAGCCTAAATCAACCAAAAAATCATGAGTTATAAATACTTTTGATTTTATATGATTTTATTTGATTTAAAGTGAATAAATTCAATTAAAAATCAAATTAAATAATAAAAATAAGATATGGGCTCATGGATGAAGCTAGGACACGTGGGAAATGATGTAAGATCATATCAAGTGGAAAAGAATGGGCCCATTTGACAAAATTTGAAGTTTTGGGGATAGTTGACTTTTGGCAATTTTGCAAAAATGTCCAATTTCAACAATGCATAACTTCTTCAATTTTGAACTTTTAGAAGTGTTATTAATTTTTTAGAAAGATTGAGATGTCCTCTAACCAACCCTTTTGGTCTCATCTCATTTTGATATTCCATGCTCAAGTTGTAAGCTTTGGAAAAAAAGGTGTTTTTGTTGACTTTCAAAAATGACCTATAATGTCCAAATTTGTAACTTCTTGTGAGTGCATTTTCTGATCTTGGGGTATGAAGATGGATTGTAGGAAATTGCATCCTCTTCAAAATGAGCTTTGGATGGGTCATTTCTAATAAAGTGTGAGAAAGTTATGCTTGGTCAAAGTTGAGTTGACTTTTCCTACAAAACCCTAATTTAGCAACTTTTGAGTCTTGATGAATTTTGAGCAATCCTTGATGAATCATGATCAACCCTTGATCAAATGATTAAATATACTTAAAAATGAGAATTTTGACAAAAAATCTTAAAGTTTGACTGTATTTGGGTCACAGTTGACTTTTTCCCTAACACAGTCGATTTTTGGACCTTTTGAGCATTTGACTGAGCAAACTTCCTCTGCAAGGCTTGAAATTTGACATGGATGATCTTGAGAGCATATTAGGAAAATGGAGAGCACTTGAGGTCATTTGGACTCAAGGATCTTGATACAACACAAAACCCTAATTTGGGGTTGACTGCCTTAGGAGATAACTTGACTGTCCAACTCTTGAGCAATCTTGAGCCACTTGGAGATTTTTCTTGCAATGTCTTGAGAAATATGAGAGGGCAAATTTTGGGGTACAACAACGTCATATTTATCCGAGTAAATTGTCTTACTGGTCTTTCCGCTCTAGGCTGGTTGCTCCTTTGTTGAGTAAGTGCAGGCTTAGGGATCATGATAGCCCCTACCACTGGGCGGTGTTCAGTTCTGTCCTGATTCCTTTGATGGTACACAACACCAACCTCTTTCTTCCAAATGAATGGTTTTCTCACGAAACTGGAGGATGCGTCCTTTTGGATCTTCCCACTCTTAATCCCAGCTTCCACTCTCTCCCCAATCAAGATCAATTCAGTGAAGCCGACTGAGGAGCTTCCAATTAGACAATTAAAGAAAGGACCAGATAGGGTACCCAGAAACATGTCCACTAGCTCTCTGTCAAATAGGGGGTGTTGGACTCTTCATGCTAAATCCCTCCATTTCTGAGCGTAGTATTTAAAACCCTCGCTTGAACTCATAATCATACTTTGGAGTTGAGTACGGGTAGGAGCAAGGTCTGCGTCATACTGATACTGTTTATAAAAAGTAGCGGCCAGGTCTTCCCAATTATAGACATTGTCCCTCTCCAATTAATAGAACCAATCTAGTTGAGTCCCGGATAGACTATCCTGAAAGAATTGGACCCACAAATCTCTGTCGGCAGTGTGAGGCTATATCTTCCTCACATAAGATCAGAGGTGCATCTTGGGACACGAAACCTCGTCGTACTTAGCAAACACTGTTGCCTTGAAATTTGGTGGAATAACAATCCCAAACACCAAACCCAACTTTTCAAAGTCCAGCCCGGGCACTTTCTGAATCTCCATTGCGCTTAAGCGATCTTCCAACTGTTTGTATTTGTCATCAGCCGGGGGATACTTCTCTTCAGAGTAATCAACCTCTTCTTCCTCTTCAGATTCTAGATGATCAGTCACTTCTTTTTTTTCCCTTCTTGGTTGTCCACTTAAACTGATGATGTTGCAAAGTCTAGGGTCCGTCTGGCTGGCCCTGGGAACCTTCTTCCCAGATTCAAAACACCCGTTGATTTCTTCGCTTTCTTCTTCTTTTCTTTGATCAGTAAAGTTTTCAAATCCTCTTGTCCCTTGGCCAGAGTCAAGAAAATTTGTTGAAACGGAGTGTTCTACGCTTGTAGATCTTTTACTATCTTCTCAAGATCCATCTTACTAAAATAAACAGTAGAAAGATAAGGAGACCAGTTGTAAGAAACCTGTTTGTGTTATGATGAATGAAAGATGCATATGCAATGATTTCAAGGAAATTAGAGATTTAAATTTTCTTTAGACAAAAAGGAACACACGTCATATTAATAAATCAAAGTTTGAGTACATCATCCCTCTTTGGGCTTACAAAGAAATACAAAACTTTAAGACAAGAAAGTTGAACACATCCTCTTTGGTAGCATAGAATTGGGCCTCGAAAGTGTCTCTCTCCCTCTTAAGCTGTATCCAATCCCTTTGCAAGTATTCGAGAGAGGTGGGCATGTTGGGATGAAGGATACTGTATGGAACATCTCCTTCCATAATAGGCTATATGATAACTGGAAGAATGGAGGGGTAAGACATCATAAGACTTTGATCACGGGCTCACAACCATTTGAGATAAGGCTCAAGAGGGATGGAATCATTGTGCCTCAGTGTCTTGATATCAACTCTGTGTACCATGCCCCAAGCTCGCATGGACCTTTTGCGGTAATCCTGAGCATCATTCTCATAGTCGAAAATGATTCCTTGGATAAGTGTATTGTTAGGACCATCCCTTCTCGCATATCCAAACTTCCGCAGTGCCAAACAAGGATTGTAAGTGATCCCTCCCCTAATGCCTAAGAGAGGGACATTAGGGAATTCTCCACATCTATCAATGATGGTAACATTCTCCGAGGATCAGGGACACCAATGAATGCCTGAATGTGTAAGAGTCATCAACTTATGAGACCATCTCAAGCCTTGTTCATTCTTCAAGACGAATCAGGGTAGGTGCGAAATAAACCACCTAGCCAAAAGAGGTGTGCAACACAGAAGGGTTCCTCTCCTCTTTATAGTGTGAGTATGCAAAGAATGTAGGATATCTCCAAGCAGAGTAGGTACCAGATTACATGATAGGAAAACCTTAACTGTATTCACGTCTATGAGCTGGTCCGAATTAGGAAACAGTACCAACCCATTGATGAGAAGGTCTAACATCTCTTAAAAAGCTTGCAAGTCCAAGGTATCCCAAAAATGATGAGCTTTCTCAAACAAGAACTTATCCAAAAAAACCCTTGACACCTCTCCTGGTTTCCCAATTTGCTACTATGTCAGATCGTTGTAAGGATAGAGCTTTAGCAATATCTTCAGGTTTATGGTCTCTTTCCATACCATTGAAAGGTACCTTGTTAAGGATAGGCACCCCCAACGATAGAGAAAACTCCTCCATAGTAGGTACTTACTGATAATCCGGAAAAGTGAAGCAATGATGTAGAGGGTCAAAGAATTGAAAGAGCACTTTTAACATCTCTTCATCAGGGTTTGAGGTGACCAAGCTGAGAAGTCAACCATGTCTTTTGGTGAATGGAGAGCTTTCTGGAACCCTTGATACCAACTCCTTAATCTTAGGAGGTACTTTTACCAGACTGACTTTGATAGTGAATCTGCGGGCGAGAGCCATGTCCTGCAAAACAAGACAAAAATAAACTCTAAGAATCCTTGAAATGGTTAGTATGACATGCTATGTTATGATTTCATGATTATGCTCAGATATAGAAAACACAAGAAAATCTCACAGAGACCTTAGGTTTAAGACTTGCATGGATTTTAAGGTGATAACCTCTTGAAGTTGGGTTGGCTCAACCTGTCCTAAATATAGTAACCGAGTTCTAAGGGATCTCAATATCACTGGTCTTTCCCCAAAATCTCGTTCTGATAGATAATTGACTTGCCACCAAACAAAACTCAAGGGTCAAACCTCAATGAGTGTAGCATCGAGTATCAATCGACTTTGGGTTTACACCAAAGACGGCTATCTCACTACGTCCTAAAAGCCAAGTTGGTCAATTAAGGTGCTAAGGTCAGTTGAAGCTTTGTGATACCACGCAGTGGCCTCGTATTCTCTTTGATTACTCAAGGGCTACCGGTACACACCAAAGTATCGCATCAACATAGCTACTGTTTCAACCGTGTCGGAATACCCCGCACAGTTCCCTCACAATTTATTTCTACTTACCTAAAAAGTTTCCCCAAATCCGGATGTAGAATCAAAGTAAGCCCAAACAAGGAACAATAATGTAAATCATGCAAGTCAAACAAAGAAAACAAAAAGATGTGATCTAGCCCTAAGGTAACCCCACTTTTAAAATATTCCCCAGCAGAGTCTCCAGTTCTGTAATACGGTGGGAGAAATGACTTGGTTGTTTTGAGTTTGGTCACAAATGTTGCGGTTAGCAAGAGTCGCCACCGACTTTTCTTTTATCCAAAAGGAAAGGCTGAAAAGAACAAGAAAGACCTTTGAGATGTTTTCTTGAGTTCGGGGGGTAGATTATGAAAAGGGAAGGTATTAGAACCCTTTTCATCCGTAGTTATATACGAGCTCTTAGTTGCTTGCTAGATCACTTGCTCTTGTTTGAAAATATGCTTTGTGTGGTTTTTGAAAGTATTTTGAAAAGGCGCCATCGTTTAGGCAAACTTTGTAATGATTCTCGTTCGTAAGAATGTATACAAAGTGTTGATATTTTGAAAATGTTTTTAAGTTTGAAAGATGTTTTTGAAAGTGTTGGTGTTTGTTTTGAAAATAGCAAGGATGTTTTGGTTTGAAAATGAGCAAGCAACTTAGGAACGTTCTACCTACTCAAAAAGTCATTCATGTTTATTTCCTCTTTCCTTTGATATTGTTATCTTACCATTAATTTGGTAAGTAACCCTATCTTTGGATGTAAAAGAGACATGCAAGGGTCATCGTATAACCATGATTAACAATATTGTAAGATATCTTAGCATTTTCTTTAAGGGACTAAGATCATTTTGAAAGGCAACTTTGATAGCGTCATCGAGGGACTATGATCTTGTATTTTGTTTGTTTTTACTAAGACACCCCACATGCATAATATGGCCATTTTTGCAAGGCAACAAGGTCGGTTTACCCTAAGGGTGTAAGTGTGCAAGTGTATTTATTTACATGCATTGTTTTGTCTTGAATTAGGGTTTTCTAAGCATTGATTTTAACTTTTCATACAAACCCTAATTACTAGCATTTGTATAAAGCATTAAATTGCGGAAAATAAAAATACTAAGCTATTATATCATTAGGGGAGGGGGTGTATAAATTTACAAATGGGAAAATTGCAAGAAAATTAAATCTAACTAATTATTACAATCATATTGAATATTGTACAAAAATGAAAATAAAAATGCAAGAATGCAACATGGAAAAAGAAATGATTTTGTTTGGATTTTTATGAAAGGCGTTTTAATCTTAGAACTAATTAAGAAAAATGATTAATAAAAATTAAATAAAATTAACTTAAACTAAATAAGAAAAGAAATGAACTAAAAAAGATTTTTAGGGGTTTATTTATGAAAAGGTTTTAAATTAATAAAAATAAAAGGAAAATTAATTAATTAAAATAAACCTAAGTTCTAAATTAATTTTAATTTATAATAAAATAATATAAAAATTTAAATCTAACCTAAATATTAATTATTAAGAAAGAAGAAATTAATTTATTAAGAAAAATGTTTTTGTTCTTTTAGTTTTACAAATAAATAAACTAAATAAGTGTAAAAATAATAATTAAAATATTTTTTTTTGTATTTTTATTAAAAATAATAATCATAATAATAATAATAATAATAATAATAAAGGAAAAATAAATAAAATGAAATAAGAAAAAAAAGAAAATAATAATGAAGTTGGGCCAGGGGGTGCTGAAGTAAGTCAGTGGTTAGTAAAAGAAATAAGATAAACAGGCCCAAGTTGGAGGCCCGGGCGTGCTGTTTGGAAACAAAAAAAGTGAAAAAATGTGAGAAATGAGAAAAGGTAACGCGCTGGGTGTTGAACCCACACCCCCTTGGTTACCAGCACGCTGCCTTACCACTAGGGTGGCTATACATCCGTTTTTTAAAATGAAATGATAAATACATAATGTAACATGCTTCCAAGGCCTGTATTTCGTCTTTAACCTTCAGCCAGCCAGAGTACCTATAAATTCTTTATCTCTCAACAAAAATAGAAAGACAAACATGAAAGTTGTGGCATTTGTTCTCACGAATCCAACCATATAAATAACTAAAGTTATAAGTCCAAGATTAGTGAGGATTTTTCTGGCCCTAATTTAAAACCTAAAAATTTCAGAAACTTCAACTCTAAAATTATCTAAGCTCAAACCATATAAATGGAAACTATGGATATGTACAGCTTCGTGGCAATGAGGTCTACATTTTATCTTTGAAAATGGAAGCCTAACAATGCATATATGAATAATTGAAAAGTCATAAAACTCACCTTGCAAGAGGGTATCGTGTTTTGAGTTTGAGCAGCTTTTGATGAGTTCCAGTGATTGAGTTAGCTTCCTCAAGTTCCCAGGAAGCTAATGTGATGCTTGTCTTGAGCTAAAAGTGGTTGAGGAGTTCTGGAGAAGTCAAGGTGCAAGGTGCTGTTTTTGAAAATGGTGGATGATGATGGAGGTGTTATAGTTGTGTTGCAGGTGTTGGAATTGTTTGTATATGTTATTTAGAAGCTTTTGAAAGTAAAAGGCCAAGAAACGCACAATAAAATTTAGAGATTGAGTTCAAAATTCAGAAATGGAAAGTTTTTAGATGTTTTTGGTGGTTCTGTGCTTTTTTGGGGTTTTAGGGCTTTAGCATGCCTGTGTTTTGATGCAAACAACTTGTGCATAAGTAAGGAAAAGGTTGTGAGGCTTGAGAGGGTCAGAATCACACAAGTACAAGTTATGGCTATGTTACTTGATTTTGAAGAAAAGTGGGAACATGGTTTTAAGGTATAGTACAAGCATGGGCTAACTTTTTAGAGGCTTGAGACAAGTTTCCTTTGGGTTATAGGTTGTGTGTGATCAGAAGAGAACAAATGCAAAGCTCAAGAACATATTTTGTGCATAAAGCTACTTTTCTAAAATGGCAATGTGCACTTTCTTCCTAAAATTGAAATAAGCATGGGAAATGCATTAAATGCTTGAGTTGAGGCCTCTAACAGCTGTGAAAATATTAAATTATGGAGTGCCAAACAAGTTTGAGGCCTGCAAAGCAAAGATTGTGCAGCCTAGCATGGATTTGCATTCTTGTTCATCATGAAATTCTGCCTTGTAAAACAACTTGAAACCCTAACTTCTGGCCTTCGATTCTCCTTGCTCAAAAATGATCTCAAGGAGTTATTTGGCATTTTAGAAAGCTTGCAATGTTCTCTACAACCCCTATTTGAATCAATTTTGAAAATTCCCCTTGGAACTATATGAAAAATTGCCATGAAGTTAGGTCAAAATCCTTCTTAAATTAGGGCAAAATTTTCACTAAGTGTTTAGTTTCATGAACATGTATTCACAAAATCATAACTTGAAATCCATGCGTTTATAGGAGAAGTTGTGTAAAGCAATGTTTTATATCTAATTGAGATCTACAACTTTTATGTTGAAAGTTTCCTTTGAATCATCTTGCATCATGGTGAAAAAATGGCTCAAAGTTGTGAAAAACATGAAGTTTTCAACACTTCGAAAAATTTCTAAGTTTGGAAACTTTGACTTTTCAAAATGAAATCTTGACTTTTTGATTTCTTGATGAACAAGTTTCATATTTTGACATGTTTTTATGAATTGTGATCTTTGGCACTTAATTTTGACCAAAAAGTTAAAGTTTGACTTTTCAGTGTTCAGTTGACTTTTGATCAGTTGACTGAAAATCAACTATCAATCAATTGATCTTAAGGGATGTTTTGAGTCATGCCATTAGGTCAAAATGATGAAATTTAACTCTTGAGATCATGTCTCAAACAAATTAACCATTTGCTAGGTCAAAAATCAGAAATTGTCCTTTCTCAATCAAAACCCTAATTTTGACCATTTTGCCCTTTTGATGACCTGATCAAATTTCTTGAGGAATTGTGGTCCAACTTCGATAAAATGACTTATATGAGTTCATAATGTTGATATGGATAAAAAATAATGAAGTTTGACTGTAAATTGGCCACAGTTGACTTTTTCCCTAATACAACTGATTTTTAGGTCAATTGATCAATTGACTGAGCAAAAATATGATCCAAGACTTGAAACTTGACATGAGAAATCTTGATGGTCTATAAAGATCCATGAAAGTCATATGAGGTATTAAAAGTTTAATTATCTTTGTGCAATCTGAAACCCTAATTTCAGTCATTAGTGCTTAGGGAGTTGTCTTGAGCTGATCAAACCTTTGTGCAATCTTGAACCAAAGGAGATCTTGTGAGAAAGTACTTGATAAATGAGAGGGAAAATTTTGGGGCACAACACCATCATTTGTTGTGCTCGCTGTACGGGAAGTCGAACAACTGGTGGAATTTTGAAAAAGGTGGTGTGTCACGCCTTCCTAGAGCCACGCGGCACATTAAATGCATAATAATGGCTAGGGGCTAGGGTCTAATGATGATTGTTTACTTCCCTAGGCCTCTACATACGCGCGCTTGACACAGAGGTGAGTCTATAAATAAGAGAAGAGGAAGCTCTCCAGTTTTCGCATTTCATTGTTCTCGTTTGTTCTTAGTTCCTTATTCATCATCGTCGCCATTCACCACCGCAGCATAACCACCTCCATCCACCATTTCAGAGTCATTTCACAAGTAAGCTCCATTTTCTCCTTGTTTTGCATTAGGTTTTGGAAAGTAGCTTGTTAGAAATGCATGTTGATAGAAGACTCTCATTAGTGTAATCACTACCACAATGGTGATTGGAGTTTGATAGTGGTTTGGACATCTTTGGACGCCATTATTGAGAGAATGTGTAGTGTTAAGTTAGGATTTTTGCGTTTTGGGTGGTTCTGGCACCGTTGTCGTGGCGGAGAACGAGCCTGTTAGTGGTGAGACTTATGAGTTTTCTGATGGACTTAACCATTTTATGGGTTTGTATGAGTTTTTCGGCGAACCTTATGAATTTTTTGATGAGCTTCATGCGAGGCTCAAAGTCTAGTCATTGATGAGTTTCTTCCCCGTGGGAGTCCTAGGGTCGGTCAGTCGAGGAGGAAGATTTCTTCTCCCTTGTTGTTGTTGATTAAGGACTCTGGTCGAGGGTAATATCCTCGTGCCTCTTTATGCCCTTTTATTTGATCAGCGGTGGAAGGGTGGATTTGATTTGATCGTCGAATTCTCTTTTATCCCTTGCTTTTCAGGTAAAAGGAATGGCTAATAATGTTGAAGAGGATCATTTGGTCGACTTAGATGAATCTTCCGAGGAGGGGGAATGGATTGTGAGTAAACCACGATAGATAGTTTCGCTTTTTGCTGAATCTCCCGATGAAGCGTTTATTGTCGTGGATGAGGTTGCGGACCCGCTGAAGCCCGAGGTGGACTAGGAGATCCATTATCCTACAGAAGACGAGCAGATATGCTTAGAGTTCGAACTGATTTGTTCCCGATGTATGAGTTTATATTTAATGACTTAGGGCTTTGAATTCCCTTTATGGACCTTCAGGTGGCCGTCTTCAACCACCTAGTCCTAGCGCCTTCCCAACTGCATCCCAACTCTATAGCCTTCCTTCGGGCATTTGAGATTGTATGTGAGTATCTTCGGATTAAGGCCACAATCCCCCTGTTTTTCTACTGCTTCCACATTCAGTTCCAGTCTTCAGATCGATTGCACAACTGGGTTTCTCTGAAGCAACTGAAGAGGTTATTTCGGGCATATTCTCTGATTCTGTTCGGACGTTTAAGGAAATGTATTACCTGGTTCGGCCAGTATCAGTGGTGGCCATTACTTTTGCCTATGATCGAGAGCTCTTGTACGGGCCGGATGAGAATCCCCTGCTCAACGAATGTGGAAGCAAAAGGGGGAAGTTGGTCTAGAAGTTTCGCTTCAGTTGGACTCGTAACCATTTTAAGCAGAGTACCGAGTATTACACCGTCAAGTTGGGCCAACTGGATGTTGAGGACCAGACTAGCTACAATAAGTTGGTCGCCATTGTTGAAAGTTTTACCCCTACCCAGTGCGTGACTAAGAGGGGGGATATTAACGTTGATAAAAAAGGGGAGCCCGTGCTCGAGGCTCGGTTTATTAACACAAAAGGGCTCCTTGAGTGTGATTCTCACGAGGATACTCTAGGGCTCTTAGGTATTCGTTTGTCTTGTTGGTTTGTTTGTGTCTATCTTCCTCGTTTTACTGACCTGTGCTCGTTGCTTATTATAGGTGAAATTTCGAACCTTCAAGAGCGTATGGTTAGGGTGGCCGCAACCAATAAAATGAAGAAGGTGAAGAAAATATAGAAGAGATGTCTATGTGGTGTCGGGTTTCTACCTCCGACTGAGTCGGGGACCTCCTCATCCACCCCTATCGGCGAGCAGTCTTCTCCTCAGCAAGTGACTTCGGCCAGGAAGCGCCATTACATGGATGGAGAGACTGTCGGTCTGACCGAGGAGAAGGTTGTGGACAAGTTTGAATTTTCTCCCTGTTTTCTGGAAAGAGGTTATTTTGAGGGTGGTCCTTTGAAAGTTCTGCGGGCAGAATCCTTACACCTGGAGGATCTTGATCATCCGAGCAAGAGGAAGGTTATGGCTTAAGATGATGGTTCCCTGATGAGTGTCCTGGAAATGGCGGTGGTCTACACTGAAGAGGGGACTTCATCAACTAAGAAGGTGAGTGATGTTCGAGCTATCAATGTGGCTCTCCAGGAGAAGATAACCAAGCTGAAATTTGAGAAGGAGGCGCTGGAGGAGAAAGAGGCTGAGTTGGTCAAGCTGGACGAGGATATGTCTAGCATGAAAGATGCCCACGCTACCGAGAAGAATAAGTTCGAGGACAAGATTGTTGCCTTGGAAGCTGATACGACACCGGTCGAGGACGAGAGCAAAAATTTGAAAACCCTGAAGACTTGTGCCGAGCTTATTGACCGTATTCGACTCCTTGAGGAGGATTACTTAGCTGTATCAGAGACAGGTTTTAACAATGTCGTGGATCAGCTCAAGGTCGTAATCCCCGAGCTCGAGGTCCCTACCGCAGGGATATGGTTTTTGCATCAAGTGATGGACAATCAGATTGTCGCTCCAAATTTCATTGACCTCGGTGGAGGAGAAGAGGAGGGGAACCCCGACCAAGAGGAGCAGATACCTGATAACTGATTAAGTTTTTATGCTATTTCTTGTATGTTCGGCCTCCGTTTCGTAACTTGTAATGATTTTCGTTTGGTGGGGGCTTTGCCCCATCTATGTAATATTCTGACAATTTTGGCCCACGTGGTCGTAAGCTTTTGACAACTTTGGTCTTCGTGGTCATTTATGTTTAATCGTACTTTATTTGTCTTACTTCGATTTTGTTTTAAGTATTGCATGTTTTGCATGTTCGTCATCCAGGGACGTCTATTATTGTTATTCTTGCTAATTGTTTTTCGGGGGTTTTGCTCGACTGTCATATCGTTCAATAGTGCGGGGGAACTTGTCAAATGGTCGGGGTTTCTTTTCGGACAGAGGGTGGAGCTTAGGTCTTGTTTGGGATCTGGGCTCCGCGGTGTGAACTTCCCATCATGAGCTAGTGTTCTGCCATTGTGGTACGACGACAGTGGAGCTCATTTGATTTTTCCCCATCAGGCCAAGGATCTTCTTGCTAAAGAGTGGAAACTCGCCTTTTTGTTTGAATTTGAGGTGTTATGCTTTGGTTGAGAATGTTGTGTTCGTTGTTTGTCAGAGAACGCAAACTTTCTGGCATTTAGCTGTAATATTGTTTCAGCTTTTCGTCCTTCCATGGTCGAGCAAGTTCTTTCCCATTGATATGTTCGAGGTAGTAGGCCTCGTTCTCCATTTTTCCCCAGACACGATAGGGACCTTCCCAGTTTGCGGCGAGTTTTCCTTTGCGAGAATCTTTGTGATTTCTCCTTAAGACTAGGATGCCGACTTCGAATTCTCGTCGT
Source organism: Vicia faba (assembly GCA_948472305.1). Lineage (NCBI taxonomy): Eukaryota > Viridiplantae > Streptophyta > Magnoliopsida > Fabales > Fabaceae > Vicia > Vicia faba. Next base: position 403,962 of record CATIWC010002359.1, on the reverse strand, counting down.
ATGACTTTGGCGTCATGACGAATGGCTATTTTTTTCTGTGAGGCTTCTCGAAGAGCTGCTCCTGATCAAACTTCTTCGAAAAGGTCGAGCTCCTCTATCAGTGCTTCGTCGTTCATCTCTTCGTCGAGAGGGGCTTCAGTTCACCTAGAGGGCTTTCTGATTTCGACCGAGATTACTGCCTCAGTTTCATATTCTAGTCAAAATGGGGTTTCTCCGGTAGTCGAGTGAGGGGTCTTTCGGTAGGCCCAGAGTATGTTGTGTAGCTCCTCGACCCACTTCTTTTTTGTTTCGTCTATCCTTAATTTGAGGCCTCGCAGGATCACCCTGTTCACAGCTTCGGCTTGTCCGTTTGTCTGTGGGTGCTAGACGGAAGCAATGTGTTGGATGGTTTCCAGCTTGGTGACAAATTCTTGGAAGTTTCTTTCCATGAACTGTATCCCGTTGTCGGTGACGATTGCTTGGGGTATTCCGAATTGAGCAAGTATGTTCTGTTTGTAAAAATGGAGTATGTTCTATGTTATGATTTTGGCCAATGCCTCTGCTTCTATTCACTTTGTGAAGTAGTCCACACCCACTATTAGGTACTTATTTTGGTTTGATCCCACGACGAATGGTCCGAGGATGTGCAATCCCCACCACACAAAGGGCAACGGGGATGAAAAAGTCTTGAGCTCGTTGGGAGGCGCCAAGTGCATGTCCTCGTGGTGTTGGAATTTGTGACATTTTTTCACGTTTTCCTTTGTGTCGTGTTGCATGATGGGCCAGTAATATCCTTCTCGTAAATCTTTTCTGGTGAGGGGTCTCCCCCCGAGGAGTTGGGCGTTGATTCCTTCATGGATTTCGCACAAGATATGGGTGACTTTAGACTCCTCAACACACTTGATAAGGGGGATGGAGAATCCCCGTCTGTATAGTTTATTTTCGACCAAGACGTAAGAGAAGGCTCTTCGCCTGACCACTCTAGATTTTTTTGTCGGATGGTAGTTCCCCCTTTATGAGGTAGTTGTATACTGGGGTCATCCAGCAGTTTCTATTACCGATGGCGTTTATATATAGTGTTGTGGAAGGTTTTTCGATGCTTGGTCGAGGAAGTATCTCTTGGATCATAGATTTGTTTCCTCCCTTCCTCTTTGTGCTCGTGAGTTTTGACAGAATGTCAGCTCGGGTGTGGTGCTCGGGGGAACGTGTTGCACCTTCACGGATCCAAATATTTTTATTCTCTCCCAAACCAGGGTCCAGTATTTGGAAAGGTTATCCTTTTTGACTTGATATTCTCCTTGTACTTGAGAAACGACGAGTTGGGATTCTATGAAGATTTTCACCTCTTCAGCTCCTAAGTCTTCGGCGAGACGTAGCCCTACGGGGAAGGCTTCATATTCTTCTTGTTTGTTGGTGGTTGGGAAGGATAAGGTGAGGGATACTTTGATCAAGATTCCTTCCTTGTTCTCCAAGATGATGCATGCTCTGCTTCCTGTCGAACTAGAGGCTCCGCCCATGAAGATGGTCCATTTGCATGCCCCGCATATCAGGGAAGATGGCGAGGTCATTTCTGCCATGAAGTCGGATAATATTTAGGATTTAAGGGCCTTTCTTCTCTCATACTTGATGTCCAATTCATAGAGTTCTAACAACCATTTAGGCATCCCACCTGTCATGTCTTGACGACCGAGCAGTTGCTTCACGAGCTAGTTTATTCAAAATGTGATTGTATGGTATCTTAGCCTCCTTGTTTCGTTAATGAGGGCCAGAGCTACTTTTTTGATCGACTGATATCTAAGTTTTAGACATTTTAAGGCTTTACTCATAAAGTATATAGGTTTCTTCCCCTCAGGGGTTTCCTGTATGAGTGTCACACTAATGGCCTCAGATGCGACGGTGAGATAAAGGTACTCCCATTATCTAGCTGTGAGAGGACATATGGCTGTGAAAGTGCCTATTTGAAAATGGGAAATGTGTGATGGGCAGACTTTTCCATGAAGTGGGACAATGAGGTGAGCATCATGTTCAAGGATTAGATTAATTTCTTCGAGTTCGGCATTGGGAATTCGAAGAATGGCCTTCACTTATCGGGGTTGGCTTCAATTCCTCGCTCTGTTAGGTAGAAACCGAGGAATTTACCTGCTCGTACACCGAAGGTGCATTGTTCTGGATTGAATCGCATTTTGCGTTTCCTCGCCTGGTAGAAGACCTTTTTTAAGTGGAGAGCATGATCAGACTCCTCTTAGGATTTCACAATCATATCGCCCATGTAGACTTCGAGCATGTCTCCAATCTCTTCTCGGAAGATTTTGCTCATCATTCTTTGGTATGTAGCATCGGTGTTTTTCAAGATGAAGGGTATTCTTTGTCGCTTTTTTCCATGGGGATCTGGTTGTATCCAAAATATGCATCCATAAAAGACAACAATTTGAAACCAGCAGAATTATCAACTAATCTATCTATAAGCATCTTTGGGGCAAGCCCTATTAAGATCAGTATAGTCAACACACATTCTCCACTTTCCATTTGATTTTTTGACAAGTACAACAATTTGATATCCAGGTTGTGAACTGGGCTTCACATATGAAATTTGCCTCTAGGAGGTCTTTTACATCTTGCTCGGAAGCCTCCGTCTTTTCCGGAGACTGCTTACTATTAAGTGTCAACTTTTGGCTGTTTTCCACATCATTTATTGACACTTTTGAGCTCTTTTGTATGCTTTTTATTATGAGAATAGCTTATTTTAAGTCATTTTTCTTAAATGTAAATAATTTTGAATGTTTTAATGTGTTTGTTAGTTTTCGAGTAATTTTTGTTCAAAAGTCATAGCTTAAGGCAATCTCAGAGTCAAAGAAACAAAGGAGCTCAGCGTTAGTGTTTTTAGAAGCGCCGCCTGATGCTGCGGTGGCAAAGAGAAGTTGCACCGCCCGAAGACGCAGGAGCGATGGCCTAGTAAGAAAGCCTGATTTTGGATGAAAGTCTAGAGTTCGTCGCTGCTTGGGTCCCTAAGCGATTTATAAGCGAGGAGGTGTCGCCCGACGAAGCATCCATGTCATCGGGCGATGGTGGATATTTTATATTGGTTACATGCACTGATTGTGGTCACGTGCGCCTTTTAGTGGGTGTCGCCTAGCGACACTTGTTGAGCGCCTGACGACAGTGTGCAGACTGGCCATGCTTATTAGCTACTTTTATAGATATTTTGGAGCATCATCTTACATAACTCATCTTTGTAACCTATAAAACTCTTATGTGGAGAAAAAAGCCATTTTCCTCAAAATCAAAGCTTTCCAACATTAATCTTTGAGTTATCAAGTTTTATTATCATAAAGCTTTGTTGTTTACTTGTTGATCAAGCTACCATGACAATGGGTAGCTAAACCCCTCTTTTGTGTCAAGGTTAGTGGTAGATAATCTCATCTTTGTATGTATTTCTCTTATAATTTTGTATGTGAACAACTTGATGATAAATATATAGTGAAATACCCTTATTTTATGGTTTATATTTGAGTTGATCATTATTGAGAAGTAAGTTCATATCTTGACCTAGGTTTTCACTTACCAATAAACAATTTCTAGACATAGTTTTGTGAGTTGATATTTGTGATGCGGTGGGAGAAATGACTTGATTGTTTTGCGTTTTATCGCAAATGTTGCGGTTAGCAAGAGTCGCCACCTACTTTTCTTTTATCCAAAAGGAAAGGTAAAAAAGCACAGGAAAGACCTTTGAGATTGTTTCTTGAGTTCGGGGGGTAGATTATGAAAAGGGAGGGTAATAGCACCCTTTTCATCCACGGTTTTTCATGGGCTCTTAGTTACTTGTTAGATCACTTGCTTTTGTTTGAAATTGTGCTTTGTGTGGTTTTTGAAAGTATTTTGTAAAAGAGGCCATTGTTTAGGCAATTTTTGTAATGATTCTCGTTAGTAAGAATGTATACAAAGATGTTTGTCTTTTTGAAATTTTTTTCAATATTTGTAAGATGTTTGAAAGTGTGTAGGTGTTTGTTTTGAAAATAGCAAGGATATTTGTTTTGAAATGGAGCAAGTAATTAGGAGTAATCTACCTACTCAAATGTCTTTCTTGTTCATTTTCTTTTCCTTTGACATTGTTGTCTTACCATTGATTTGGTAAGTAACCTTATCTTTGGATGTAAACGGGACGGGCGTGGGTCATCGTATAGCCATGATTGGCAATGTTGCAAAGTATCTTAGCATTCTCTTTTAGGGACTAAGATCATTTGAAAGGAAACTTAGATAGCGTCATCGAGGAACTATGATCTTATATTTGCTTGATTTTGCTAAGATACTGCACATGCGTAATAAGGCCATTTTATAAGGCAACCAAGTGGAGAACCCTAGGGATGCTTGTGTGCAAGTGTATTGTTTTCATGCTTGTTTATTTGTCTTGAATTAGGGTTTTCTAAGTGGTTTATTTTATCTTGCCATACAAACTCTAATTACTAGCATGTTATGTAAAAGCGATAAATTGTGAAATTTAAATGTCCCACGCTATTACAACATTTGTGGGAGGGGGTGTACAATTTACAAATGGGGATTTGCAATAATATAAATCTAATTAAGCTATTACAACCAAATTGAATATGTACAAATATTGGAATAAATAATATACAAGATAAATTAAATATGCAAAGATGCATGAATGCAAAGAAGATTTTGTTTGGTTTTTTTTATGTGAAAAAGTTTTAACCTAAACCTAATAAATAAATTAAGATTAAACTCAAATTAATTAGGAAAAGAAATTATTTTTTTTCAGAGAAGGTTTTTAATAAACCCTAATTTTAATTTATCAAAAGGAAATAAATTTCTTTAAAAAAAAGTAAGTATTTTTTATGTTTTTTGTCTTGAAAAAATAATATGTGGTATTTATGAGGTATTTTGGTCTTTTTATATTAAAGTAAATATGTTTAATAAATATGAAGAAAATAAGTATTAAAACTAGTTCTAAATAAACTCACCAAGTTATTTAAGAAAAATAGATAACATATATAACTAAAGAAAATATTTTTTATTGAGAAAAATGAAATAAAATAAGTCAAAATAAAATCTATCATTTTTATATTTTTTGTGATTTTTAATATTAAGAAAAATATATTTGATAAAATAAAAATGAAAATAAAATAAGTAAATAAAATATTTGGGCCAGGGGGTGCTGCCAGCAAATAGGGGTAGGAAGTTAGAAAAAAAACAACAAGCCCAACAATCAGAAGCCCACGCTGTAAGCTAGCAAAAAAGACTGGAAAAATATGAAAAATTGCAAAAGGCAGCGCCAAGGCTCGAACCCACGACCTAGGGCATTTTTGCGCGCTGCCTTACCACTGGGGTGGTTGTACATACGTTAGTCTAAATGAAACCACAAATACATAACACTAAACATTGCCTTGCCCTGTACTTCATCTTCAACCTCTAGCCAGCCGGACCCCATGTAACTTTTTCATTTCTCAACAAAAATGGAAAGTGATAACATGAACATTATAGCATTTTACCTCACTATTATAACAATGTGCATAATTAAAACTATAAGTCCAAGATCAGAGAGAATTTTGTTGGCCCTAATTCTTAACCTAATTTGTTCAGAAACTTCAAACTTAAAATTCTCTAAACTCAAGACAAATAAATGCAAGCTATGGATATGTACAACTTCATAGAAATGATGTCTACATTTTATATTCGCAAATGGAAAACTAACTATGCCTGTATTAAGAGTTAGAAAAATAGAAAACTCACCTTGAAAATAGAAATCGTGTTTTTGAAAATGAGCTTGATTTAGGATGCTGTGATAATCAGGTTAGCTTCCTTGAACCTCTAGGAAGCTAATGCAATGCTTAGCTTGTCTTGAGGGTGGCTGGAATGGTCTGGAGAAGTCCACCCGTGTTGCTCTGTTTTTGAACTTCAACAATGGGGAAGATGGAGTTACAGTGATGTTTCAGGGTGTGGGATGGTTTACTTGTAAGGTAAGGAAGCTTAGGAAAGCAAAATGCCTGAAAACGCACGAGTGAAATGGAAGATTCAATTCACAAGTCAGGAATGACAAGTTTGGAGGCTTGGTATGCAACTTCTGATTCTAGGGTGTTTCAAGGCTTGGGCATCTGTGGTTTTAGTTACAAAATGATGGCTTTATATAGAGAAAAATGTCAGAGGACTTGTGCTTGCTCAAAAGTACAAGATCACATGTCTTGCTACATTTCTTATTTTTGAAGCAAGTGTGAGAAATGACTTCTTAAGGCATGATTCTGATCTTGTAGGGTGGCTTGAAGCTTTAAACATGTTTTGTTCAGGTTTAGAGACTTGGTTTGTGCAGAAAGAACAAGTCCAAGGCTCAAGAAATGGAAAAATGCAAAAAGCATGCTTTTCCAAAATGGCAATGTTGCCTTTCTTCCAAAAATGGCTATTTTCTTGTACAATGCATTGAACTCTTTGCTTTAGGGCATGAAACCTTGTGAAATCCATTAATGGTGGAGTGACAAAAGAGTTTGAGGTCTGAAAAGTGAAGATTGTACAGCTAATTTGCAAATTTGAAAACTTGTTCTTCATGAAAATGACCTATAATCAAAGTGATAAAACCCTAACTTCCTCTCTTTGATTATCCATACTCAAGAATGATCTCAAGGAGTTCTTGGACATTTTGGAAATCTTGTAATGTGATATACAACCCATCTTTGAAATTATTTTGAAAATTCCTCTTGGAACTAGGTGAAAAGTTGCCATGAAGTTAGGTCAAAAACCTGCCTAACTAGGGCAAATTTTCACTAAGTTATTTTAGTCCATGAGCATGTATTCACAAAATTACATCTTGATATCCAAGCATATTTAGGAGAAATTGTATGAATCAAAGTTTTATATTTCATGGATATCTACAAGTTTCATGTTGGGAACTTCCTTTGAATCATTTTGTATCATGGTGAAAATTTGGCCTAAAGTTGAGAAAAAATAAGAAATTTTCTATACTTAGAAAAATTTCTAAGTTAAGAAATTTCAAATTTCAAAAAAAGATATTAAATCCTTGATTTCTTGATGAACAAGTTTCACATTTTGACATGTTTTGATGAATTGTCATCCTTGACACTTGAATTTGACCAAAAAGTTAAAGTTTGACTTTTTAGTATACAGTTGACTTTTAATCAGTTGACTGAAAAATTCATCTATCAATCCAATGAATTTGTAATGTTTTGAATCATGTCAATAGGTAAAGATGATGCAATTTAACTCTTGAAATAATGCTTCAAACCAATTGATCATTTTCTAGGCCAAAAATCAGAAATTGCCCCTTCTTAGTCAAAACCCTAATTTTGACCATTTTTCCCTTTTGATGATTTGATCAAATTTCTTGGAGAATTATGGTCCAAACTTGATCCAATGATACATATGAGTCTAAGATGTTGATGTGGATAAAAAATTATGAAGTTTTACTGAAAATTGGCCATGGTTGACTTTTCCCCCAATACTGCTGATTTTCAGGTCAATTGTCCAATTGACTGATCAAAAGTGTGATTCCAGGCTTGAAACTTGACATGAGTAATATTGGGGGTCCCTAATGATCCTTGAAAGTCATATGAAGCATTTATAGTCCAAAAATCCTTGTGCAAACTCAAACCCTAATTTTGGTCATCAGTGCCTGAGGAGGTGTCTTGAGTAATGCAGTCTTGAGTTCAAGAGATCTTGTGAGGAAATTATTAATAAGTGAGAGGGAAAACTTTGGGGTACAACATTTTCCCCTGTTCAATCTTCTTAAGCCTGAAGACTTAGATTGGCGAGTTTTGCCATTCGTGACTCGAAGGTAGAAGATGATTGGACACTAGAGTGCCCAGAAATTTGCACTTGGCAATGTGATGGTAGGGGGAATGGGCTTAAAGATGCCATTTAGAGAGATGATAGAAAGTTTTTGGAGATGGGCTTGTAGATGCCATCCGGAAATGATTGCTGAACCGAATTCGTGACCTGAAATTGTGTGGGTATCAGAATAGCGTCCGTGTCTGGAGCGTATCTGAACTGTATCTGATGGTTAAATGAGTATCAGAATAGCGTCCGTGTCTGGAGCGTATCTGAACTGGATCTGAAAACCTTGTTTGAATGAACATCAGAATGGCATCCGTGTTTGGAGCGTATCTGTATTGTATTTGAAAGTTGAATCTGAATGAGTATCATAATGGCATCCGCGTTTGAAGCGTATCTGAACTGTATCAAGAGGTTGCATCTAAATGAGTATCAGAATGGCATCTGTGTCTAGAGCGTATCTGAACTGTATCAAGAGGTTGCATCTGAATGAGTATCAGAATGGCATCCGTGTCTGGAGCGTATCTGAACTGTATCCGAAAGGTGAATCTGAATGAGTATCAGAATGGCATCCGTGTTTAGAGCGTATCTGAACTGTATCCGAAAGGTGGATCTGAATGAGTATAAGAATGGCATTCGTGTCTAGAGTGTATCTGAACTGTATCTGAAACCTCTGAACATTGTTAATGATAGTTGTTAATCTTATCCTAAAAAGGAAAAATGTTAGCTAAAGTGCCAAGTCATGATACATGAAATGTACGCATAATGGGATTATGTTGTATGCATTCGTGCTTATCAATGTTTATGATATAAGAATACGATGTATATGTATGTGAGCTAGTTTGCTGCATTGCTGTTGGGTTGAGGAAAATAAATCCCTGACTGCTGCTGAGGATATACAAGTCTTCATGCTTTGAAGTTGAAGTGTTGATGAATTTTTGTCGAGAGAAATAAACTCTGTTGTAAGGGAAATTCCATGTGGTGCTTGTAAAATCTTATTGGGGAATCCTAAGAAATTGATGACTTCTACTGGGGATTCAAAATTTGAAGCTTTGTTTTGCTGGGGATTTAAATGACGTACTGCAGGGGATTACTTATGGAATAGCCTAGAGACATTTCTCTATCTTTTCAACCTATCAGTAATTGCCTCTTTTCATTTCATTTATTTGTAAATAGTAATTATGTTCAAATGCATATGCTCAACAATGAATCATTGGACGTTTTTATAAATAAAACAAGCGTAAAGAAAAGACAAATAGTTTTTGCACTTTCAAAGGAATATTTTGTATTGACTTTGAATAAGTATTTTTGTACAAGGAGACAAACATTCTAGTAAGAGAATGCTGTCGTAAAAAAAGAAAATTTTGATACAAAGAAAAGATAGTTATGTGTGACCATCCCATGGGGTTTCCATTCGGCTATAGCCTTCGTATCTCCGAGCGCCTTGTCTATTTGTTGCCTTGTCTGAAGATGATTGAATCGATCAGAACCGTTGAATTTGTTAGTTGAATCTAAAGGTCGTCTGTAAAGTGATCCAACGGAACATAGTCATACGCTTTAATTCCCTAACTTTTGCTTGGACCGCCCTTTCGGGTTTTCAGTCCACCGAGAAACCCATTTTTGCCCAAGTTGCCCTTTCGGGTTTTCAACTTGCCAGGTGTACAGATTTTTTTTTTGTTTTATCCCTAATTTTTGCCCGAACCTTTTTGGTTCGCCGGGATGCCCTTGTTTTGTTTAGGTATGTCAACCTAGCGGGTCTCTTATGTGTAGTATCTTTTGACTATGTCCGCATTTGCAGGGTGTGGCAGGTCGTCGCCATCCATGGTGGTCAAGATCATTGCACCACAGAGAAAATGTTTTTGATTACAAATGGTCCTTCATAGGTAGGAGTCCATTTTCCCCTGGGATCACCTTGTGGCAAGATGATGTGTTTGATCACTAGATCCCCAACTTGATATACTTGGCGTCTGACTTTCTTGTTGAAAGCCTTTATCATCCGTTTTTGATACATTTGACCATGGCAAACAACAGTAAGTCTCTTTTCATCGATCACATTCAGTTGATCAAGTCGAGTCTGGATCCAATCGTTTTTGTTCAACCCTGCATCCTTCATAATCCTCAGAGAGGGGATCTGAACCTCAATAGGCAAGACAACTTCCATGCCGTATACCAAAGAATAGGGTGTTTCCCCGATTGATGTTTGAGCCGTGGTACGATACCCGTGGAGAGCGAATGGTAACATCTCATGCCAGTCTTTGTATGTGACTGTCATTTTTTGTACGATCTTTTTAATGTTTTTATTTGGAGCTTCTACAGCACCATTCATCTTTGGCCGATAGGGAGAAGAATTGTGATGTTGAATCTTGAATTGCTCGCACAAGGCGGTGATCATAGTGTTGTTGAGATTTGTACTGTTGTCAGTGATAATCCTTTCGGGGATACCGTACCAGAAAATGAGATTTTGCTTGATGAAATGGGCAACAACATTCTTGGTGACGGAAGCGAAGGAAGCTGCCTCCACCCACTTTGTAAAATAGTCAATGGCCACTAGGATGAATCGGTGCCCATTGAAGGCTGTCGGCTTGATTTCCCCAATCATATCTATTCCCCACATAGCGAAGGGCCAAGGACCCGTCAAGATATTCAGAGGAACCGGAGGTACATGCACCTTGTCAGCATAAATTTGACACTTATGGAAGGTTCGAGAGTGTTGATAGAAATCTGCTTCCATGGTAGACCAGTAATAGCCTGCCCGTAGGATTTTCTTTGCCATCGTATGCCCACTAGAATGGGTTCCAAAAGTGCCTTCATGTAATTCAGCCATGATCCTTTCCGCTTCAACCTTATCTACGCACCGAAGTAACACAGAGTCATGATTACGTTTGTACAGGATGCCATTACTAAGGAAGAACTTAGCAGAAAATCTCCTTAAGAACTTCTTATCATTGATTGAAGCTCCTTATGGATATTCTTGAGCCTCGAGATACCTCTTGACTTCGTGAAACCAAGGCTGGTCCACTACTTATTCAGTATTAATCTCGTGACAGTGTGCTGGTTCATCCATTCGTTCGATAGTGATCTGGGGAGCCTCGTTATACCAATTAAGTTTAAACATAGATGACATTGTGGCTAGAGCGTATGCTAGCTGATTTTCTTCTCGCGGGAAATGCTCGAAGGTAATCTTCTCAAAGTGTGCTAGCAATGTCAAAACATGTTCTTTGTAAGGGATAAGGTTAGGGTGTTTGGTGTCCCATTCCCCTTTGATCTGACTAATGACCAAAGCTGAATCTCCAAATACATCTAAGGATTTGATCCCCAAGTCTATGACAGCTTTGAGACCAAAGATGCATGCTTCATATTCCACCGTGTTGTTTGTACAATTGAAGCAAAGTCGGGAAGTAAAGGGAGTATGACACCCTTCCGGAGATATGAGTACAACACTGATACCATTTCCGAGTGCATTGGATGCTCCATCGAAGAACAGGGTCCATTGGGATCCTTGTTCAGGTTCGTCATATGGCCTGAATTCTTCACAGTTGTCTAATGTCATGATGTCTTCATCCGGAAAATTGAACTTCATGGACTGGTAGTCTTCTACGACTTGGTGAGCAAGGTGGTCGGCTAATACACTACCCTTTATAGCTTTCTGGGTAGTATACTGTATGTCATATTCTGTCAGGATCATCTTCCATCTCGCTATTCTCCCAAAAAGAGCAGGCTTCTCGAAGATGTATTTTATCAGATCCATCTTAGATATTAACAAGGTAGTATGAGTCAGCATATATTGTCTTAGCCGGCGAGCAGCCCATGCTAGAGCGCAACAAGTTTTCTCGAGCAGTGAATATCTGGTTTCACAGTTGGTAAAATTTTTGCTCAAGTAGTAAATAAAGTGCTCTTTTCGGCAAGACTCGTCATGCTTCCCCAATACACACCCCCATTGGGTTTTCTAAAACAGTCAGATACATGATCAACGGTCTTCCCTCGACTGGTGGCATCAGTACAGGAGGCTCTTGTAAGTATTCTTTGATTTTATCAAAAGCGACTTGGCACTCATCATTCCATTTGACTACTTGGTCTTTCTTCAAGAGCTTGAAGATTGGCTCACAAGTAGTTGTCAGGTGAGAAATGAATCTGGAAATATAGTTCAAACGTCCCAAGAATCCTCTGACTTCCTTCTCAGTACGAGGAGCAGGCATCTCTTGTATTGCTTTAACTTTGGCAGGATCGACCACGATACCTTTGTTGTTGACGATAAAACCTAGGAGTTTACCAGATCATACCCCAAATGTGCATTTGTTAGGATTCAACCCCAGCTTGTACTTCTTCAGTCTATCAAATAGTTTCTGTAAGTGATCAATATGCTCTTCTTCTGTTTGAGATATGGATATCATATCGTCTACGTAGACCTCTATTTCATGATGTATCATGTCATGAAATAAAGCTACCATGGTGCGCTGATAGGTTGCCCCAGCATTCTTCAGTCCAAACGGCATCACCTTGTAATAGAATGTGCCCCACTGCGTGACAAAGGTTGTTTTCTCCATGTCCTCAGGCGCCATTTTGATTTGGTTGTAACCTTAGAATCCGTCCATGAAGGAAAACACTTTGTGTTGTGCCGTATTGTCAACTAGGATATCAATGTGGGGGAGTGTAAAGTCATCCTTAGGGCTTGCCCTATTCAAATCTCGGTAGTCCACACACATTTGCACCTTGCCGTCCTTTTTAGGCACGGGAACAACATTGGCAATCCATTGGGGGTAAGAGGTGATAGCCAAGAATCCAGCGTTAAATTGCTTCATGACCTCTTCTTTAATATTTTATGACATATCAAGCCTCATTCGACGTACCTTTTGCTTTACTGGTGGACAATCTTCTCTTGTAGGTAGACGATGTACCAAAATATCTTCATCAAGTCCTAACACGTCTTCATATGACCAGGAAAATACTTCGACATAATCATGCCATAGTTAAATCCGATGCTTCTTGATACTGGGTTCCAGATTGGAACCCACCTTGACCTCTTTTTTATCTTCTTTGGTACCTAGGTTGATTGTATCCACAGGTTCCTCGTGAGGCTGAATGGTTCTCTCTTCTTGTTGTAGCAGTCTGGCAAGTTCCCTTGGTACTTCACAATCTTCCTCACCTTTGTCTTCGGCTTGGTAGATCAGATTCTCAGAGTCACAAAATGCCATAGCAGTATCGTTACCCATGGGATCCATAATGGATGTATACCTGCATTGTGAGTGTGGGTGTGTGTAAGGGTATAGCTATCTTTGAAAGAAAGTAAAATGTAAAAGAAAAACAATGAGCACAAAAGTTTGAATGCGAAAACGTCCATGATTCATTGATGTAATATGAAGATGAAATAATAACCCTTACAAATGGACCATTGTGCCTCGGGTAAGACACAAGGTTTTAAGAGTGCGAATTGTTTTGAATATTACAGATCCAACAAAATGTAAAGATAAATTACTGAGGGATGAAAGTGATTGGGATGAAGTCTCTGGCCTCCCAATTGCTGAGACCTCCATTGACAGTCAGAAAGATCCATTCCTCCAGGTTGCAGCCATCTTCACCATCTTCTACTGCGTTGACTTCACGGTTGCTGATCTTCAAGGGTGGCCCTCCAGCATGGGTACAGTGTACAACCTTTTGAGCACTTGAAGTGAAACCTAAGCCAAACTTGTTAGACTTATACGGGATATCTGGAAGTTGTCCCCAGATAGTGCATCCCCCTTCTTCTACCACTACTTTGGCATCCTTTAGTGACGACATCCGGAGTGGAGGCCTTGTAATCTTGGGAACAGCCTTGGTCACTGCCACCTCTTGGGGGACCTTTTCAAAGTGTTGAAATGGAGTTTCAATGAATTCGCAGTCCAATTCCATATATCTGAAGGAATTGAGATGGCTGATCATGTATTCTTCCTCTCCCTGGACAATGATAATCTTCCCTTGAACCAGGTACTTCAGCATCTGGTGCAGTGTAGAGGTAACAGCGCCAGCATTATAGATCCATGGTCGGCCTAGCAGGCATGAATATGAAGGGCGGATGTCCATCATATAAAAAGTTGAATTGAAGGTTTGGGTTCCAACCTTTATAGGAATGTTCACCTCCCCATGTACCATCCTCTTCGAGCCGTCAAAAGCCCTTACCATTATGTTGCTTGGCTTCAAAGTCAACCCCTCACAATCAAGTTTGTCAAGAGCTTTTTTCGGTAATACATTCAAAGATGAGCCAGTGTCCACCAGAACATGGGCCAAAGTTGTGCCCCTACATTCCACAGAGACATGCAAGGCCTCATTGTGCTTTCTTCCCCTTGGTGTCAAATCAGCATCCGAGAAGCCTAGGCCGTTATCCACTGTCAAGCTGGCTATGCAGTCTTAGAATTGATCAACAGACATCTCTTGAGGCACATGGACCATTTTTAGGAACTTCACCAAGGCTTTCGCATGTGCCTCGGAACACAGTAGTAATGCCAGCATGGAGATTTTGGAGGGAGTTTTCCCCAATTGTTCAACTACATTTTAGTCGCTCCTCTTTATAATTTTTAGGATCTCCTCCATTTCTTTCTTGGAAGCCTCAGGGATAGTCAGTGATTGAGCCTTCGTCTGGACAAACTCCACTTGAATACTCTTTCCTCGAGTCTCGGCAGCAGGAGTGTTGGTAGGAATGATAACAGGAGTTGTGACGGCTTCGTCAATAGGAGCACTTGCAGAGATGATTATGGGTATGGAAGTAACCTTTGGAGCAGCCACGAGTATGATCATGGGTCCAGAAATTGATTTTATTGGAGCAATTTCTGGAGAAAAGATCCTACCGCTTCGGGTAATTTTACTAGTTCCGGCAATATTGCTGATGTCAGAATCTTCTTCTTCGGACTTTATCTCTTCGGTGGCCAGCCAGTCTTGTTTGATGCCATGGTAGTAAATGTCCCCTCTGTAATTCCACGACTCGGTTTTGTCTGATTCATATGGGAATGGCCCAGGCATTGTGATTATTAGAGGAGTTGCTTTCGGAACTGATGTAATTCTAACGGGTCTTTTGGTGGAGACCCTGGAAGAATTGGCGGATATGGTAATGATTGAAACATCTTCAACGGGAATAGGTGAAACAGGAGTTTTTTCAAACAAAATCTCTATTATCTATCAGGAACTGAATGCCTACCTTCAACAAAGGATAATCAGTTGGTAAGGACAAGCATAGATGGCAAACTTCATTACAACCCGGGAACACACCGGCTTTCAACAAGTTTATCTTAATGGTCGGAAGTGGAGTCATGAGTTCATCAACTATGGTAACAAACAAATCCTCTTCAATAGCATTGGTATTGTGACCATGCCTGGGCATAGGAGCAGAAATGACATTTGGCTTCTCGGGCGCATCATACTCAATTTCTTTTGCTTCAATGAGGTCTTGTATTTTATTCCTTCAAGGCCCAACAATTATTAGTATCGTGACCAAGACTTTCAGAGTGATATGCGCAACGGGCATTGGGATGATAGTATTGGGGTTTTTCGGATCTTCTTTCAAGGTTACCAAATTGGATCTCAGAAGATGCGGTAATACTTGAGACAGAGTCATGTTAATTCTGGTGAATTGCCTGACTGGCCTTTCCACCCTTGGTTGATTACTTCTTTGTTAATCAGATGTAGGCTTGGGAATCATAACAGCCCCCACCATTGGTCGGCATTCGGCCCTATCTTGGTTCCTTTGCGGATATACAGCAGCTACCTCTTTATTCCCGATGAAAGGCTTCCTTACAGCTGTAGAAGAAGATGAATCCTTCTGAATCTTTCCATTCTTAATACCGGCTTCTATCCTCTCTCTGGTCAAAATTAGTTCAGTGAAGCCCCAGATGAACTTCCGATTAAATGATTGAAGAAAGGACCAGATAAGGTTCCTAAGAACATGTCTACCAATTCTCTCTCAGATAGAGGGGGTTGAACTCTTCCAGCCAAATCTCTCCATTTTTGTGCATAGTCCTTGAAACCTTCATTGGACACCATAGCCATACTCTGGAGTTGAGTACGGGTAGGCTCCAAATCAGCATTGTATTGGTATTGCTTGTAGAAAGCTGTAGCAAGATCTTCCCAATTGTGAACATTAGCCCTTTCTAGTTGGTAGATCCAGTCAAGTTGAGTCCCAGACAGACTGTCTTGGAAGAAGTGCACCCATAAGTCTTTATCAGCGGTATGAGGTTGAATTTTCCTCACATATGATCGGAGATGTATTTTAGGGCATGACACTCCATCATATTTGGCAAATATATGCACTTTGAATTTCGGAGGAATCAAAATCCCCGACACTAGTCCCAATTCTTCAAAGTCTAACCCTGGCACCTTTTGGATTTCCATCGCACTCAACCGCTCTTCAAGATGTTTATACTTGTCATCAGCTGGAGGATATTGTTCCTCGGAGTAGTCCTCTTCTTCTGATTCTGATGGGACAACTGTTTCCTTGCCCTTCCCTTCTCCTTCACCGGATGTTGTTGCAAAATCCAAAGTCCTTCTTGTCTACACATGAAATCTTCTTCCCATGTTTAAGACTCCGATTACCTTCTTTGTTTTCTTCTTCCTCTCTTCATCCAGCAGAGTCTTCAATTCTTCTTGCCCCTTGGCTAGGGTCATGAGCAACTGTTGAAACTGCGTATTCTAAGCTTGGAGATCTTTCACTGTTTGCTCGAGATCCATCTTACTGAAATAAACAATAGAGAGATGAGGAGACTTGTTGCAAAAGACCTGTTCATGTTATAATGAATGATATGTGCATATGCAATGTTTTCAAGGATTTCAAAGATTCAAATTTATTTTAGACAAAAAGAAACACATGTTATATTAATAAGATAAAGTTTGAGTACATCAATTCCCCTTGGACAAAAGAATATAAAACTCTAAGATAAAAAAGTAGTGTGCATCCTCTTTGGTGCAATGTAGGCATTTAGAGTCCACTCCTCATGATGTAGCCTAGTGAGTTCCAAAACCTTCTTCTCGCTTGCATAGAATTGGGCTTCGAAAGTATCTGTCTCTCCTTTGAGTTGTATCCAATCCCTTTGTAGGTCTTCAAGATATGTGGGCATGTCATGATGTAGGATATTGTATGGAACGTCTCCCTCCATGACAGGCTCAATGATTACCGGGAGAATGGAGGGGTAAGGCATCATAAGATTCTGAGCGCGAGTTCATACCCATTTGAGGTAAGGCTCAAGAGGGATGGAATTCTTGTGCCCCAAAGTCTTGCTATCCACCTTGTTTAACATCCTCCAAGCTCGGATAAATCTCTGGTGAAGACCTTGATTGTCGTTGTCGTAGTCGAATACCAAACCTTGAATCAGCATCTCGTGCGGGCCATCTCTTCGGGCGTAACCAAACTGTCTTAAGGATAAACATGGGTTGTAGGTGATGCCTCCTCTAATTCCAAGTAGAGGGACATTATGGAATTCTCCATAACGGTCGAGGATGATAACATTCTCTTTGGATTGAGAGCACCAATGAATGTATGAATGTTTGAGCGTCATCAACCTTTGTGACCACTTTGAACCTTGCTCATTCCTTATGACTGATTGGGGAAGATGAGAAATAAACCATCTTGCCAAGAGAGAAGTGCAACACATAAGGACACCTCTTTTCCTCATTGTGCGAGTGTGAAAAGAGTGTAGGATATCCCCTAGCAATGTAGGCACCGGGTTGTGTGACATGAAGATTTTGACGGTGTTCACATCTATGAGTTGGTCAGGATTTGGAAACAAAACCATCCCATAGATGAGAAGAGCCACAATTTACTCAAAGGCTTGCAAGTCTAAGGAATTCCAACAGCTTTAGGCTTTCTCAAACAGGAACTTTGCTAAGAAGCCTTTGACACCACTCCTAGTTTCCCAATGAGTTGTGACATCAGATGAGTGCAAGTGTAGAGCTTGAGCAATCTCTTTTGGCTTTGGATCTCTTTCTGTACCGTTGAAAGGTAGTTGATTGAGAATGAGAATCCTCAAGAGTTGGGAGAATTCTTCCAAAGTAGGCACAAGTTGATAGTCGGGAAATATGAAGCAATGGTGCAAATGATCAAATAACTGAAAGAACACCTTCATCATGTCCTCATCTGTGTTGGAGGATACCAAGTTGAGTAGACGTCCATGTCTTTCGGTTAATGGAGAGTTCTCAGGAATCTTTGAAGCTAGCTCCTTAAGTTGTGGAGGAATTCTTACAAGGTTGACTTGAATAGTTTTCCTGCGAAGTGAATCCATATCCTACAAAACAAGAACAAAGATGAATCCCAAAATCCTTGAAATGGTTAGTGGATGTATATGATGTTTATGATGTTCATGATGTTATGTACACGTATGCATATACAAACAAAGCAAACAAATCCTTAGGTTTAGGCTTGCATGGAGTTTCATAGGTAAGTACCCTTTTGAAGTTTAGTTGGCTTAAACCTGTCCTAGTAATAGTAACCGGGTTCTAAGGAGCTCAATATCACAGGATTGTTTCCTTGGTCATTGTTTCAGCTCGAGCTTCTTTAATGGCGACCGAAATATCCCAAGAAACTAAACCTCAATGAGTGTAGTATCAAGTATCTACCAACTTCGGACTGCACCAAAGTCGGTCATCTCACTACATCCTAAAGGCCAAGTTGGTCAAGTAAAGGTTCTAGAAGTTCATTAGTGCTTCATGACATCACTCAGCGGCCCCGTATTCTCTTTGACTAACTCAAAGGCTACCGGTACCCATAAATATGTCACACTAACATAGCTATTGCTTAGACCATGTCGGTATACCCCACACAGTTTCCACAACGTATTTCTACTTACCTATAATGTATCCCAAATCCGGGTAGAGGATTCAAACCCAAACAAAGAACCCTAATGTAAAGCATACAAGTCAAACAATGTAAGCAAGTAAATGTGATCTAAACCCTAAGGTAACCCCACTTTTAAAAATTTTCCCAGCAGAGTCGCCAGTTCTGTGATGCGGTGGGAGAACTGACTTGATTGTTTTGCATTTTATCGCAAATGTTGCGGTTAGCAAGAGTCGTCACCGACTTTTCTTTTATCCAAAAGGAAAGGTAAAAAATCACAGGAAAGACCTTTGAGATTGTTTCTTGAGTTCGGGGGGTAGATTATGAAAAGGGAAGGTATTAGCACCCTTTTCATCCATGGTTTTCCATGGGCTCTTAGTTACTTGCTAGATCACTTGCTTTTGTTTGAAATTGTGCTTTGTGTGGTTTTTTTAAAGTATTTTGTAAAAAAAGGCCATTGTTTAGGCAATTTTTGTAATGATTCTCGTTCGTAAGAATGTATACAAAGATATTTGTCTTTTTGAAAATGTTTTCAATGTTTGTAAGATGTTTGAAAGTGTGTAGGTGTTTGTTTTGAAAATAGAAAGGATATTTGTTTTGAAATGGAGCAAGTAATTAGGAGTAATCTACCTACTCAAATGTCTTTCTTGTTCATTTTCTTTTCCTTTGACATTGTTGTCTTACCATTGATTTGGTAAGCAACCTTATCTTTGGATGTAAATGGGACGGGCGTGGGTCATCGCATAGCCATGATTGGAAATATTGCAAAGTATCTTAGCATTCTCCTTTAGGGACTAAGATCATTTGAAAGACAACTTAGATAGCATCATCGAGGGACTATGATCTTATATTTGCTTGTTTTTGCTAAGATACTTCACATGCGTAATATGGCCATTTTATAAGGCAACCAAGTGGAGAACCTTAGGGATGCTTGTCTGCAAGTGTATTGTTTTCATGCTTGTTTTTTTGTCTTGAATTAGGTTTTTCTAAGTGGTTTATTTTATCTTGCCATACAAACCCTAATTACTAGCATGTTATGTAAAAGCGATAAATTGCAAAATTTAAATGTCCTACGCTATTACAACATTTGTGGGAGGGGTGTACAATTTACAAATGGGGATTTGCAATAATATAAATCTAATTAAGCTATTACAACCAAATTGAATATGTACAAATATTGGAATAAATAATATACAAGATAAATTAAATATGCAAAGATGCATGAATGCAAACAAGATTTTGTTTGGTTTTTTTTTTATGTGAAAAAGTTTTAACCTAAACCTAATAAATAAATAAAGATTAAACTCAAATTAATTAGGAAAATAAATTGTTTTTTTAGAGAAGGTTTTTAATAAACCCTAATTCTAATTTATCAAAAGGAAATAAATTTCTTTAAAAAAATTAAGTTTTTTTTATGTTTTTTGTCTTGAAAAAATAATATGTGGTATTTATGAAGTATTTTGGTCTTTTGTATTAAAGTAAATATGTTTAATAAATAAGAAGAAAATAAGTATTAAAACTAGTTCTAAATAAATTCACCAAGTTATTTAAGAAAAATAGATAATATATATAACTAAAGAAAATATTTTTTATTGAGAAAAATGAAATAAAATAAGTCAAAATAAAATCTATCATTTTTAAATTTTTTGTGATTTTTAATATTAAGAAAAATATATTTGATAAAATAAAAATGAAAATAAAATAAGTAAATAAAATATTTGGGCCAGAGGTGCTGCCAGCAAACAGGGGTAGGAAGTTAGAAAAAAACAACAAGCCCAACAATTAGAGGCCCACGCTGCAAGCTAGCAAAAAAAGACTCAAAAAATACGAAAAATTGCAAAAGGCAGCGCTAAGGCTCGAACCCACGACCTAGGGCATTTTTGCACGCTGCCTTACCACTGGGGTGGCTGTACATCTGTTAGTCTAAATGAAACCACAAATACATAACACATAACATTGCCTTACCCTGTACTTCATCTTCAACCTCTAGCCAGCCGGACCCCCTGTAACTTTTTCATTTCTCAAAAAAAAAGGAAAGTGATAACATGAACATTATAGCATTTTACCTCATGGTTCTAACCATGTGCATAATTAAAACTATAAGTCCAAGATCAGAGAGAATTTTGTTGGCCCTAATTCTTAACCTAATTTTTTCAGAAACTTCAAACTTAAAATTCTCTAAACTCAAGCCAAATAAATGCAAGTTATGGATATGTATAGCTTCGTAGCAATGATGTCTACATTTTATATTCACAAATGGAAAACTAACTATGCCTGTATTAAGAGTTAGAAAAACAGAAAACTCACCTTGGAAATGGAAATCGTGTTTTAAAAATGAGCTTGCTTTAGGATGCTATGATGATCAGGTTAGCTTCCTCGAACCTCTAGGAAGCTAATGCAATGCTTAGCTTGTCTTGAGGGTGGCTGGAATGGTCTGGAGAAGTCCACTTGTGTTGCTCTGTTTTTGAACTTCAACAATGGGGAAGATGGAGTTACAGTGATGTTTTAGGGTGTGGGATGGTTTACTTGTAAGGTAAGGAAGCTTAGGAAAGCAAAGGCCTGAAAACGCACGAGTGAAATGGAAGATTCAGTTCACAAGTCAGGAATGGCAAGTTTGGAGGCTTGGTATGCAACTTATGATTCTAGGGTGTTTCAAGGCTTGGGCATCCGTGGTTTTAGTTGCAAAATGATGGCTTTATATAGAGCAAAAGGTTAGAGGACTTGTTCTTGCTCAGAAGTACAAGATCACATGTCTTGCTACATTTCTTGTTTTTGAAGCAAGTGTGAGAAGTGACTTCTTAAGGCATGATTATGATCTTGTAGGGTGGCTTGAAGCTTTAAACATGTTTTTTCCAGGTTTAGAGACTTGGTTTGTGCAGAAAGAACAAGTCCAAGGCTCAAGAAATGGAAAAATGCAAAAAGCATGCTTTTCAAAAATGGCAATGTTGCCTTTCTTCCAAAAATGGCTATTTTCTTGTACAATGCATTGAATGCTTGGCTTTAGGGCATGAAACCTTTTGCAATACATTAATGGTGGAGTGACAAACGAGTTTGAGGCCTGAAAAGTGAAGATTGTACAGCCAATTTGCAAATTTGAAAACTTGTTCTTCATGAAAATGACCTATAATCAAAGTGATAAAACCCTAACTTCCTCTCTTTCATTCTCCCCACTCAAGAATGATCTCAAGGAGTTCTTTGACATTTTAGAATTCTTGTAATGTGCTATACAACCCATATTTGAAATGATTTTGAAAATTCCTCTTGCAACTAGGTGAAAAGTTGCCTTGAAGTTAGGTCAAAAACCTGCCTAACTAGGGCAAAATTTCACTAAGTTATTTTAGTTCATGAGCATGTATTCACAAAATTATATCTTGAGATCCAAGAATATTTAGGAGAAATTGTGTGAAGCAATGTTGTATATTTCTTGGAGATCTACAACTTTCATGTTGGGAGCTTGCTTTGAATCATTTTGTATCATGGTGAAAAGTTGGCATAAAGTTGAGAAAAATTAAGAAATTTTTTATACTTAGAAAAATTTCTACGTTAAGAAATTTCAAATTTCAAAACAAGATCTTCAATCATTGATTTATTGATGAACAAGTTTCACATTTTGACATTTTTTGATGAATTGTGATCCTTGGCACTTTAATTTGACCAAAAAGTCAAAGTTTGACTTTTCAGTATACAGTTGACTTTTAATCAGTTAACTGAAAAATTCATCTGTCAATCGAATGAATTTGTAATGTTTTGAATCATATAATTAGGTCAAGATGATGCAATTGAACTCTTGAAATCATGATTCAAACCAATTGATCATTTTCTAGGTCAAAAATCAGAAATTTCCCCTTCTCAGTCAAAACCCTAATTTTGAACATTTTGCCCTTTTGATGATTTGATCAAATTTCTTGGGGAATTATGGTCCAAACTTGATCAAATGATACATATGAGTCTAAGATGTTGATGTGGATAAAAAACTATGAAGTTTGACTGAAAATTGGCCATGGTTGACTTTTTCCCCAATACAACTGATTTTTAGGTCAACTGTCTAATTGACTGATCAAAAGTGTGATTCCAGGCTTGAAACTTGACACGAGTAATATTGGGGGTCCCTAATGATCCTTAAAAGTCATATGAAGCATTAGTAGTCCAAAAATCCTTGTGCAAACTCAAACCCTAATTTTGGTCATCAGTGCATGAGGAGGTGTCTTGAGCTAGTCAAACCCTAATACAGTCTTGAGTTCAAGAGATCTTGTGAGGATATTCTTGATAAGTGAGAGGGAAAATTTTGGGGTACAATAATATTCACTAATATTGAGCTTTTAAAGTTATCAAATTGATAGTTGGATAGAGAGATCATCTAAGAATCAATTTGATAAAACTCATAATTTGTTTTAGAGATGAAACATCTTGAGAGGATATGTGATTATATTTATTGTTAATGAGCACACATACTTTATTGAGAAAAAACGCCCGAAAGAGATTATCAAGCCCTAATCTTGACACGCTTTTACCAATCGTTTAAAACCAAAACTCTCTTTTACCGATACTTGATACTTTGCATGAAATCAAAACTTTCAGTTACTAAAACCAAAACCAACCCCTTTTATAAATTATAAGCTTAAAACAATTATAATTGTAGAATGGCGGTGATATCACACCAATCTCTGTGGAAAATGATAATTTAAATACTTGCCCTGTAAAAGTGTTTCAACAAAATATCGTCGTTGTCGGGGATTGGAGTTTGATATTGCAAGCATTGAAATAGTTATATTGTTTTAAGTTAAATTGTTACAGTGGAATATCTCTTGTTTTTCACTTGTTTGGCTAGTATTTTCAGACTTTTGTTTATGCGAGGAAGTGTTTCTGAAGATCAACTCCTTTTTGACCCTGAAATTGAAAGGACTTGCAGAAGACTTAATAGAAAAACACAAAGGAGGAGAAATATAGCTAATTAAAGGAAAGAAAGAGAGGAAGCATCTACTTCTTTAGCAGTTCAAAATCTAGAAGAAGTTATGGAGAATCCACCACCTCCACTTAGAGGTCCAAGCACCAATAGTCCTAGACGAAATGCTCAGTTTGCTCGCCATGCTAATGTGAGGCACTGAGATGAAAATTGGAATACTTCATCTTTCGTATGCAAATCCATTCACAGGCCTAGACCATGAAGATACATATACTCTTCTCACCAAATTCTATGAGATTTCTAGTTCTATGGGAGCTCCAGAAGCTGAAGAAGAGCAAGTCTTCAAGATATTTTCCCCTCATTCTTTGGTTGGGAAGGCCAAAGGTTGGTATCTTGACCAACCCACTCAAATCATAACGGATTTAAATGTTTTAGAAGAGAAATTTCTAGAAAGATTATTTCCTCAATCAAGGTTTATGGAGGCCGAAACCGCAATATCTATGTTTTCTCAAGGTGGGGATGAGTCCCTCAATGAAGCTTGGAAGAGGTACAAGTCAATGCTGAGAAAGTGTCTTAGCCATGTGTTGTACCCCAAAATTTTTCCTCCCATTTTTCATTCAAGATATTCTCCTAGGGTTTCTCAAATGCTCAAGGTGGCTCAAGAATTGATTAGACAAATTCTCCTTCTAAGCATTGGGTCCACAATTAGGGTTTGGTATTTCCCAAGCAAGATTGGGTTTCCAAGGTCTCGTATGGATTTCATGGTGCTTCATATGTAGTCAAGAATGCTCATATCAAATTTCATGCCTTGCATCCCAAGTTCGCTCAGTAAATTGCTCGGATGATCGAAAATCAACTATATTGACCAAAAAGTCAACATTTTCAAGATCAAGTTCAAACAATTGTAACTTCTTCATTATTCAATATTTTTGAGTGGTTATTTTTGCGTATGACTCTCCTTTACGTCATCCCCAATTTATCTTTACAAGTCAAGAGTCGATTATGTGTGAAAGATCATAAAAAATTCGAATACTTTAGAGGTAGCTTTAGGGACTTTGACCTAATCTCAAGGTACTGTTGCCTGACTTCCAAGAATCGTAATTTCCTTAATTTTCAAGATCTTGAGACGATTATTTTTGCACAAGGAATGTCATCTACAAGTTTTCTTTAAAGATCGGAGTGAAATTGTGCTTAGAAGGTTTTGAAATTTATCGAAACGTTATAGGTCAATTCTTGACTTAAAAAAGTTTAGATTCTAATTTCAATTCATGAGGGCATTGTTGATTGTGGTGGTTTGAAGTACAAGTTGCATTTCATTTTGGTCGATATAATTTTGGTTCTCATCAAATACTTGTTTACTTTAATTACAAGTTAATTTGAATTTGGAGAATTAAAGTTAGCGATTCGTTAGGCTACAAGGTGAAGTTTCATCTATCTCCTCCTTCCTAATTAGAGTTTTGTGTATTATTTTGTCAAGATTCAAAAAGGTACACATGGGAATTTGTTGATTCAATTTGATTATGAGTCCATGGAACAAGCATTCCAAATAATTTCATTCAAGTTCCTATTCAACTTGATTCACTATCATGACAAAATTCCAAACAATTATCATGGCCTAATTCAAAGATTGTTCAAGAGAGTCAAGTATTGTCATTCATCAAAATCAGTTGTTTCTTTCAAAACACCATTCAAGAGAAGGTTCATGTAGAATTTTAACTTGTATAAAATATTCAAATGGCATTCAAAGATATCATGATGTTTCCAATTTCCAAGACTTCACAAAGGTTATACATCAAATTCTTATTCAAAAAAGACTCAAGAGTTCTCAAGTTCTACATTAGTACAAGCTATTTTTTATTCAAGTTACAAAAACTCTACAAGACTAAAACTACAAGATATATTTGTCTTCCTCGAGATAACTTGTCTAATTCTACAAAACCAAGTATTTTGAATCCATATTCATGCCAAACCCTTGTTGACCACAAACTCACAAAACCTCCCATGCTGCAATGTTAACCATTACCTATCCATCATGTTGCTGCCCACAAGACTCCAAAAACCAGTCCCTGTCCAAACAGCCAATACCTCCAAAAATCAGCTTGCTAACACTGTCAAAATTGCTGCAATAAACCGCCAAAGATGTCACAAAATAAGCAAAAAAAAAACAAAAACTCTATCAAGAATACATGCTGCACCTTGCTGCCAAAACCGTGACCCGTCCAAAACCGACATTTTCTGTCTGCACCACTACAAAACATCCCTGCCACTGCTGCATAAAACTTGCATTAAAGCCTTTGTGTTAATCCTCTAAAACCTGTCAAGATTAGGCCAAAGATTACACAGAATTAGCAAAACAGAAACTGCATTAAAAAAACAATAAAACAGTGCATCAAATTAGTTCAAATGTTATTCCATTCCCCCCCTAAAATCTCATCTTATTCATTTATAAATAGAGCAAAGGAGAGAACAAGAGAGAGGACAATTCATCCTAAACCTTTGTTTCAATACACCCTCACCATCAAACTTCTGTCAAAGAAAAAAACCATTAAAACTTTTTCTACTCACACCAACAGATATATCCACAAAAACCTACTGCTACTAACCTTCTCAATCAACCTCTCATCACCTCTGCATAAATCTATCACAAACCAACCATTACATAGAAAAAAAGATAAAAATAGCACAGAGAAAAATTACCTTTGAAACTTAACAGAAAATTTATCCATAACCTTTGTTCATCTTAAACTTCACCTCGAATCGCAAGACAAAACCGCTACCATATTCTCATCTTCAGTATACAAAAACACCAACGCCATTCACCCTTCGTATCCAAGCATTAACCAGATTTCGAATCAAAAGAAGAAGCGTCTGCAAAAGGCTACGACATCCTGCAACTCAAACTGTAACATTCATGTTATCATCAAACTTGCAACATCAACGGAATCGAGTAAAAGAAGAAGTGGTAGATCACACAGGATAGGGAGAGAAAGGATTCCAATCATCGTACCTCAAAAATTTTATGGTTAAATTCTCCTCGTCGCAGGTAACGCTTTTTTTAATATGATGAAATTGCTAATAAAATTCTCTCACTGTTGCTAGACTTTGGTTTATAACATCCATGGGTTGAAATCATTATTGTTTGTTTGAGTTGCCGGAACTCAGTAAGAACTGAGAGAGAGAGAGATGAGTATGAAACAGAGAAATATAAAACGTGAGAGAGTTGAAGAGAAACATAAACAGAGAGAGAAGATAGCTTGATATTTGAGAGAGAAAGTTCTTTGACTAATTGTTGAGTTGTTGGAATAACAAAAAATTATTAACGTTTCAACTTTTCCTCTTTCCCAAAAGCCAGCCGCAGTTTTCCCAATTAGGGTTACAAGAAACCCTCTCCTATTCCCTTCACAAAACCAGGTTTGGGCCTGTTTTATTTGGCCCAACCCAATTTTCAAATTTCAATTTACATATTAGCAGAAGTAAATAAATAAACGAATGAAAACATGGTGTAATGGTTGAGGTGCTAGACTGCAAGCGGGATGTATCGAGTTCGAGACCCATGAGGGATTTTTTTTTCTTTCCTGTTTTTTTTCTTTCTTAACCCGTACTTTATTTTTTATTTTTAACAAGTAGTTTCGGGCTTGACTTGATTCAACTTCAGGCCCATTCGAAAATTCACTCTACTTCACCTTATATTTCTGTTTTATACCTCATTTTTTTAATTAACTTAGTTTAGATTTCATCTAGTAAATTAGAATTTTAAGTTAGTTTAGAATTATTTTAATATCTTCATTTAGTTTAGATTTAATTTAAAAACTTTAAAAATTTTATTTGATTTAGATTTAGTTTAGTAACTCTAGAATTTTTATTTTATTTAGATTTAGTTTAATAACTTTAGAATTTTTATTTGATTTAGATTTAGTTTAGTAACTCTAGAATTTTTATTTTATTTAGATTTAATTTAGTAAATTTGGAATTTTTTTATTAGATGGTATTTAATAACCTTAGAATTAATTTAATTTAAATTTAATTTAGCAAATTCTAGAATTTTGATTTTGATAATCTTAGAATTTTAAATAACTTTTGTAATTACATCTTTGTTCTATATTTACTCTCTTTTCTATAAAAACACACCAAAAAAACAAATTTTCTTTCTCTTTTCATTGGCTCACAGTTTACATTTTTTTTGTTGCATTTTTTCGATTATTGTAATTGTTTATGGTTTGTAATAGTTTAACTAGCCTTTTTCACTTTATCCCCACTCATAAATTTGTACCTCCATTCCCGAAACATTGTAATAGCGTAGAATTTTATTTTCTGCACTTTACCGCATTTTCTTATACTGCATAGTAATTAGGCGTGTATGGCAAGATTTAAAATCGATCGCTAGACAATCTGTTTACCGTGGGAATTGGTAAACAACCGCTGATCTTCCAAAAGGTTACTTATTTGGTGACTCGCAGGATCGATCAGATTGATCCTAAGACATGGTTGATTTTGGAGTTTTGACTAAGTTTGGTAATGGTTGAATGACAAGAAAATAAAGAAGCTTTATGTAAATTGCATGAAGAAGAAAACTTGATAGAATAAAGGAAGGCTTGAAATAAAGGCTTTCGACTGGAAAAGTAAATGAAGAGCAATAAAGTTCTGGAAAATAAATGACTTTGATTAATTAAAGTGGTGTTTCACACATACATTCTCAACAATTCTTTCTCTCACGCTGGGTACTCGAATCTATATGAGTGACTTGTATATAATTGTGAACACACGCGAAAAACTGCATGAACTACTAATATTTATACTAAACACATCCCAAGTAACCGTCGGGCAGTTACGCTGCTTCGAGATGACTCCACTTGGCACGTTCACAGCGTTCGACGCTCCAGATCTTGGCACGTTGCACTTGGTAACCGCTGGGAACCGTTTTCCCTCCGAACGATTTGAATCTCAAACCGTTCCACTCTGAGCAATTGAACACCTTCGTCGAGAAGCACCTTCGATGTCGAAGGCAACAAGATTCTTCCTTGGAAGAAATTCTCCAAGTACATTGCCATCTTCTGATGAGCATTTCGACAAGACCAGCTGGTCGAAACCATTCTTCAGCTTTAATGGCTTATATTAATAAAAACAAGGGTGTCGAATTTAGGAGCCAACAAATTGCCCCCCAAGAATGCCTTATTTCGACTCTGAAAAGAAAAAGGCATTCTTTGAAATTCCATTCGACACCTGTCTTTCATTCTTGGCCACAAATTAACCTGTGCACTTTTTGTCTTCTACCGACCACTGACAATCCCAAGAAAAAGCCATCATTTCATCCGTACCTAAGACGTCACCTCAGTACGGCGTTTAGCGTGCCCAACGTCTTTTCACAAATTGTCATCATGACAATTTCCCAAAAACGAGGGCGCACGCTGCACCTTTTCATTTCTACAGAACGACTATGTCAACGGGGGACGCCACGTGTCCTACTATCTTCTGCAACATTAAATGGCCTCGAATTTGGGGATTTCCCAACCACTATAAATAGCGCTAAGTACCCATTGTGGGAATTTTTCACGCTATTTTGCATTCAAACTTCCTTGTTGAACACAAAATCTCTGCAAACTTGCAAACACCTTGTTCTTCACTTCATCTTCAACCTTAACTCAACAATGGCCTCAGGTTCCTCCAACGCTCCTAGTTCTAACATCCCTTCCAGAAATGCTAAACCCAAGATCTTCTCAACTGTCCCTATAGTTACCCCTACAGGCCAACGAAGGGTTCCTGAACCCCTAGCAACTGCTAAGCGTGAAGCTTATTCACACCAACTAATGATTCCGGTTGGATACTCCAACCAAATCTTCGCCATGTCTGGCCCGTTATCCCCATGCATTGATGAATCCATGAAAATCAAGAACTTCTTTCCAGTGCTGGAAAAGCTCAAACCTGTTGGATGCTCTAAAAAAGATGCAGAGGATAACGAAGATCCCGCTAAGGAGAAAATTGATCTTCGCTTCTTCAATAGGGGTGTTAGGGCTTTTAGGTCTAGCCCTAGCCTCACTCCTGACTACAACGCTTGGCTAGAGAAAATGGAAAAAAGCCAGGCTTCGATCTGGAAGGATCTGGGGATATACGACCTAGTCATGCTGTCGAAGACGGGTCTCAACTACTCCCCTGAGATGCTGATAGCCTCCTCGCTTTTCTGGGATTACACTCATTTCACTTTCCACCTTCCTTGTGGAATGCTAACACCCACGCTTTTCGACGTGGCTTCCATCACCGGCCTTCGACCCACTGGGGATTATTTCGACCCAGAGGAAATGTCGGAGGACCAGATTGGATTCTCAGCTACGAAACCCACCTATACCACCTATATCAACCATTACCATGATAGGTCGACAGCCATTGTGACGGATGTAGAACATATCCCGTTTCTAGCCCTATGGCTATCACGCTTTGTGTTCTGTACAAAGTCTTTACAGGTGACAAAGAAGATGGTCACCCTCGCCACTCAACTCCACCATGGCCAAAATATTTGTTTGGCAGAATTAATCTTGACGAATCTGTACGAGTCGATCAGCAGTGGAGCGACTCTGTTAAAGATTATCGAAAATAGAGCCAGCCTGTTGCTTGCAGGACCTTTTTGGCTACTTCAGCTATGGCTCAATGCCACTTTCGAGTCTTTCTTACCTCAGAAGACTCAAATAAATGAGCAAGCTCCTGAGATAGCAAATAGGCGTATCGAAGGCACCAGATTAGCTCTACTGACCCCGACTGAAGATGGGCTGGAGCTTCAACAGACTTTTGCAAACTTCGTCTTGATGTTTGCAAAAAGAAAAGAATTCACTTCGACCATGGCTCCCTTCGCTCGACGAAAGGTTGGCCCCGAATGGTTCACCAGACCCCATCCCAAGTCGTCGGGTGACCCTCAGGTCGAAGAACACACAATAATGTGGGAAGCATTTCTCACACCTAGAATAATGCCCCTGCGCTTCAAGAGCTCCAAGACTCACCTGAGCTTGATCGCTTACCAACCAAACTTGGTCTCTCGACAGTTTGGTATCATTCAATCACTTCCTTCTCCTATTTTTCGTAAGGAGAAGTCCATGTTATATTTTTGCAACGACTATACTGAAGACGCTGCCACCAAGCATATTGGCAGGTATGCAGGTCGAACAGTACTTTCACTGTTCGATTATCAACTTAACTTCCTCTGCTCACCATCCTTCGAAGACTGGTGGAAGAGTTACTATGTTGAAGAGTTCTTCGACGAGAAAGACTTTGTGGACGAACTTCAGAAGTCTTTCGTTCTAGTCCTCAACAAAATAAAGAAATGTAAGTTCATTCTCCAAATTATTTTGTCTTTCCATTTCGACTGGTAGCCTGTTAATTATAACTTGTCTTCTTTCAGTTGTTCGAAAGCCTGCAGCCAAGAAAGCTGCAGAAGGCCATCAGGGAGGAGGTCCCTTGACAAAACCTCCAGCACCATCGAAAACCATAACAAGCCATCAGGGGGAAGGTCCTTCGAAAAAACCCTCAGCACCGGTAACCAAACTTTTATTATTTCCTTCTTGTTTTAACATTCTGATTTTCGATGTAGCGTTCTAAATCGAACTCCAATTGGTTTTCAGGCACCTTCACCCAAGAAACGACCTGCACTGACGGTCGAATCTGGGAGTGACGAAGAAGACGACTCTCCCCCTGCTCCTCTAAAACGGAGAAAATTGAAGAAAGATGCTCCTACTCCTGAGACTCGACCCACAATTAGAATAAAGGTTGCAGGGAGAAAACCCAGGCCACCTCTAGTAATTATCGAAGAGCCAATGGAGGAGGAGCTAAATGTTTTGCTCAATAAACCCGTCGAAAGCGATAATTCCAGCCCTGGGGCTGAAGTTCCTCTGCAGGTAGTTTTTCTGACCATTTTCTAACTCAGGTGTCGATACCCACGTTCGATTGTGTCTCTTTCTAAACTAGAAGATTCTTCCTCTTCTATTTTCAGGAAACCACTGAAAGTTCAGCACCAAAGACTTCTGAAACACTAGACTCTGCTGAACTCAGTAGGCCACAAGAGAAGGAATTGGCGAACGATGAAGCCAATGCTGAAACAAAAGAACAACAAACAGAAGAACAACAACCAAAGGAGATTCCAGTGGTCGATCTGTCAGAGGAACAACATGACGAAGGGAATCATGCTGATGCTGACACTGCTGAACTTCAAGTCGAAGAGAGTCATGTCGATGCAAACACTACTCAACAACTTCAACCCTAAGACAACGCTGTTGCAAAGGTTACCACCTCGACAAAGCATAAGTCCAAAGAAGACTTAGCACTCTTGAAGCAAACTGATCCCATTGGCTATCTGAATGCCATTATCGAGAGTAGGGGAAGTTCATCTGATCTTAGTCAGGAGGCTTCTACTCAATCGGGGAAGTCCACTGAGACTTCTCCTCTCGATGAGGCTTTGATGAAGGTCAAGGCTCAGTTCTTCAAGAAAGATTTGATGAAGGCTTTGGAGGGGGATCCCACTGCTCCGTCGTGTTTGGGAGCTGTTTTGAATGCAGTCGACTTGCTCGCTGTGACTCCAGAGGTTTCGAGCTTTATCATGGAGTTATATTCCATGATCGATCAAGTCTCAGCAGACTATCGACGTCAAAGGGGCTACAATAGCCAGCTCGAAGCGTTACATGGCAAAAGTTCTTCTGCCTGGACTGCTGTAGCAGAGACGACTTCTCGAATTGCAGAGTTGTCGAAGCAAAAGGCGTCTAAGCAAGAAGAAATTGATGCCATAGATCGAGACAATGCCTCCATAAAGGCGCAAATCGAAGAGCTGGAAGCCAAGATGAACGCCAATACTAAGCGCAAGGAGGAGCTTCTCTCGACCGTTTCAGACACAGAGAGCCAAGCTGAAGTCTCACGAGGCCTAGAGTTTGCTGAGAAAGCCCAAGCCTTCGATGACCAAATTGCCAAGCTTGCCCAGGCGAACGCCTTGTGCAACAAAAGACTAGAGTTGCAGCAGGCCAAGTACCTTCGACTTAAAGATTCTATCCCCTTCTGATTGACTCAACTATTTAACCATGTATTGTAATATGTATTTGACAATGTCGCCATTTTGGCTAATTTATAAAATTTTCCATTTTGGCTTATTTATGGTTAATGTAGTCATTACTTGCTATTTATTTTGATCTCTTGGAGCATAGGTTTATACTTTTTCAAATATTTGCCATTTACTCTCAAGAGTCTTTTATCTTCACCTAACTCTTCGACTTCATAAGCTCCACCAGAAAAGTTTAGATAATTCTGAATGGTCCTTCCCATTTGGGTGACCATTTTCCCATGCTTCGATCCCTTCAATCCATGGGAAGAATCACCTTCCAAACTAATTCTCCAGGCGAGAATGCCTTAGGTTTCACTTTTTTATTGTAAGAGTCTTCCACTCTTTTCTTCTGAAGCCTTAGTAGGTCGAGAGCGCGCAGTCTTTCTTCGTCTAAATCTACTAGTTCGTCTAACATCATATCCCAATAAACTTCAGAGGGGATATCATGGTGTCTCTGAACCCTTGCAGATTGAAGACAAATTTCCGCTGGCAACACTGCGTCATGACCAAAAGTTAGCCTATATGGTGTTGTACCTATAGCTTCTTTTGGGGACGTTCGACAGGCCCACAAGATCTGGTCTAACGTCTTATGCCAATTTTTTGGCTTCTTCCCAACATGCTTTTTTATCAAGCCAATCACTATTTTATTCGCTGCTTCGACTTGACCGTTTGCCTGTGCATAATAAGGCGTTGATGTTAGGAGTTTAAAGCCTATTTCCTGAGCGAATTCCTGCATCTTTCGACCGGTGAAAACTGATCCTTGATCAGTAGTTATAGTTTCAGGGATTCCATATCTAAAGATAATGTTCTTTTGAATAAATTCAATGACATTTTCTTGGTCTACATTGACTAAAGGAATAGCTTCGGTCCACTTAGTAAAATAATCAATGCCTACCAATATATACTTCTGGCTCTTTGATGATGCTGGTCGAATCTCTCCAATAAGGTCCAACGCCCATCCTCTAAAGGGCCAAGGTTTCACTATTGAGTGAAGTTCGCTTGCTGGTACATGTTAGATGCCTGTATGGACTTGACATTCCTGACACCCCTTGGCGAACTCGACACAATCTTTCAAGATGGTGGGCCAGTATAATCCTTGTCGAAACAATAACCATTTCATCTTATGGCCTACTTGGTGAGCCCCACATGCTCCAGCGTGCGTAGTCGAAAGGGCTATGTATGCTTCAGTTTCACTTAAGCACTTTAGCAATACCCCTTCAGGCGTCTTTTTAAATAACTCATTACCCATGAGTACATAACTCAACGCCCTATATTTTGTTTTTCGTTCTGTCGAAGCTGCTGGATTTTGTAGATAATCCACAATGGGTTTCCTCCAATCTTGCTCTGACAAATTGTCTATGAACGAAATTTCGAAGTTCCTTTGATCAGCATACCCTAGTCTTGTCGATTCCAAGTCTGTTGGTGACAGACAAGTTGCTTTTATTTTCTCCCAAACTTCGATTGCTCTTTGCAATCTCGTTTTTGAAATTTTGTACCCAGATGCAATTTGCGCCAAATTGTTGGCTATTTGATTTTCCAATCTGGGTATGTGTCGAATATTGACCATTTCGAATTTTTTCAATAAACGATTTGCTATCACAAAGTACATAATGAGATTTTCTCTTATGCATTTATATTCTTTTGTGACTTGCTTAATGACTAACTCTGAGTCTCCCATTATTTCGACTCGAGTTGCCCTCAATTCCAACAATATTTCAAGGCCAGTAATTAGAGCTTCGTACTCAGCCTCATTGTTCGAACAAGTACCTAATATCTTATACTTGAATGTTGTTGGAATTTTTTCTGGAGAAATAATCAAGACTCCTACTCCTGTTCCATCTTTATGGCTGGAACCATCGAAGTAGAATTTCCAAGGCTCTATCTCCACATAATTAATACTCTCAACTTGAATTGAATGGTCGACTATAAAGTCTGCCACCACTTGCCCTTTCACTGCCTTAAGAGGCATAAAGGTCAAGGAGTATTCAGTTAATGCTAGTGCCCACTTGCCAATTCGACTGTGCAGGATGGGTTTCGACAACATGTACTTGAAAACATCAAAATGAGACGAAACATACACATCAACTGGTTTTATATATTGTTTGAGCTTTGTACAAGAGAAATACAGACATAGACACAATTTTTCAACTTCGCTATATCTAGTTTCTGCATCGTTCAAAACTCTACTAAGATAGTAAATGGGTCTTTCGACTCCATTTTCATCTTCTTGGGCTAACATGCTTCCCAAAGTTTTGTCGGATGCAGCTATGTACAATCTCATACTCCTGTTGCTGCAAGGAGGCACCAAAATAGGTGGCTCTGTGAGATACCCTTTGATTTTGTCGAAGGCTTCTTGTTGCTCTTGCCCCCATTCGAATCTTTCTTTGTTCAATCGAAGTAAGGGTGAAAAGGCTTGAGCTTTCCCACTTAGGTTAGATATGAATCTCCTTAAGAAATTTATCTTGCCCAGCAGAGATTGCAGTTCCTTTTTGTTCGCTGGCACTTTCGCTTCCAGAATTGCCTTCGTCTTGTTCTGGTTGATTTCGATTCCTTTCTTGTGGACGACGAAGCCCAAGAAATCTCCAGCTTTTACA
This sequence comes from Vicia faba, assembly GCA_948472305.1. NCBI lineage: Eukaryota > Viridiplantae > Streptophyta > Magnoliopsida > Fabales > Fabaceae > Vicia > Vicia faba. The sequence continues at coordinate 368,839 of CATIWC010002359.1, read as the reverse complement.
CAGAATGCACACTTCAAAGGGTTCATCTTCAGACCATGTTCTCTCATTCTTTCGAATGATTGTCGAAGGTGGTCTATATGGTTCTTCCTGGAAACAGATTTTATAACAATGTCATCAATATATACTTGCATAAAAGTGTTAATAAAATCATGGAAGATAGAGTTCATTGCCCGTTGATATGTTGCCCCAGCGTTCTTTAGGCCAAAAGGCATCAGTACCCATTCGTAAGTGCCTAAAGCCCCAGGGCATTGAAAAGCTGTTTTCGACACATCTTCTTCAGCAATGAATATTTTATTATATCCTGAATAAATATCGAGCATACTCAGGTACTCATAACCAGCGGCATAATCGACTAGCATTTCCGCCACAGGCATAGGATATTCATCTTTGGGTCTAGCAGCATTCAAATCTCTGAAATCTATGCACACCCTTAATGTACCATTTTTCTTAATCACTGGCACGATGTTTGCAATCCATTCGACATACCTCGTAACGCGTATGAATTTGCACTTCAGCAGTCTTTCGACTTCCGTTTTGATCTTCGACAGTATTTCTGGAGCGAAGCGTCTTTGACTTTGCTTGATTGGCTTCTTCCCAGGTTTGATTGGAAACTGAAGTTCCACCAATCCTCTGTCGAGACCAGGCATCTCATCGTAATCCCATGCAAAACAGTCCTTGAACTCTTTTAACAAATGGATTACCTCCAACCTGAGTTCTGGGTCAATTTTTGCGCTAATATAAGTTGGCTTTTTCTCTAACCCTTCGCCCAGGTTGATTTCTTCTAAAGGATCCTGCGCTAACATTTTGATGTTGTTCGCTAAGGGGTCCTTTTCGAATCCCAAAGGCTCATCGTCGTAGATAGCGTCGAGCCTTTGTTCCTGCGTTCCTTCTGGCATGATATCAGGAGGTTCTGGGTCGAAATCTTTTCCAGGACCTGCAGAAGGTAACTCTTGATTATTGGCCTGTGTGGCCATATATTTTACTTCGGCTTCGAGAGCCGTTATCATCTTTGTTTCGGCTACGTAATCCGAAATTCGCTGCAATGATTGTGACTCAGTCATTGTCACTGAATTCACTTCCCCAACCAGTTGGTTGGATATCAGTTAACCCACTAAAGTCAATGTGGGACAAGTCTTCTCTGTCCCATTGAAAACCATGCTCAGGGTGCAGGTATAGGGAACAGAAAGTATTTGGCGCTGGCACCAAGTCGAAGTCAGGTGTTGGGCATGGCCCAATGTGAGCCAGGTTTTTGTCGAAGTCTGCCAGCCCTAGGTGATTTACTTCGCCCAGGTAATAGCTTTGGTCCGCTTCTATGTTTTCGACCATTCCATCAGGACGCCATAGTAGCAACCTCTGGTGCATTGATGATGGTACAGCTCCAACACCATGAATCCATTCACGGCCCAACAAAAGATTATAGTTAGGTTTGGCCGATATGACCATAAACATAGTTGGTCTAAGGATAGATCCCACCTTGATGTCCAGTTGGATCACACCCATAGTGGTCCCTATGCCGCCTTCATAATTCGACAGGACCATGTTGTGAGGCTTGATGTTCTCATCACTTTTGCCTATTTTTCTCAGCATAAAGTGAGGGATGATGTTGATGGTTTCCCCATAATCCACCAAGATCTTATTTACTGTGGTTTCTTCGAGTTTAGCCCTTATAAATAAAGGCTTAAGGTGATTTTTCATCGCCTCTGTAGGAGGTTCGAAGAACCCATTCTGCTCTTCAGTAACGCCATTATCCATGACGAAGTAGCACACTGGCCTATGCTTGGCCATTTCCTGTTCAACTTCCCAATCGCTTGTTTCGACCTCCACCTGGCGGTTGAACTCCCTTGGCAAAACTGAGACTATGTTCACCATGATATCTAAGGTGTCATCCGACTCAGAACCATCTTCGTTATCAACTTCACCCTGGTTAGGCCAAACTAGCCTATTGGTTACTGGTTGTCTTTCCAGGGGCTTCCTCTGCTTTCTCTGAGGAACATTTGAACTGGTTTCTGCCTTTGGTTCATTAGCAGCTTCCCTTTCAGCTTTTCGTCGCCTCTGGTATCTCCTCCATTGAGATCGAGACATGGGATTCTTCCCTTTGTAGTTGCTTGACACCTGAGTCACTTTAGGAGTAGCAACCTGAGGCTCTTTCTTATGTATAAAAGATGAACCTCTTGGCACCTTGAAGGAGTGCCATCTTTCCTTGCTTGGTCTCTTTCGACCAGATGTTTTGTACCATGTATCTATTGGCACATTAGTCAGAGGCCTGAAAGTCAGTGGCCTCTTTTCTTGATTTGAACCCCTTTGGGAGGCTCTTCTGGGGTCATGTCGAGTATCAACACTTTCCCTTTTTCTATTTGCTGCTCTTACACCCTGAATATGTTCAGCAGCTTTTTTGTCGAAGATTGAACTGCATCGAGGACACAGCATCACTTCTGACTTCTTTTTCTGGCATCTTTGCAGGAAATCTGCCAGATTTTCATTTTCCAGAGGGAAAGCAGTTTTGTTGGCTTGCTCTTGCCTCATAGCCTCCTCTGACGCTTTTGGTTCAGAGACTTCGACCATGTTGACATTCATGGTGTCTTTGGTGGCAAGGGTCAACTGCTTCATCTGAATCTCCAAATCCTCTATCTGGCCTTGAACTGCAGCCAAGTGAGAACTGGGTTTTGTTCCATATTTTTGGGCTCCAACTGTCTCCAGCTTTGGGCTTTCGACCGCCTTTTGAACCGCTTCAATTGTCTTTCTGGATAGATTCCCAGAAAAACTGCCAAAGATTGGCATGTTGACATGGTCCTTTGTGACTTCGACCATTGTGATTCATGGCCTCTTCGACTGGCTTCTGGATGCCTCGATCATGTTCACCTCTGAAGGTTCAGCATAATGGGCTTCAGCCTGCAAAGGGTTGGAGTCCACAGTCATGGGGGTCTTGTCAGCAAACTTCAACCTCCCTTCTTCGATAGCGTCTTGCACAAGATTCCTGAAAAGAAAACATTGAGACGTTTTATGGCCCAGAAAATTATGATATTTACAAAAGCCTCTTTTCTTTCTTTGATCAAGAGGAGGCACTTTTACCCCTGGGGGTACTATCATTTGGCCATCTTTTACAAGTAAGTCAAAGATTTCATCACATTTTGTAATATCAAAACTATAAGTCTTTTTGGGGAACCTATCGTTGGTCCTTTCCGGACCAGTGGGATTTTTTCCACTTGAGGGGACTAACAGTTTGCAAGAGTATGGTGGCCCTTGTTTTAGTTCCGCTAAATCAACCTCGCCTTCTTCGACAGTTATAGTTTCGTCGAAGCTTTCTGGATCTTCGTCATCCATCTCGACATATGCTATCCTCTCTCTTTTATGAGTTTTCGTTGCCTTGGCTTTTTCAGCTTTAAGGCGTTCTACCTGTCGAACTCTATCGGCCAATTGGGCCATGTCTCTCAGGTATTGAGTGTCTAACTTCTTCCTAATGGAATAATCTAAGCCGCCTGCGGCTATTTCGACTAACTCATGTTCTGGCACTTGTGTAAAGCATCTTGCTTTGAGCAACCTAAACCTATTTAGGTATTCGTCTATAGGTTCAGTGAAACGTCTCTTTACACTGGCCAATTATTTCAGGCTTATCTTGGTTTGTCCCATGTAGAATTGCTCATGGAACAATCTCTCCAACTGGGTCCAATGATGGATCGAATTGGGGGGGAGAGTTGTAAACCAAGTAAAAGCGTTCTTTGTTAAAGAACTTGGGAAGTACTTAATCCTCATGTTTTCGTTGTTTGAAATATCTCCTGCTTCGATCAAGTATCTCGCCACATGTTCGACAGTAGATTCTGTCGTGTCCCCTGAGAATTTAGTGAACTTAGGGACTTTACATCTAGGAGGTAAGTCTGTTTGTAACACATATTCTGACAGTGGGGATGTGAAGTTGGGCCTACGAAAGCCCATGTTCATCCCATTCTGCGTCATGATTCTTTCGATCATGGTTGCCAGATTATTTTCCAAACCCATGTTTTGGTATTGGATGTGCTGAACCACTTCGTCAGCATTTTGGTTTCTGTTAACTAACCTTACCTCTGGGGTTATAACCCTAGGTTCTTCGACAGGCTGCTCCAATCGTGCCCTAAGGTTTTCTTCGACAGGCTGCTGGACTTGGTTGATAATGGTTTCTTCCTCTAAGAGTATACCTTGGTTTCCCCTTATTTGCGCCCTTTGGGGCTGTCGAATAGGTGGGGGTACCCCAAAGAAGTCAGCCAGACGCGTCATTTGCGCTGTCATTTGCTGATTCGATTGGGTGGTGTTTTGTATTAGAGGATTCATCACTGTACTTAAAGTTTGTGCCAACATTTGAACCATATCATGGTTGCTTTCGTCCATTTGCTGCCTCAAGACTGCTGTCGAGGCATTTGTAAGGCCATGTGCTACTTGGGACGTTCCTCCTAAGAGTTGGGTCCTATTTCTGTTCGCCATACCTACTCCAGAACCTTGGAGTGGCGAAGAGGCACTCACTAAAGGGTCTGAAAAAGTGGACGCAGCGTTCGTGAGGCTAGCCAATTTAGAAGTTGGCATGCCATAGAGTGGTTCTCGATTTTGACCGCCTGTCATAAATCCTGGGGGAACATAAGTCCTTGTTCCTGGATTTCCCCTTGGTGGGGGAGTTCCTAAAGGCACTCTGGGGCCAGTGAACGGAGGTAATGGCCCCGTTGTTGTGACCGTTACTGCTGGTGTTGAACCAGCGGTTATCGCTTCACTCACGGTTGGGATAACCGTTGTTCCCACATTCGTTTGTGGGATTTCGTTATTGTTTGGCGGATTCGCCATCGCTTCTCTTCTTCTGGAAGTATTGGTATTGTTAGTGTATATTCTACCACTTCTCAATAACATGCAATACTTCTCGAAAAAGATGATATTCTGTATAAAAAGGTTAAACTTCAAAATCAACACAAGGTCCCACCGTGTGTGCCAATTTGTTTACCGTGGGAATTGGTAAACAACCACTGATCTTCCAAAAGGTTACTTATTTGGTGACTCGCAGGATCGATCAGATTGATCCTAAGACATGGTTGATTTTGGAGTTTTGACTAAGTTTGGTAATGGTTGAATGCCAAGAAAATAAAGAAGCTTTATGTAAATTGCATGAAGAAGAAAACTTGATAGAATAAAGGAAGGCTTGAAATAAAGGCTTTCGACTGGAAAAGTAAATGAAGAGCAATAAAGTTCTGGAAAATAAATGACTTTGATTAATTAAAGTGGTGTTTCACACATACATTCTCAACAATTCTTTCTCTCACGCTGGGTACTCGAATCTATATGAGTGACTTGTATATAATTGTGAACACACGCGAAAAACTGCATGAACTACTAATATTTATACTAAACACATCCCAAGTAACCGTCGGGAAGTTACGCTGCTTCGAGATGACTCCACTTGGCACGTTCACAGCGTTCGACGCTCCAGATCTTGGCACGTTGCACTTGGTAACCGCTGGGAACCGTTTTCCCTCCGAATGGTTTGAATCTCAAACCGTTCCACTCTGAGCAATTGAACACCTTCGTCGAGAAGCACCTTCGACGTCGAAGGCAACAAGATTCTTCCTTGGAAGAAATTCTCTAAGTACATTGCCATCTTTTGATGAGCATTTCGACAAGACCAGCTGGTCGAAACCATTCTTCAGCTTTAATGGCTTATATTAATAAAAACAAGGGTGTTGAATTTAGGAGCCAACACAATCCTAATCAAGACAAATTAAACTTGAATCAAACACACTTTTCACACACGCACCTCTAGGATAACCTCACTTGTTGCCTCAGAAAAATAGTCATGTCCCTCGAATATGGGACGCTTTAGCAAATACCTGCGATAGAAAAAGATCGTAGTCCCTCGATGACCCTTCGATGTCGCCTTTTGTAAAATGATCTTAGTCCCTTACGACAATTGCTAAAGTGTCTCATAAGTTACCTTCTATGACTGTACGATGACCCGCGCTTGTCCCTCACATCCAATGATAAGGCTTCATACCAATCAATGGCAGGATAGAACTATCTAAAGGAGGATGAAAAGAACAAAGACTTTTTGAGTCGATAAATTTCTCATAATTGCTTGCTCATAAATCAAAATAATCTTTACACCTCACACTTTCAAAACATCTTTTAAACACTTTCCAAACAACAAATATTTTCAAAACCAACACTTTGTATACATTCTCAACGATACGAGAATCATTACAAAGTTTTCTGAAATGAAGGCGTTTTCAAAATATTTTCAAACTTACACCAAGCACAAAAAAAACATTTACAAAGCATTTCAAAGTGAACTAGCAATTAAGAGCCCATAGATAACTACTGATGAAAAGGGTGCTAACACCTTCCCTTTTCATAATCTACCCCCCGAACTCAAGAAAAAATTCTCAAAAGGTCTTTCATGTTCTTTTCACCCTTTCCTTTATTGGATAAAAGAAAAGTCAGTGACGACTCTTGATATCCGCAACAATTACGATAAAACGCAAAACACTAAGTCAGTTCTCCCACCGTATTATAGAACTGGCAACTCTGCTGGGGAATTTACTAAAACTGGGGTTACCTTAAGAGCTAGATCACCTTTATTACTTTATTTGTTTGTCTTGCTTGCTTTACATTTGTGGGTTATGCTTGGGTTTATTCTTGTAAAGATCCTACACCCTGATCTGGGTCATATTAGGTAAGTAGCAATAGATTATGGGGACTGTGCGGCGTAATATCGATATAGTTGAAGCGATGGCTACGTTAGTGTGACACATTTGTTGGTACTAGTGTCCCTTGAGTCCAGTCAAGGAGAATATGAGGCCGCTGTGTGGTGTCATGAAGCACTAACTGGCCTTAGAACCTTAGTTGAACAACTTGGCCATTAGAAAGTAGTGAGCTAGCTGGATTTGGTGCAAGACTGAAGTTGGTTGATACTCGATACTACACTCATTGAGATCGGACTTTCGGGATATTTCGGTCGCTAATAAATAAGCTTGTGATGAAACAATGCTCGATGAAGAAAGATCAGTGATATTGAGATTCCTTAGAACCCGATTACTTCTTTTTAGGACATGTTGAACTAACTAAACTTCAAGAGGTACTTACCTATAAACCACATGCAAGCCTAAACCTAAGGCCCTGTGTGCTTTGTTTGTATATGATTATTTGATCAAGCATAGCATCATGACATCATGCCATATAATTTTCACTAATCATTTCAAGGACTTAGGGAATTTATCTTTGTTCTATTTTGCAGGATATGGCTTCCACCCGCAGAAATACCATCTGAATCAACTTCGTAAAGGTACCTCCTCAACTCAAGGAGTTAGCATCAAGGGTTCCCAAAAATTATCCATTCACCAAAAGATATGGTCAACTTCTCAACTTGGTTACCTCAAGCTTTGATGAAGACATGTTGAGGGTGTTCTTTCAATTCTTTGACCCCGTACATCAATGTTTCACCTTTCCTGATTATCAATTGGTGCTTACAATAGAAGAATTCTCTTAACTACTAGGGGTGCCTGTTCTTGATCAAATACCCTTCACCGGTATAGAGGAAGTCCCAAGACCCGAGGTTATTTCCAAGGATTTACATTTGAAGAGTTCTGACATCATAGCTAATTGGGAGACAAGAAGTGGGATCAAAGGCTTTTTGGCTAAATTCCGGATGGAGAAGGCTCTATTGTTTTGGGAGGCCATGGATTTGCAAGATTTTGAAGAAGTTTTGGCTCTTCTAATCTATGGTTTGGTACTATTCCCTAACCCTGACCAACTCGTAGATGTGAACACCGTCAAAAGTTTCCTTACCCGTAACCCTGTGCCTACATTGCTTCGAGACATTTTGACTCTCTTCATACTCACACTATGAGGAAGCGAGGGACTCTTATGTGTTGCTTGCCTTTGTTGTCTAGGTGGTTTATTTCACACCTTCCTCGACCAGTATTGAAGAATGAACAAGGCTTAAGGTGGTCTCAGAGGTTGATGTCGCTCTCTCATTCTGATATCCATTGGTGCTCTCAATCTCAAGAATACATTACTATCATTTATCAATGTGGGGAGTTCCCTAATGTTACACTCTTAGGCATTAGGGGAGGTATTACTTATAATCCTTCTCTTGCTCTGCGACAATTTGGCTATGCTTACAGAGATGGTCCCCATGACGCACTCATTCAAGGTATTATATTTAACTATAAGAATGATGTTCAAGGTTATCATCAAAGCTTTGTGCATGCTTGGGGCATGGTAAGCAAAGTTGATAGAAAGACTTTGGAGCATAAGAATTCCATCCCTCTTGAGCCTTATCTCAAATGGGTACAAGCTCGTGCTCAAAGTCTCATGATGCCATATCCTACTATTCTACCAATAGTTGTGGAGCCTATTGCCAAAAGGGATGTTCCTCATACCATTCTCCATCCTAACATGCCTATCAACCTTGAAGAATTGCAGGGATCATGGATTCAACTCAAGGAGGAATGAGATACCTTTGAAGCTCAATTTTATGCAAGCGATAAGAAAGTGTTAGAGCTTACAAGGCAAGTTCACGAGTGTGATACGGTGGGAAGAACTGACTATTTTTTGGAATGCTAGTTCACGTTTGCGTTTGTGTTTGCAAAATGTCGCGGTAAGCAAGAGTCGCCACCGACTTTTATTTTATCCAACAAGGAAATGAAAAAAGCACAGAAAAATTCCTTTTTCGAGATATTTCTAAGTACGGGGGGTAGATTATAGAAAGGGAAGGTATTAGCACCCTTTCTATCCGTAGTTATCTACGGGCTCTTAGGTACTTGCTCATCATTTTCAAAAATTGTTTTCTTTGTGTTTGTGGGTTTTGAAAAGTTTTTGTTTTAACTTCGATTTAACTCTTTCTTCTGTCTTCAAGAGTGTAATGAAGTGTTTTTGAAAACTTGTTTGTAAACGAGTGTAAGTGTGAAAAAGTTTTGTTTTGGATGAGCAAGTACCTAAGAACTAATCTACCTACTCGAAAAAGGAATCGTTCTATGCTAATTTCCTTTAGACAATGATATCCCACTGTTAGTGAGTAGGTAGCACCGTTGTTGGAGTTTGAGGGTCAATTCGAAAGAGGGACATACGATCACTAAAGCAATGTTAGGACGTCTTAGCGGTAACCCTAATGTCTTAGATCATTTGTTCGAGGCAACAATATCCGAGGCAACCATTTTGAGGCAACTATGATCTTCTAGACAAGAGGGCGACCTCTAAAACAACCTATACTCAATGAGCGTGTACGAAGGCAACCAAGTGGGGGTGAACCCTAGGAGTGTGCATGTGCGATTGTGTTGATTTCAATTATTTTAATCTTTGCACATGTTTAGGGTGATCTAACTGTTTTAAAAATTTGGCGTTCATTCTTGTCATGCAAACCCTCAAACATCTAGCAATTGAATATTTGTAGAAATTAAAGGTGCGGAATTTAAACTAAATTATTACAAGGCGTCGGGTATTTACATCGCCAAAAATAACCCTTTGAAAATAAAATAAAAGCGGTAAAAGTAAATGTCCTAATTAATTATTACAAACCGGGAAAAGATACAATAATTGGATAAAATAATAAAGCGCGCGATGTGAAATTAAATCGAATGCGAAATTAGGGTTTTGACCCTCCTAATTAAAAGAATTTTTTTTTTTAAAATATTTTTTTAAGAAAAGAAATTAATTCCTAAAATTAAATGCTAAATTAATTAGTTAATTAAGTTAATAAATGAAAAATAATTTAAGTGACATATTTTTGGAGTTTTGTTAATTTAGGAAAGAAAATAAAACAATTAAATTAATATTAAAACCTAATTATTCTAATTGATTTTTAATTATTTGCAGAATAAATTAAAGTTATCTAATTAATCAACCTAATTAAATTAATTGATTTATTGATGAAAAATAAATTTCTGAAATTTAATTGGGTAAAAAATATTTTTGTGATTTTTGATAAAAAAAGAAAAAATAATTTTGGTTAGTAATTAAATAAATAAATAATTATGAAAATAAACAAAATATAAAAAAAGTAGAGAATGGGCCTGATTTATTTGGTGTGAGTAGCAATTTTCTGGGCCCAATTGTGCTGATCCATTTGACTTTTTGGATCATGTATGCAAGCGTTTGACTGGGCCTTTGGTGCACCCTCAATGGTAGCCACCAGATCTGGCCATCTGGGACATTGATGAGGAAGGAATATGGTGGACATCAAGCTCCTGCGTGCACTAGATTTCCTGTAAGAAAATGTTATAGAGAAAATAGGGGGACCTGGGATTCAAACCCAGGCCCCAAGGAAAATTCCAATGGCTTGTAACCAGCTGGGCTGTTGGTTCTTTTTGTATATATGCTAAGAATCAATTATAATATAAGAAAAAACGTTAGTGGACAAAGAAGCAAAAAAACGCGCGCACGTTTGAACAGGCCTATGGGGGAGTGACAACTCATCGTCCCCTTCCTCCCTCCGTAGCTAAAAACCTGCAATACCTATACCCACGGACGCTGTCCGTCACTACAAGTCATGTTCATTCCAAAATCGCGTACAAGCCATGTAAATGAATTCTAACACCATGGTTAGACTCGTCTCCTTTTTCTGATCACAGCCATACCCATTACTAGGGCCAATTATTCCTGAAAACAAAAACCCTAAAAAACTCCAAGAAAACCTAACAATGGTGATTCACGATATAGGTCATATAAATGAAATTGGCTATTGGCAAAAGCTTGCAGATGATATGGTGATCAAGAATATGCCATTATTTTACACAATGGATGCAAGAATAAAGCTAATCGAATTCAAGAAAAGGGTGATATCGTGACGGCCTTATAGCGCGCCACAGGGCTTGAAAACGATTGGTCTCAATTGCTTTAGGTTGTGGAGATTTCCAGGAAGCGATTGAGACAAGTAACAGGCCTTGAGGATGCCTCTAACCTCTGTTTCGATCTCACACTTTTTGCTTGTTTTTGCAAATTTTGTTCTTGCTCTATGCCTGATCTCTAACCCTTATTTTAATCTGCCTCGCCTCCTTATGTATTGCACAATGCATTAGAGTTGTTTCTTGTGTCCAAATCCCTCTCCATTAATGCTTTGAATATTGGTTTGATTTGCTTTGAAGATCTTTCCAAAATTGGTCCAAATCTAATCTCTTTGTACACATATGCCTTGATACGATTTTGATTGACCCTAGCTGTGTAATAAGACCTGAAATAATCACAAGATCTTTGGTTTTCAATATTTTTGATTTTATTTGATTTATTTTGATTTAATTTGAAATAATTCAAATAAAAACCAAAATAAATAATAAAAATAAAATATGGACAAATGCAAAAGGCTAGAGCACGTGCGCTACAATGCCAACTCAAAACAAGTGAAAAAGAATGGGCCCATTTGGCAAAATTTGAAGTTTTGGGCATATTTGACTTTTGGCAATTTTGCAAAAAAGTCCAACTTCAACAATGCATAACTTCCTCAATTTTTACTCATTGGAGGTTTTCTTGGACTTTTTAGAAATCTTGAGATTCCCTCTAACCAACCCTTTTGGTCTTATCTCAATTTGATATTCCATGCTCATGTATGAAGTTTTGACAAAAAAGGTGTTTTTGTTGACTTTTCAAAATGACCTATAATGTCCAAATTCATAACTTCTTGTGAGTGCATATTTTGAACTTGGGATATGAAGATGGATTATAGGGAATTGCATCCTTTTAAAAATGAGATTTGTATGGGTCATTTCTCATAAAGTATGAGAAAGTTATGCTTGGTCAAAGTTGGGTTAACTTTTCCTACAAAACCCTAATTTAGCAACTTTTGAATCTTGATGAATTATGTGCAATCCTCGATGAATCATGATCAACCCTTGATAAAATGATGAAATATACTTCAAAATGAGGATGCTGACCAAAAATCTTGAAGTTTGACTGTATGTAGGTCACAGTTAACTTTTGCCCTAGCACAATCGACTTTTGGACCTTTTGAGCAATTGACTGAGTAAACTTCCTCTACAAGGCTTGAAATTTGACATGGATGATCTTGAGAATATATTAGGACATTGGTGATCACTTGGGGTCACTTGGACTCAAGGATCTTGATGCAACATGAAACTCTAGTTTGGGGTAGACTGCCTTAGGAGAGAGCTTGTCTGGCCAACCCTTGGGCTACCTTGAGCAACATGGAGATCTTTCTTGACATATTTTGAGAAATATGGGAGGGAAAATTTTGGGGTACAACAGCTGCCCCTGTTCAATTTTCTTAAACCTGAGGATATAGATTGGCGTTCGTGCCTTTCGTGATCCGAAGGTGGAAGAGGATTGAACACTAGAGTGCCCAGAAATTTGCACTCGCATTAAGTGGTAGTTGTCTCGTGATGCCGGGAATGGGCTTATAGATGCCATTTGGAAGATTGTCGATCGCATAAGAGATTCCTTAGCGAGAGCTTGTATACCTGTTGTTGAGGAAGATTCCGTTGGGGAAGTCTGATCTTTGTTGAGAGAAGTAGAATTTTTAGGAGCTTCGTCGTCCGTTATTCTGCTGGTGAGTTGTCTTTGTTGATACTTAGGAACTTCGATCATCTGTACTCAACTGAGGAATCATCTCTGTTGATATTTAGGAGCTTTAATCGTCCGTACTCAACTGAGGGAACAACTTTTGCTGAGATTTAGGAGCTCGTCCGTAATTCAACTGAAGTAAAAGCTCTGCTGAGATTTAGGAGCTTGTCCGTAATTCAATTGAGGAAACATCTTTGTCGAGATTTAGGAGCTCGTCCATAATTCAACTAAGGAAACATCTTTGTCGAGATTTAGGAACTCGTCCGTAATTCAACTGAGGAAACATCTCTGCTGAGATTTAGGAGCTTGTCCGTAATTCAACTGAGGAAACATCTATGCTGAGATTTAGGAAACTCGTCCGTAATTCAACCGGGGGAATATTTATGCTGAGATTTAGGAACATCGTCCGTAATTCAACTGGAGAAACATCTCTGCTGAGATTTAGTAACATCGCCCGTAATTCAACTGAGGAAATATATGTCGAGATTTAGGAACTTGTCTGTAATTCGACTGAGGTGAAAGCTTCGTAGCTTGAATTTTGTGAGAATCTTTCCTGAAAGGTAAAGGTTAGCTGTATGTAATGCATGATATGCATCAAGCAATGATGCTCTCAAAATAAATGAGATTGTGTTGTATGATGCGTATGCATGTCATGATGCATGAAAATGTGATGTTTTTAGCTGGGGAAAATAAATCCCGGATCACTATTGGAGAAAAGAATTGGATTCTTCGTTTCCGCTCGAGATAATGAATAAGGATGATTGTGAGAATAAACCTGCAGGAGAGGATAACTCCGTTGGGGAATAAACTGATGAGAGAATGATCCTGTGGGGAAGAGATGCTCTGTTGAGGATTTCGTTGACAAATTCAGCTGGGGATGAATTACCGCTACTGGTGCTAATGAACCTTGTTGGGAATTGAATTCTTGTTTTGTGAAAGGGAAGAACTCCGCCGGGGATGATTTTCCAATTGCGACTTCACTGGGGAATAACCTTTTAGATTCTACTGGGGATAACCTTCTAGAGTCTACTGAGGATGATTTTTCAAACTCCATTGGGGATAATTTTTTTATACTCCGCTCGGGATGATAAGACTTTTTCAGTGCTGATGGTAGATAAACTCTGCTTGGGGGAGAATATTACTGATTCGTTCATGGTTGTAAGTCTCAGCTGGGGAGAATTAGCACCACTATCCTTTTCCTTACTCTGTGGGGAATGAATGTACCTTCAATCGTTTCCTCCAGCTAGGTCTATCCCTATACCTGGTGGACAGAGCAACTGTACGGTTTGGACATTTCTCGTTTGCCCCTGTTTCTGATATTACGAGTAATCATCTTTTGTTTCGCATGTAAATATTTATGAGCAGCCATCAATGTCAAATGCATATATCAAAAAATGAACATTGGACGTTCTCGCAAAACAAAACAGAAAAAGAAAAACAATTTGAAATTTCTTTTGTAAAAATGACTTGTATTGATTTTTAAGTTAGCCTGTAAATAGGCGTTTTTTGTACAAGAGGCTGACGTCCTAGTAAGAGAACGCCACCAAACAAATAGAATTTATACAGTTTATGAAAAACAAAGAAAAACAGCTATGTGAACAATCCCACTGGGTTCCAACTCTGCTATTGCTTTTATGTCCTCGAGCATCTCATCACTTTGCTACTTGGTTGAAGGTAGATCAGATTGATTAGTGTCGTTCGAGCTTGATAGTCGATACCGAAGTCTGATTGCAAGGTGATCCAATGAGACATAGTGTTACGCTTTAATCCCTAACTTTTTCCTGGACCGCCCTTTCGGGTTTTCAGTCCACCGGGATACCCCTTTTTGCCCAAACCTCCTTTTCAGGTTTTCGACTTGCCGGGTGTACAGGTTTTTTCATTTTCATCCCTTATTTTTGCCCGAACCCTTTTGGTTCGCCGGGAAGCCCTTATTTTTGCCTAGGCCAGTCAACCTAGCGGGTCTTTGATTATGCGTAGTATTTTTTCACTATGTCTGCATTGACGGGGTGAGGAAGGTCGTCACCATCCATGGTGGTTAGAATCATAGCTCCTCCTGAGAAAATGTTCTTAACCACAAATGGCCCTTCGTAAGTAGGGGTCCATTTGTCCCTGGGATCACCTTGAGGCAGTATGATGCACTTGATAACCAGGTCCCCTACTTGATACTCTTGTCGTATGACTTTCTTGTTAAATGCCTTGATCATCCGCTTTTGATATGTTTGACCATGACAAATAGCAGTAAGTCTCTTTTCGTCGATTAAATTCAGCTAATTAAGCTGGGTCTGAATTCAGTCATCTTCGCTCAAACCTGCGTCCTTCATGATCCGAAGAGAGGGTATCTGAACTTCAATGGGCAAGACGGCCTCCATGCCATATACCAAGGAATAGGGTGTTGCCCATGTTGACGTCCGCGATGAGGTATGGTACCCATGAAGAGCAAAAGGTAATATCTCGTGCCAATCTTTGTATGTCACCGTCATCTTCTGCACAATCTTCTTAATGTTTTTATTAGCCGCTTCTACAACCCCATTCATCTTCGGCCGATAAGGAGAAGAGTTATGATGTTGTATCTTGAACTGTTTGCAGAGCTCAATGATCATCTTATTGTTGAGATTTGTACCATTATTCGTAATGATCCTCTCTAGTACACCGTATCGACAAATCAGATTGTGCCGAATGAACCATGCCACGACGTTCTTGGTTATGGTAGCAAAGGAAGCCGCTTCAACCCACTTTGTAAAATAATCAATAGTTACGAAGATGAAACGATGCCCGTTGGATGTCGTAGGTCTAATCTCACCAATCATGTCGATGCCCCACATTACGAAAGTCCAAGGAGATGTCAAGACATTCAGAGGTACTGGAGGTATGTGTACTTTATCAGCATAGACTTGGCACTTATGACAAGTCTGAGAATGTTGATAACAGTCCGATTCCGTTGTAGACCAATAATATCCTGCCCGAAGGATCTTCTTCGCCATGGTGTGTCCACTGGAATGAGTTCTGAAAGTACCTTCATGTAACTCTACCATAATCCTTTCTGCTTCGTTCTTATCCACACATCGCAGTAAGGTTGAGTCATGGTTACGCTTGTAAAGAATGCCATTGCTGATGAAGAACTTCGCCGCGAACCTCCTCAGAAACTTCTTATCATTAACAGATGCACCCTCGGGGTACTCCTGAGCCTCAAGATACCTCTTTACCTCATGAAACCAGGGTTTATCTGCTACCTCTTCAGTCTCAATGTCATAGCAATGTGCAGGTTCGTCGAACCTCTCAATGGTAATCTAGGGAGCCTCATTGTCCCATCTGACCTTGAACATAGAAGACATCGTAGCTAGCGCGTCCGCCAACTGATTCTCCTCTCTAGGGAAGTGTTCAAAGGTTATCTCCTCGAAGTGCAGAAGCAACGTCAACACATACTCTTTGTAAGGAATAAGATTAGGGTGTTTCGTATCCCACTCGCCTTTGATCTGGCTGATCACGAGAGCGGAATCTCCGAAAACGCTTAGAAACTTAATCCTTAGGTCAATTGCTACTCAAAGACCCATAATGCATGCTTCATACTCTGCCATGTTGTTGGTGCAGTTGAAACATAGTCGAGCGGTGAATGGAGTATGAGAGCCTTCAGGAGATATGATCACGGCGCCAATTCCATTACCCAAAGCGTTTGAAGCTCCATCAAAGTACATAGACCATCGGGATCCTTCCTCAGGTCCTTCATTCGGTCCAGGTGTTTCACAGTCAGTCACCAACATGACATTCTCATCCGGGAATTCAAAGTTCATAGACTGATAATCATCCACTGCCTGATGCGCCAAATGATCTTCTAACACACTTCCCTTAATTGCCTTCTGGGTCGTGTATTGGATGTCATACTCAGTCAAGATCATCTGCCATCTCGCTATTCTTTCGAAAAAGGTAGGCTTCTCGAAGATATACTTGATTGGATCCATCTTTGATATCAATAGAGTAGTGTGAGTCAGCATATACTCTCTCAGCCGGCGAGCAGCCCATGCCAAAGCGCAACAAGTTTTATCAAGAAATGAGTATCAGGTCTCGCAGTCGGTAAAATTTTTGCTAAGGTAATAAATAGCATGCTCTTTTCGGCCAGACTCATCATGCTGCCCCAGCACGCACCCTATTGAATTATCGAGTACTGTCAAGTATAAGATCAAAGGCCTCCCTTCAACTGGAGGCATCAGAATAGGTGGTTCTTGGAGATATTCTTTGATCCTTTCGAAAGCGGCCTGGCATTCATCGTTCCATCGTACCACTTGATCTTTCTTCAGTAACTTGAAGATTGGATCATAAGTAGCAGTCAGGTGCGAGATGAATCAGGCAATATAGTTCAGACGTCCCAAAAAGCCTCTGACTTCTTTTTCTGTTCGGGTGTAATACCCCAAATTTGTCTTACCCCTTGTTCTTTTATCTGGCTTATGCATCTAACACTTTTTTCATGCACATAAACTTCATTAGGTCATCTAACACATCATGCATCATTAATCAATAATTTGGCATATGATCAGGGATTTCGAGGAATAAGGGTTAGTGTATGGCTTTAAGGCTCTCATCTTCGCACAAGCTTGTTTCGGTTGATTTCTCCATTAATAATTTGTTTGAAGCTAGGGTTTTATTTCCTGGACTTCTTTATCATCAAACTACAGGGGTATTCTTTCTTCTCGACATCAAGTTGCGATCTTTCTTCAAGGATTAAGAATTAGGATTTTCGTCCATTATGCTTCAACTGGGGATCATTAGATTAGGGCTCGATCTTGTGGTTATCTTGAGCCTCTCCTTCTCTAACACTGTGGACTTCTTTTTAATGATACAATTTTTGGTTCTCATCAAATACTTGCCGCTTCAATTGTGAGTCATCCTAAGTGTTGTACCCCAAAATTTGCCCTCCAGTATTCTTCAAAGTTTATCAAGAATCATCCTCAAATGGCTCAATGACTTCTCAAGGGTTGCACTGCCAAACATCCTCCTAAGCCAGTCAAAATTAGGGTTTTGTTTCTCTCAAGGAAGTTGAGGTTTTCAATGGCTCAATCAAGTCCCATAGGCCTATAAACATTGTCAAGCATCTACATGCCAAGTTTCAAGGCTCACAGGGTCAAGTTGCACAGTCAAAAACCCTTTTTGGTTCACAGTCAACTGTAGGGGTAAAATGGTCATTTTGCAGTCAAAAGTCAGAAATTTTGGTCAACATCTTATTTTGAGCACACAATCATCATTTGATCAAATCTTGATCATGATTCCACAAGCATGGCTCAAAAATCATCAAGATGCAAAAGTTTCCATTTTTGGACAGCTGAAAAGTCAACTATAACTTGACCAAGGCATAACTTTTTCATGGTTCATCAGAAAAATCCCATCCAATGCTCATTTTGAAGGGGATGACATTTCCTACAACTCATCTTCACATTCCAAGTCCTCTAAATGCTCTCACAAAAAGTTATCAATTTCAACATTATAGGTCAATTTCAAAAGTCAACAAAAAGGCATTTTAAGTCAAAGACCATAACTTTAGATTGGTAAATCCAAATGACATGGGACAAAAGGCATTGGTTGGAGGACTTCAAGACCTTTCCAAAATGTCCAAGAACATGTTCATATGATCAAAATTGAGCAAGATATGCATTGGAGAAGTTGGGAAATTTTTGTGAAATGGCAAAAGTCAACTATCCTTAAAACTTCAATTTTTGACAAAAGGGCCCACTTTCTTCCACTTGATTCAGCCTTGTCATGCCACCCACGTGTCCCATGATTAATTTCAAGATCAAACATTTATTTTTCCATTTTATTTAATTTTTATTGATTTAATTCATTTTAAATCCATAATAATTCAAATAAAATCTAAAAATTAATGGAATATCATCTTTTGGATTTGAACAACTTTCATATACCATGTGCCAGCTAACAAATTCGTGCTAGGGCTATTTTGTGCATGAAATCTTGGTTTTGCTCCAAAAATAGAAAGTTCTTCAATGGTGATCAACAAAATCTCAAAACATCAATACAATGGATCCTGGGCCCAAACTTTGACCTAATTCTATTCCCATATATGCAAGCAAGCCAACCCTAATGTTGTACACGTGAGAACTGCTGCAAAACACCATAACCAAATTCCAAAAAATCAAGAAAAAGGCAAAAACTGTTTTTCATATTGCAGACCAATTCAAAGCCTTAGAGCGATTCAAACACATTGCTAGGCTTCCCAGGAACGATTTGCAAATAAAACCAAGCTTCATAGCTCAAGAAATCGTGGCAAACAGTTTTACGGTTTGAAGCTTTTTTCCATAATTGTATATATTGATTCTTGCATATTTAACATATTATTGTGGTTGTTTTGTGCTAATAGGACTCATGCAAAGCTGTTGGTGTGATTTAATTGCATTAAAATACCCTGAAATAGAAACTGCCATTGAAGGATTCTAGGGTTTCCAAGCTCTCGAATTAGGGCTTTACAACATAAGCAAAATTAGGACTAATGACGCCTATGATTGAATTCGTCAAGGCCAGACGAATCAAACCCAACCCTCACGCCCTATTTATATAGCTTGTACATCTAATCGCTATTTTTGGTCGTGCTAAGTTGTGGGGGTTAAAAACCCCCGCTATTTGATATGTTTTTATGTAGGCAATTGAAGAAGACGATGACGCGTAGGAATGCTATTGGTGGATTCAAAAAGATGGCACGCGATTTGTTTGTCCTTCAGGACGTTATTTGTTTTATATATTATGATTAATCACCACTATGCTAACAAAGACAGGCGCTTGGCTTAGTGGAGGATGAGTTTTCTGGCAACCATTGGGACCTGGGTTCGATTCCCAGGTCCACCCAAATTCCTTGTATTATTTTTCATAACATGATCCTATGCAGATTCATAACAACATTCCACCATGGGCTCCCACGTCCCCAGATGCCATGTGTCCTTCAACAGCAATCCAATGGCTATGAAGCGCTGAACACCATGTTCCCTGGTTAATGCATGCTTGGACGATTCCAGAAAGTCAAAGCAAGCTTGATTCTTAATGGGCCAAATTGCTTCTCCACACCTCCTAATGGGTCCATCAACCCCCCTGGTTCTTTCATAATTTTCCTTTTATTTTCCTTTTACTAATTTTTATTAACTCTTATTAATTATTATTATTAATTCATAAATTAATTATTTTTCATATTAAATTCAGAAACTTAAAATATTGTTTATTTTTATTATTTATTATTTTCACTATTAATAATTATTATTTTGTAAATAAATACTAACCAAATTGACTTAGTTTTAATTAGGTAATTTTGACTATTTTTTACAATAAATAAAACCAATTTAGAATTAGGGTTTTCTTGACTTTTAATTTCTTTTTATTTTTTATTTTAAAAAAAAAACACAAAAAAAAACTTTTCTTTTAATTAATTAATTAATTAGGTTTAGGTTTAATATTTGATTAATTGCAAAAAAGGACAAACTATTTTCTTTATTTCTCAAAAGGGTCAAAACCCTAAGGACGTCCTGATTAAATTTCTTTTCACGCATTATCATTATTTTTGATTATATTGATGTATCTGTTCCGAGGATGTAATAGATAATTAGGATTTTATCGCTTTATTTACTTTTCTCGCATTTATTTTCCAAACGGGTTTTTATTTTTGGCGATGTATAGACCCGCGCCTTGTAATAGCGTAGATTTACCTTTCCGCAATTTATTTTCCGCACTCTTAATTGTTAATATACATGAAAGACTTGTATGACAAATAAAATCAATCCGTAGCTCACAAATAATATGTACAAGATAAATATAAACTGAAACAACACACATGCACATGCCACTCCTAGGGTACGCCTCACTGGTTGCCTCGACGTGGTCGTCAAGTATAGGGTGTTTTAGAGGTCGCCCTCCTGTCTAAGATCCAGTTTCCTCGAAACGGTTGCCTAGGATAAAAAGGATCTAGGACATTAGGGTTACCGCTAAGGCGTCCTACTATTGCTTTGGTGACCACACATGTCCCTAATAATCGAATTTACCCGAATAACTCCAACGACGGTGCTTCCTACTTCTCAATAGTGGGATAGTACTGTCTAAAGTACATTTACACAGCTTAATTTCTTTTGAGTAGGTAGAGGTTCTCAGGTACTTGCTCTTTCAAAACAAAAATACTTTTCGCACCTACACTTTTCTGACAAAAGTTTTCAACAACACTTCATACACTCTTGAGGACTGATACAAGAGTTAAATCAAAGTTTTCAAACAAACTTTTTCAAAACCCACACACAATTGAAAAGCAAACAAATTTGAAAACATAGTGAGCAAGTACCTAAGAGCCCGTGGATAACCACGGATAGAAAGGGTGCTAACACCTTCCCTTTCTATAATCTACCTCCCGAACCGAGAAACATCTCGAAAAGGAATTTTGCCGTGCTTTTGTCCTTTCCTTGTTGGAGAACATAAAAGACGGTGGCGACTCTTGCTTACCACGACATTTCGCGAACCAGCATTCCAAAACAGTCAGTTCTATTTCCACCGATCACAGAACTGGCGACTCTGCTGGGGAGACTTTATAAGTGAGGTGTACCTTAGGATTAGACCACTCTTATGTTTTAAATTGCTTGCTTTGTTTGCTCTATTATTGTGGGCCTGTTTTGGGAGTTTCATAGATCCTAACCCGGATCTGGGGGATACCTTTTAGAAGTAGCAACAAACTGTGAGGGAACTGTGCAGGGTATACCGACACAGTTGAAGCAGTTGCTACATTGATGTGGCACTTTGGTGAGTACCGGTAACCCTTGAGTCAAGTCAAGGAGAGTACGGGGCCGCCGCATGGTGTCGCGAAGCATCAACTGACCTTAGGAACCTTACTTGACCATCCTGGCCTCTTTAGGGGTAGTGAGATGACCGACTTTGGTGCAGTCCGAAGTTGGTAGATACTCGATACTACACTCATTGAGGGTTGCTTTCTTGGAATATTTTGATCGCCAGTTCAGTGGCTAAATCAAAACAATGAACATAGAAAACAACTCAATGATATTGAGCTCCTTAGAACCCGGTTACTTTTGATAGGACAGGTTTTGAGCCCACCAACTTCAAGAGGGTAGTACCTGAACTTTATGTTGGCCTAAACTCTAAGGGATGTCTTGTGTGACTTGTGTGCCTTCAAGCTTGACTACTTGCATTCTTATCTGACACATGAGCTTCTTGCAGGTTTTGTTTACAGTCCTTGATCGGGACTTATAACATGGTTACTTACACCATTCAACGCATACCATAACATCATACCATCATACCATTGCATACATCCTGCATAAGGACTAACCCATTTCAAGGATCTCAAGGGTTTGTGATGCAGGTCATAATGAACCAAATGTCTAGCAAGGGGCAAAGAGGATTTATTTTCCTCCAGCCAAGGTTGTTTGGAGATAAAAACATGACGACTTAAGTCAGGGGCTATGACCCACTCGATATGGTGAGCTTTGACTCTTGAAGAAGGACTCTCAAGAACATGAAGTTACTTCAATCAAGCTACCAGATTCAAATTCTAACCAGTTTCTCTGTTTACCCCGCGAGATCCTTGAAAACATTGCATGCATACATACATATCATTGCATTACAGGTACCCTTGGTACAGGTCACTTACCTTCTTCGCTGTCTATTTCAGCAATGGCTTTCCAACCAAACAACCAGGATATTCATGCTCAAGAGACTCAGTTCAGGGAAATCTTCCTAAACATATCCAAGGGGCAGGAAGAGTTGAGGACACTCCTCATGGGGAATTTGGTCAGGAAGAGTCCTGAAGACGACAAGGACGAACGGCTGAAACATCTGCAAGTTGAGGTGGATGCAATGAGAACCCAGATGCTGGGGCAAATGGCTCTTATCCAAGGCTTGGCTCGGAAGCAAGAAGAGTTGAGAACCATGGTCAACCAGCTTCACCAAGAGAGATAAAACATGAAGAAAACAGTCCAAGTCAGGGACCAGGTCATTGATCAGCTTCCAAGAGGACAAGAGTCTGGTATGGTGAAGAATAGACCTCTCCAAATTGCTACCACTTCACAGGTCCAACCACGACCTCACCAAGAACAACGGGTTGATCAGAGCAAGCCAGACAAGCCCAGGAGGCAATTCACCCAGCTCAAAATGTCGCTGTTTCAAGCTTTACAACACCTGCTGAGATTGAATCTGATCACATTAAGGGCTCCTCCCCGGAATCCCAACACCTCAGCTCCTACCTATCATCCTAATAAAGGTGTGCCTACCACTCTGCCAGTCTAGGACATGACACCGACGACTGTTGGTCTCTGAAGAATAAGATCCAAGACCTGATTGATGAAGGAGCATTGGAATTCACACAAGATGGTCAGGCGGAGTTCTTCTACCATCCCTCCAAGGTTCACCATTTGAAGTGACAAGTCCTGAGACTAGAAGATTTTTTGTTCATTAGAAATTTCAAGTTGTATTTTTCTTTGCTTATACAAACAATTAATGTCATGGAAAACTTTTTTATTTCATCAATGCATCGCATATGTCAGTTTTGAATCAATCCATTCGTATTCACTATATTCAAATTGCTTTCATTTTTGTGATGATCAACTCTCGATTAAAAATTCTAAACCTTTTGAGGGAGGATGACAAAAACGATACCACGATCTTTACATTATGCTTTTGAACAGACCCCGCTGATGAGGTACAGACATTGTTTCAAACCCTAAACACTGGAGTTATAAGGAAGATAATCCCTCGTCAACCCCTTCGAGCCAAAGAAGTAGGAGTTTTTTCTTTTCAAAAATTAAAAACCCTTAATCATAACCTGGGGCAGGGTAGTTCTCTCAGTTGATCCAAGTGCATAACGAATGACATCAAAAGAAGTCCTTTTGAAACAAAAGACAGTGATGGTTCCGAATAATCATAAAGATTGGCAGTCATTATCTCTCAAAATAAAAGCCCGATAAGTCAAAACCTATGAAGGAGACTTGCAAAACTGGGGCATCCCGCTGACTGTAATCACAAAAGAAACAGTCAGGCAAAAAACAGGGATAATAAAATCAAAAAGAAAGAGGTCCTACAGACTCTCAACAAAAAGAAATTACTGCCTATTCAAAATAAACTATCAATATCCGAACCAT
This sequence comes from Vicia faba, assembly GCA_948472305.1. Taxonomy (NCBI): domain Eukaryota; kingdom Viridiplantae; phylum Streptophyta; class Magnoliopsida; order Fabales; family Fabaceae; genus Vicia; species Vicia faba. The sequence goes on along the minus strand of CATIWC010002359.1, from coordinate 345,206 downwards.
CATCGGAATATCAAAGCAAAGACTCAAACAAAATCTAATGCACGATTAGCTGAGTTTAGGTTTGAAGGACATCACGAAGAGCGGGTGGGTACAAATAAAATTTGAGCCTTTATCCTTTGTTTCTTAAACCGTGAACCAGACCACGTTATAACCCTTAAAAGTCCTAGCTGAAGCATGGGTTAGTTCGAAAGCATAATGTTACCAAAGGTATCCTGACTCCTGTAAGGCTCGCTGTAAAATCTTGAGTTGACATCACATTTTACAAAAATTGCTTGTTTTACTGAAAATGCATTTTCAAAAAAACTTCAATACAGACATAAGCTTTGCATTCTTAAAATAACATTGTTTGCATATGACTATTTGTTCGAACAGCAGAGAAATTTGCACGATGAATATCTTGTGAACAAAAATCTTCTCAACAAAGAGGATCACATCAAATGGGAAAACACTTCCAATCAAGGGGCACGGCATGATCATTGTCCATCATCTGGGGTAGTCAAGTCAAGATTCAAGGAATCTCTCAAAATGCCAAATAGCCAGGGGCAAATCTCCATCTGAGTCACTTGGGGCATTGGACAGGAATTCCAGCAATGAATCTTGCATGATCAAACGAAGATCTTCTAGTAGTATGGCAACACAATGCTACTGACAGTGACAACTCCCGGCACTCTGAGAGCATGGACATAGTCGAAAAAATACTACGCACAATCAAAGACCCGCTAGGTTGACACACCTAGGCAAAATAAGGGCTTTCCGGCGAACCAAAAGGGTTCGGGCAAAAATAAGGGATGAAATGAAAAAATCTGTACACCCGGCAAGTCGAAAACCTGAAAAGGCGGCTTGGGCAAAAAAACGGTATCCCGATGGACTGAAAACCCAAAAGGGCGGTCCAGGCAAAAGTTAGGGATCACAGCGTACGACTATGTCTCGGCATCTCGTCACCTGCCTACCAGAAGAAGATTTGTCAATCGGAAGTCATCAAGCACCTTCACATGTACCTTCTCCCAAAGAAGCTGGGGCAATAAGAATAGTCTGAACTGTGCAACCGCTCTGTCCACCAGGTATAAAGTAAGTTCAGTTGAAGAACATGACCAAGTTACCTTCACTCCTCGCGAGTAAGACAAGATTCAACAATACTCTCCCCAAGCAGAGTTGGTCTCCAATCAGCCCAAAAGGCACAGTATCTCCAGCAAGTCAGCAACACTCTCCCCCAAGCAGAGTTAGTCTACTGTCAGCCTTAAGGAAGTTGGGTATCCCCTGAAAGTCTTAACATCCCCAGCCGAGTATAGATATTCCTCAGCAAGCATCCCCGACAGTCTTAATCTAAGATTGTTCCCCGGCGGAATACCAGACGTCCCAGTGGAGCCATTTCCCCAATACAGTCCAAAAAGTCTCCCCAGGAGAGTTGAATCAATCTCCCCAGTAGATTCTGGAAGCTTATCCCCAGTAGATTCTGGAAGCTTATCCCCAGTAGATTCTGGAAGCTGATCCCCCGCAGAGTATAAATGTATCTCCCCAGCCAAATTCAGAGGTTATTCCCCACCAGAGCCTATAACTGGGTTATCCTCAGCTAATTACAACGGAAAGATCATCCTCGGCGAAGTTCTTCCTATCTTCAGCGGTGTTCATCAAAATTCCTCAACATAACTCATCAACGGTATCCCCAGCAGAGTTATCATCAGATTCTCAACGAAGTATCTCTTCCCACAGAGTAACTCCCCGCAGAGTAATCTCCCCAACAAGTTTATTCCCCAACGGAGTCATCTTCTCCTACCGGTTTATTCTTGCAACTATCATCCCCAGCAGAAACGAAGAACTCTACTCTTCAAACATCAGCCCAGGATTCAACAACTTCCCGGCATTCGTCAAGGATTTATTTTCCTAGACAAAAATACATTCATAAACATGTCACATTTTATACATCCTGCTTACATACATGATAAAGTGCATACTACACTATCTCTGAACATCATGACATCATGCATTTCATACATCATGACATCATGCATTTCATACATCATGACATCATGCATTTAACTGATGTTTTGCCTTTTCAGGAAAAAGGTCAATCCAAAGATGATTATTATCAACTGTCGCAATTCAAGATTCGATACCTGTATCTAGCCAGGGCATATCTGTGAGTGACTGATTGTAGATTCGATACCTGTATCCAGCCAGGGCATGTCTGCATGAAGAGTTTAGAGATTCGATACCTGTATCCAGCCAGGGCATATCTGTAGACGACTAATTCCGGATTCGATTCCTGTATCTAGCCAGGGCATATCTGTGAGTGACTGATTGTAGATCTGATACCTGTATCCAGCCAGGGCATGTCTGCATGAAGAGTTTAGAGATTCGATACATGTATCCAGCCAGGGCATATCTGTAGACGACTAATTCCGGATTCGATTCCTGTATCTAGCCAAGGCATATCTGTGAGTGACTGATTGTAGATTCGATACCTGTATCCAGCCAGGGTATGTCTGCATGAAGAGTTTAGAGATTCGATACCTGTATCTAGCCAGGGCATGTCTGTAGACGACTAATTCCGGATTCGATTCCTGTATCTAGCCAGGGCATATCTGTGAGTGACTGATTGTAGATTCGATACCTGTATCCAGCCAGGGCATGTCTGCATGAAGAGTTTAGAGATTCGATACCTGTATCCATCCAGGGCATATCTGTAGACGACTAATTCCGGATTCGATTCCTGTATCTAGCCAGGGCATATCTGTGAGTGACTGATTGTAGATTCGATACCTGTATCCAGCCAGGGTATGTCTGCATGAAGAGTTTAGAGATTCGATACCTGTATCCAGCCAGGGCATATCTGTAGACGACTAATTCCGGATTCGATTCCTGTATCTAGCCAGGACATATCTGTGAGTGACTGATTGTAGATTCGATACCTGTATCCAGCCAGGGTATGTCTGCATGAAGAGTTTAGATATTCGATACCTGTATCCAGCCAGGGTATATCTGTAGACGACTAATTCCGGATTCGATTCCTGTATCTAGCAAGGGCATATCTGTGAGTGACTGATTGTAGATTCGATACCTGTATCCAGCCAGGGCATGTCTGCATAAAGAGTTTAGAGATTCGATACCTGTATCCAGCCAGGGCATATCTGTAGATGACTAATTCCAGATTCGATTCCTGTATCTAGCCAGGGCATATCTGTGAGTGATCGATTGTAGATTCGATACCTGTATCTAGCCAGGGCATATCTGCATGAAGAGTTTAGAGATTCGATACCTGTATCTAGCCAGGGCATATCTGTAGACGACTAATTCCAGATTCGATACCTGTATCTAGCCAGGGCATGTCTGTGAGTGACTGATTGTAGATTCGATACCTGTATCTAGCCAGGGCATATCTGCATGAAGAGTTTTGAGATTCGATACCTGTATCCAGCCAGGACATATCTGTAGACGACCAGTTCCAGATTCGATACCTGTATCTAGCCAGGGTATATATGTGAGCGATTGATTGTGGATTGAATACCTATATCTAGCCAGGGCATATCTGCATGAAGAGTTTGAAGTTCCGGATTCGATATCTGTATCTATCCAGGGCATATCTGTGAGCGATTGATTGTAGATTCAATACTTGTATCTAGCCAGGGCATATCTGCATGAAGAGTTTGAAGATCAACACATGTAACAGGCCAGGAAATTATCTTTCTTTCTCAAGTAAGCAAGTTCTCGCTAAGGAATCTCTTACGCGATCGACACCTCTCGATGGCATCTTTAAGCCCATCTCCACAACTATCCATTACACTTCCAAATGGCATCTATAAGCCCATTCCCGACAAGGTTCTGTCACATCTCCAGATGGCATCTATAAGCCCATCCTCCTATCCATCATCTCTCCAAATGGCATCTATAAGCCCATTCTCGCTATCACATTACTGATACTGTACCATGTGAGCGCAAATTTCTGGGCACTTCAGTGTTCAATCATCTTCCACCTTCGGATCACGAAAGGCACGCAAGCCAATCTACATCCTCAGGTCTAAGAATATTGAACAGGGGAAACCGTTGTAACCCAAAATTTTCCCTCCCATATTCTTCAAAGTTTATCAAGAATCATCCTCAAATGGCTCAAAGACTTCTCAAGGGTTGCACAGTCAAACATCCTCCTAAGCCAGTCAAAATTAGGGTTTTGTTTCTCTCAAGGAAGTTGAGATTTTCAATGGCTCAATCAAGTCCCATAGGCCTATACACATTGTCAAGCATCTACATGCCAAGTTTCAAGGCTCACAGGGTCAAGTTGCACAGTCAAAAACCCTATTTGGTTCACAGTCAACTGTAGGGGTAAAATGGTCATTTTGCAGTCAAAAGTCAGAAATTTTGGTCAACATCTTATTTTGAGCACACAATCATCATTTGATCAAATCTTGATTATGATTCCATAAGCATGGCTCAAAAATCATCAAGATGCAAAAGTTTCCATTTTTGGACAGCTGAAAAGTCAACTGTAACTTGACCAAGGCATAACTTTTTCATGGTTCATCAGAAAAATCCCATCCAATGCTCATTTTGAAGGGGATGACATTTCCTACAACTCATCTTCACATTCCAAGTCCTAGAAATTCTCTCACAAAAAGTTATCAATTTCAACATTATAGGTCAATTTCAAAAGTCAACAAAAAGGCATTTTAAGTCAAAGACCATAACTTTAGATTGGTAAATCCAAATGACATGGTACCAAAGGCATTGGTTGGAGGACTTCAAGACCTTTCCAAAATGTCCAAGAACATGTTCATATGATCAAAATTGAGCAAGATATGCATTGGAGAAGTTGGGAAATTTTTGTGAAATGGCAAAAGTCAACTATCCTTAAAACTTCAATTTTTGACAAAAGGGCCCACTTCTTCCACTTGATTCAGCCTTGTCATGCCACCCACGTGTCCCATGATTAATTTCAAGATCAAACATTTATTTTTCCATTTTATTTAATTTTTATTGATTAATTCATTTTAAATCCATAATAATTCAAATAAAATCTAAAAATTAATGGAATAGCATCTTTTGGATTTGAACAACTTTCATATACCATGTGCCAGCTAACAAATTCGTGCTAGGGCTATTTTGTGCATGAAATCTTGGTTTTGCTCCAAAAATGGAAAGTTCTTCAATGGTGATCAACAAAATCACAAAACATCAATACAATGGATCCTGGGCCCAAACTTTGACCTAATTCTATTCCCATATATGCAAGCAAGCCAACCCTAATGCTGTACACATGAGAACTGCTGCAAAACACCATAACCAAATTCCAAAAAATCAAGAAAAAAGCAAAAACTATTTTTCATATTGCAGACCAATTCAAAGCCTTAGAGCGATTCAAACACATTGCTAGGCTTCCCAGGAACGATTTGCAAATAAAACCAAGCTTCATAGCTCAAGAAATCGTGGCAAACAGTTTTACGGTTTGAAGCTTTTTTCCATAATTGTATATATCGATTCTTGCATATTTAACATATTGTTGTGGTTGTTTTGTGCTAATAGGACTCATACAAAGCTGTTGGTGTGATTTAATTGCATTAAAATACCCTGAAACAGAAACTGCCATTGAAGGATTCTAGGGTTTCCAAGCTCTCGAATTAGGGCTTTACAGCATAAGCAAAATTAGGACTAATGACGCCTATGGTTGAATTCGTCAAGGCCAAACGAATCAAACCCAACCCTCACGCCCTATTTATATAGCTTGTACATCTAATCGCTATTTTTGGTCGTGCTAAGTTGTGGGGGTTAAAAACCCCCGCTATTTGATATGTTTTTATGCAGGCAATTGAAGAAGACGATGACGCGTAGGAATGCTATTGGTGGATTCAAAAAGATGGCGCGCGTTTTGTTTGTCCTTCAGGACATTATTTGTTTTATATATTATGATTAATCACCACTATGCTAACAAAGACAGGCGCTTGGCTTAGTGGAGGATGAGTTGTCTGGCAACCATTGGGACCTGGGTCTGATTCCCAGGTCCACCCAAATTCCTTGTATTATTTTTCATAACATGATCCTATGCAGATTCATAACAACATTCCACCATGGGCTCCCACGTCCCCAGATGCCATGTGTCCTTCAACAGCAATCCAATGGCTATGAAGCGCTGAACACCATGTTCCCTGGTCAATGCATGCCTGGACGATTCCAGAAAGTCAAAGCAGGCTTGATTCTTAATGGGCCAAATTGCTTCTCCACACCTCCTAATGGGTCCATCAACCCCCCTGGTTCTTTCACAATTTTCCTTTTATTTTCCTTTTACTAATTTTTATTAACTCTTATTAATTATTATTATTAATTCATAAATTAATTATTTTTCATATTAAATTCAGAAACTTAAAATATTGTTTATTTTTATTATTTATTATTTTCACTATTAATAATTATTATTTTGTAAATAAATACTAACCAAATTGACTTAGTTTTAATTAGGTAATTTTGACTATTTTTTTACAATAAATAAAACCAATTTAGAATTAGGGTTTTCTTGACTTTTAATTTCTTTTTATTTAAAAAAAAACACAAAAAAAACTTTTCTTTTAATTAATTAATTAATTAGGTTTAGGTTTATATTTGATTAATTGCAAAAAAGGACAAACTATTTTCTTTATTTCTCAAAAGGGTCAAAACCCTAAGGACGTCCTGATTAAATTTCTTTTCGCGCATTATCATTATTTTTGATTATATTGATGTATCTGTTCCGAGGATGTAATAGATAATTAGGATTTTATCGCTTTATTTACTTTTCTCGCATTTATTTTCCAAACGGGTTTTTGTTTTTGGCGATGAATAGACCCGCGCCTTGTAATAGCGTAGATTTACCTTTCTGCAATTTATTTTCCGCACTCTTAACTGTTAATATACATGAAAGACTTGTATGACAAATAAAATCAATCCGTAGCTCACAAATAATATGTACAAGATAAATATAAACTGAAACAACACACATGCACATGCCACTCCTAGGGTACGCCTCACTGGTTGCCTCGACGTGGTCGTCAAGTATAGGGTGTTTTAGAGGTCTCCCTCCTGTCTAAGATCCAGTTGCCTCGAAACGGTTGCCTCGGATAAAAAGGATCTAGGACATTAGGGTTACCGCTAAGGCGTCCTACTATTGCTTTGGTGACCACACATGTCCCTAATAATCGAATTGACCCGAATAACTCCAACGATGGTGCTTCCTACTTCTCAATAGTGGGATAGTACTGTCTAAAGGACATTTACACAGCTTAATTTCTTTTGATTAGGTAGAGGTTCTCAGGTACTTGCTCTTTCAAAACAAAAATACTTTTCGCACCTACACTTTTCTGACAAAAGTTTTCAACAACACTTCATACACTCTTGAGGACTGATATAAGAGTTAAATCGAAGTTTTCAAACAAACTTTTTCAAAACCCACACACACTTGAAAAGCAAACAAATTTGAAAACATAGTGAGCAAGTACCAAAGAGCCCGTGGATAACCACGGATAGAAAGGGTGCTAACACCTTCCCTTTCTATAATCTACCTCCCGAACCGAGAAACATCTCGAAAAGGAATTTTGCTGTGCTTTGTCCTTTCCTTGTTGGAGAACATAAAAGACGGTGGCGACTCTTGCTTACCGCGACATTTCGCGAACCAGCATTCCAAAACAATCAGTTCTATTTCCACCGATCACACTAAGGCTATCTCGAAAGGCTGCAAGCTCAAGCAGTGAGGAACATCGTCTTATACTTATCACCTCCACATGAATGATGATTTATTTCCATAATCATGTAGACTTCAAGAGGGGTTCCATGTGTATTTTTTCTTCAATAAATTTCAAAGGGGTTCTATAATTACTTAAAGTACGAATGGTTGAAGATTTTGATGTATCCATAGCCATTAGGATCTTGTTCAAGGATGCTTCAATATGTCATACAAAGAGGTTATCATGTAAGAAAATCGTATCTTTTACAAGTTAGTATTTCAAATGGTCCTTTCTTCATCAAATAAGGTTTAGCTATTACTTGAATCTCAAGGCATATGTTCACGAGCTTTAGGCAAGAGAAGAAGATTCAATGGGATACTATTTGCAAATTAGAGTTTGTACACTTTATGATGCAAAGCTCTTCATCGGGTCTATTCGCTTACTTGTGATATAATATACTTTGGGGGACTTCATTTCAAATACATTCAGATCAAAATCTAAAGCTTCTTCAATTATGGTTTTGAAGTGAGGATTAAGAAATATGCAAGGCTCGTTCATTCATTTGAAGGTGTTTAGGCACGTTTTCATTAAAAAGCAAAGAAACTCGACACTACAAGTTTGTTCTTGGCAAAGGCTCTTATTAAATTCATATCACAACCATGGAGTTATATGTAACACAAAATTAAAATATCTTGGAGATACAAAAGGCAATTTGGAAGAGAAGACTACTTGGAGTATTTGGGATTCATCATTAAAATTCAAGGATTCACATTCATTCAATGATATGATCTTTACAAGTTCTAAGCATTACGCATGATTTGTCAGAGGGTTATCTAAATTCATTCTCGTTCATTCGAGGTCATAACCATGCAATTTACAAGCAGTGTCATTGGAGCATTACAAGAGAAGATTACAAAGGCCATTTACATCCAAGATTACTAAATCAAAACAAGAATTTACATTAAATCTTCAAGTGGTCTAAAGCTAAAGAATTCTAAATTGAGGTCTCCATCATTCATTTCTAAACTTATTCATCTTCAAGCCATTATCTTCCAAGATTGCTTTATTCCAACTTGGTTATATCCAAGCCTTAGTCCATGTTTCATGCCAAAAGAAAACCTGCATAAATGACCATTTTCCAAGCAAGTTCAGTGCCAATGTATAATCAAGTCAATTCAATTTGAAGTACAAAAATCAGCAATTACACCAAGTGTTAGGTACTTAAATCAAACCAATTTATCACACTCATAACACATACACTACACTCTTAACCAATTCCACAACAGCCCCTTAACTGTCCTAACCGAATTCTGGCCTTTTTTTTAAACTACTTTCCAACCTCTAATCACTAATAGAACTTCACCTAACTGTTTAACCGAAACCATAACAGAAATTACATTAGCAAAAGCCCATAACAGATTTACAAACAACAAACTGTCCAAATAAAACACATTCACTAACCATTTTCCAAACAACCCATTAACATTTTTTAACCACTTTCCCTAACCATATTCTCCATAACCTGTAACAGAAAATAAAAAAAAACCTTCCCCTCGCGTAACAGACTCCCTTACCCGATCTCTCGGTCGCAAGACCGTGACTTCTCCCTCATCAGGTTTTCTCGATGTTTACCTTTCCCTACATGTGGGATAAAAGACGTTCAATGGCGACTTCATTGTTTTGATGATTTTCAGCCGGTTGTTTCAGCTGGCAACTTCACTGGGGATAGGTCGACCAAATGCTGGTCCATCCCGGAGTCGCTCTTAGCTTTTTATTTCTTTCATTTGGGTGTTTGTCTTTACGCTTTCAGTTTATTCATTCATTCTGTATATACTTGAGCATACGTATGCATTGCATTTTACTGTTTTCCATATACTACTGCTGTACTGGATTTGCTTCTTATTTGGGTGGGGATGCTACTATTGAGGTAAAAGGCCCAGTACCCAGGTCAGAGTGCACTAGGACACCTAGGAATAGAGTGGGAGCATGGCGGTTATAGGACGTGGTCCGATTAGTGCAGTCATGTCATATACCATGCTCGGATGAGGTTCAAATGAATTACTATCGGCACCCACGTCTGTGGGTAAGCCCATAGCACTTTCAGGAGGACCCGTGATTTTCGAGTTACCATTATCTTACCCTGACCTAGTCTTCACCCGTGAGCAGGGAGGGAATCATTATTACAGGTACAGATGGTGACTATGCTCAAACAATGACTATTGGTTCTAATGGCTATGTTCTAGATTTCCTTTATGACTTTATGCAGATGCTATACTCTGTTGATGACCGTATGGTTCTCAGATTTATTTTATGAGTTTCTGACTTGTTTATTTGGAGGTTCATTCGAGCCTTCGATCTTGGTATTCCCAACATGTTCAGATAGTTCTCAACAGTATCCGATGTTCTAGAAGCCTTGACCCCGTACAATGGAGATACACATGGTACTTGGTTCTTATATATGCAGAAGCTATGTCGGACCTTTGATCTGATGATACTCATATGATTCAGAATAGTGCAGCAATCATATTCAGGAATGATGGAACCTTGATCCTCTTTGATCTCATGCCTTTGCATACATAACATGGCTAACCACATGCTTAACATACATGTGCTGTTATTTCCAAGGAATCATATTTACAAGTCTTGTGCTAAACTCTTCCATCCCTTACTTGTGTAAAATCAAAATCAAAGCATGCAAATTCCTTGGAAATGATAAAACATGACATGACATTCATTCATGCACCCCATGCATATTCATGCATTCATAACAGGTACCCGAAGATTAGGGATTCTTATTCAGACCTGGGGTTCTCTTCAAAGCTTCAACTTGATTTCTCACCGCACATGCTCAGAGATCGGTTATGGAATAACTCTGAGTGGTACATGCAAGCTTTGGCTCGTAGTCAGAAACTTCTTCAAGCAGGAAGATAATTGATTAAAGACTCAGATAAGCCAGGTCATGGAAACTCTGATGATGATGTCTATTATTTCTTTAAGACATGATATACTTGGTGATGCAGTTCATACCAATTCACTGGGTAAACCATTCATTCGTTATCCTGAAAGAACCTTCTATGCATATTATACTGGGGCACCTGGCCAACCGATTGGAGATGGTATGTCATCCAGAGACCAAGTCCAAGACTGGATCAATTCAGAGACTGTCATCAGATCTGAAAGGGAATTCTCTCGCCCACTCGAACATCAAGACTACAGAAAGTCGTCAGAATCAGCAAGTCCATACGGAGTCAAGTCTCCTCAACAATGGAAATCATTGGTTTCTTTACTGCATTTTCATTTTCATTCTTGCTTGTTTGTTTAAACATCGCTTGTATATAGAAACTTGTCTATTTTTGAACGAATATCTTAATGCAATAAGTATGCTTGTCTTGAAGTGTTCCTTTCATTTTTACTCATCCATTCGTTATCACTCTTTAAATGTTTTACTTGCATATTGATGCTAAACTTTCCAAGTCTTATGCTTAGGTAAAGATTAGAAGGAGGATGACGACAATCTAAAACGCAAAATCTCTGGTTGGTACGCTTTTGAGTAAGACCCTGCTGACAATGTACATGCTTTGTTTCAAATCCCTAAACACCAGAGATATAAGGAAGACAAACCCTCTTTAACCCCTCTGAGCCTTCGAAGTAGGAGTTTTCTTTCTGTTCAGAAAAAACCCTTATTTCAACCCTGGGGCGGGTAGTGTTCAGCTAATCTGATCAAGCATTCAGAACTCATCAAGAGTGTGCATCCAAGGATACAACAATGGTTGTCCATCAAAAGATTGAGGAAAGTCAAAACCACAATGGTTAACCCTCATCTATCAACAACGTGCATCAATTGACAATATCCCAATGGATATCTCTCGCACATCAGGAGGTCGACAGATGACAATACTATAATGGCTATCCATCGTTTACTAAAGACTCGGACAGTCACGATCACTTCCGACAAATCAAATATAACGCCAAGATCAACGACTTGTTTCAAAAATGGAAAATATGAATAAGAAAGAAACAAAAATCCCCGCTAAGTCAAAACTTGAAAACAAGTCACTTAGGTAAAAATTGGGGCATCCCGCTGGACTTCCAAATCAAAATTCAAAAGAATTTGTCCAGGAAAAAATTAGGGAAAGCAAGAAAGAAATTGAAAAGCCTAAAAGACGAGAAAAGGATTACCAACGAAAATCCTCATCAAAGAACAAATTCGTCTGATCAGACACCAAAATCAGAAGTTAGTGACTGTCGTGTCCAAGAAACCAATGTGGTTCCTCAATCATCGCAAACTCTTCTCGAGAGATGAACGCTTGTGTCGAGTCAACTAAATGTAGGAATGGAGAACATCATGGAGAATGGGCGGGCACAAAATAATTTTGAGCCTTAAAATCCTTTTTCTAAAACCGTGAACCAGGCCGCGTTACAACCCTTTCAAAGTCCTAACTGAAGCATGGGTCAATTCGAAAGCGTGCTACAACGAGATGCGTTTAACTGACTCCTAAGAGGTACGTTCCAATATCTGTGTTGGAATCATATGCTTGCATTATCTTTCATAAAAAAGAATTTGCAAATGTTTCTCTCTAGCTAATGACTCGTTCACGACAGAGCTAGTGACTCGTTCACAACAGAGTTGTGATGTCATTTCATTCAAATTTTTTTCAAACTTCAAGGCTTACATATGTGTTGCATTAGAATTATCATTCTCATAATAAACATTCTTCTGCATTCAAAACAACTGATTGGCATCAAGTAAGTTTACACAATGAACAATTGGTAAAGAGCTCAATCTTGCCAGAGAAGAGAGGCTTGAATACGCTGTTGAAGCAAGAGTCAGCTGCCACAAGAGGAATGGCTTATCCAGCAGCATGTTAACTGGTGATTATGTCAAGAGAAATCATCTTGGTACTTCACAGTTTGAGTACCATTCAGGGATGAAGTTAGCAGAGCCTGCCAATCTGAGGCAATCAAGTCGAGAATCGATCTCTCCAAGCTCAGCCAAATCTGGGGCATTCCCTCAAAGTTGTCAATCAGAGGCTATCACGTCGATAAATCTCTTCAAGCTCGATCAATCAGAGGTTATCACGTCGATAAATCTCTCCAAAGCTCGATCAATCAGGGGCTATCACATTGAGAAACCTATTCATAATTCATTCAACCTGGGGCAGTTACGTCGAGATTCGACAAATCTCTCCAAGAAAGTTGTAAGCAGAAGCAGTTTAATTCATGACTCAGAACATTGGAGCAGGCCACCTCATATCATATTGCGACACGAATCTTCTGGTCTTCTATTCAACATAGATCTTCTTAAAGATCCTCTAGACAGGGGCATTACTCATCCGTACAAATTTTCTAAAGCCAATTGCGTTGTACAAGACTACGATCAAGCTAAAAGCACCATAACAGTCACCCTGACTTAGCAAACGCACGAAGCTGCCTTCGTCTACTACAGACAATTTCAAATCTAATTCCCCAAGAGAGTTCAAAAAATTCGAAGTCGTCGTTTGACTCAGCATGCACAAGTACATCCCCAGTGGAGTTAATCAAGAACGTCCCCAGCAAAGCTAAACTAGGGAATTTGCAGAGCCAAACCGGGGCATTCGTAGAGCCAAACCGGGGCATTCGCAAAGCTCAACCGGAGCATTTGTAGAGCTCAACCGGGGCACTCGTAAGTGCCCATGCCCATCTCTTATCCCCAAGTTATTCAAGAGATAATTCCCCAGTGTGCGTAAACTTGGGGCATGTATTCAAAAAGATCCACATGGTGTTCAGTATCCATTCTTCGGCATATTCAGTTCTATCACTCTCTCAACGGTTCATGATGTATGGAGGTCTGGCCAGATTATCTCTTCCCCAACGGTATGATTCAGAATCCAGCATCGTACCTGAAGAATCGCTTCGTCAGCAATTCAATCTTTAGCAAAGTCATCAACGATCTTTGGTCTTCAAGAGCTCCCCAGTGCAAATTCTTATCAGTACCCCCCAACAACCTTTGATGCTTCAAGAGCTCCCCACGCGCTGTTGAGGATTTAATGTTATGCGGTGATAACTATATGCAGTGCGAAGAAATAAACTTCATGGGGATAAGAGTAGGCTTGTTGGGAACCATTGCTTCATCACTGGGGATGTCAATAAGCCTACTCTTATCCCCATGAAGTTTATTTCTTCGCACTGCATATAGTTATCACCGCATAACATTAAATCCTCAACAGCGCGTGGCCGATCCATCAAAATGGATCTTTGCAAAAAAAGAAATTCAAACATGCATACGAAGCATAAGCCAGATTAGGTGCCTTACACAAAAGACCTGAATTATTCAAGGACAACAATACGTCCCTACAGGAGGGTATCATGCCCAAAGTCCTCAGTCGGTGACCTTCACCTTTTCAATGCTCAGCAAAACCAATACACTTTGTCGTTCTAAACCCAGTTCTTGTCTGGTAGTCAGTTCCCTAAACACTCGTCCGTGTCCATTCCTAAACACCCATCTGTGTCAGTCTTTCAAACACTCGTCCGTGTTTAACCTTTTGATACTCGTCCGTATCTTCTTTCAATACTCGTCCGTATTGATTCAAACACTCGTCTGTGTTTAACCTTTTGATACTCGTCTGTATCTTCTTTCAATACTCGTCCGTATTGATTCAAACACTCGTCCGTGTTTAAACTTTCTTGATGCTTGTCCGCGTCACTTATCTAAACAATCATCATGTCATAACCCATGTTTCCTTCTTAGAACCTGAGATCGCCCGTAGGCCAGGTTCTTCCTTAGATCATCTTCAAACCTGAGATCGCCGGTAGGCTAGGTTCTTCCAATAGATTGTCGTCGAACCAGAGATCGCCCGTAGGCTAGGTTCTTCCCATAGATCGTCGTCGAACCTGAGATCGCCCGTAGGCTAGGTTCTTCCCATAGATCGTCGTCGAACCTGAGATCGCCCATAGGCTAGGTTCTTCCTTAGATCATCTTAGAACCTGAGATTGCCCGTAGGCTAGGTTCTTCCCATAGATCACCGTCGAACCTGAGATCGCCCGTAGGCTAGGTTCTTCCTTAGATCATCTTAGAACCTGAGATCGCTCTTAGGTTAGGTTCTTCCCATAGATCATCGTCGAACATGAGATCTCCCGTAGGCTAGGTTCTTCCTTAGATAATCTTAGAACCTGAGATCGCCCGTAGGCTAGGTTCTTCCTTAGATCATATTCGAACCTGAGATCGCCTCTAGGCTAGGTTCTTCCCATAAATCATTGTCGAACCTGAGATCGCCTCTAGGATAGGTTCTTCCCGTAGATCATCTTCGAACCTGAGATCGCCTCTAGGCTAGGTTCTTCCCATAGATTATCTTTGAACCTGAGATCGCCTCTAGGCTAGGTTCTTCCCATAGATTGTTGTTGAACCTGAGATCACCTCTAGGCTAGGTTCTTCCCATAGATCATCTTTGAACCTGAGATCGCCTCTAGGCTAGGTTCTTGCCATAGATCATCTTCGAACCTGAGATCGCCTCTAGGCTAGGTTCTTCCCATAGATCATCTTCGAACCTGAGATCGCCCGTAGGCTAGGTTCTTCCCTTAAATCTTCTTAGAACCTGAGATCTCCCGTAGACTAGGTTCTTCCCATAGATTATCTTCGAACCTGAGATCGCCCGTAGGCTATGTTCTTCCCTTAAATCTTATTATAACTTGAGATCTCCCGTAGGCTAGGTTCTTCCCATAGATCATCTTCGAACCTGAGATCTCCCGTAGGTTAGGTTCTTCCCTTAGATCACCTTCTTAGAACCTGAGATAGCCTCTTGGCTAGGTTCTTTCCGTATATTTTATCTTAGAACCTGATATCGCCCTTTGGCTAGGTTCTCTGTCAAATCACTCTCATGTTTCACCTTAGGATCATAGGTCGCCCGTAGGCCTCGTCCGCTGTCTTTTCATACCAACCATTTGTCTTGTATTGGCATCACGCCACGTTACAAGTCCAATCTCCGTCTCTTCACTGAAAAAAGACAAAAATTTCTTTCCCCCAGCGGATAACACATAAATAAATAAAAAACACTTACTCTCTCTCCCAGGACAAATTTTTGGCATTGATATTTAATCATCTTCTACCTTGAACTCCCGAAAGGCATGTGCCAATCATACTTTCAAGTATAAGACAATTAAATAGGGGCAGCTGTAATACCCCAAATTTGTCATACCCCTTGTTCTTTTATCTGGATTATGCATCTCACACTTTTTTCATGCACATAAACTTCATTAGGTCATCTAACACATCATGCATCATTAATCAATAATTTGGCATAGGATCAGGGATTTCGAGGAATAAGGGTTGGTGTATGGCTTTAAGGCTCTCATCTTCGCACAAGCTTGTTTTGGTTGATTTCTCCATTAATAATTTGTTTAAAGCTAGGGTTTTATTTCCTGGACTTCTTTATCATCAAACTACAGGGGTATTCTTTCTTCTCGACATTAACTTGCGATCTTTCTTCAAGGATTAAGAATTAGGATTTTTGTCCATTATGCTTCAACAGGGGATCATTAGATCAGGGATCGATCTTGTGGTTATCTTGAGCCTCTCCTTCTCTAACACTGTGAACTTATTTTTAATGATACAATATTTGGTTCTCATCAAATACTTTTCGCTTCAATTGTGAGTCATCCTAAGGCTATCTCGAAAGGCTGCAAGCTCAAGCAGTAAGGAACATCATCTTATACTTATCACCTCCACATGAATGATGATTTATTTCCATAATCATGTAGACTTCAAGAGGGGTTCCATGTGTATTTGTTCTTCAATAAATTTCAAAGGGGTTCTATAATTACTTAAAGTGCGAATGTTGAAGATTTTGATGTATCCATAGCCATTAGGATCTTTTTCAAGGATGCTTCAATATGTCATACAAAGAGGTTATCATGTAAGAAAATCGTATCTTTTACAAGTTAGTATTTCATATGGTCCTTTCTTCATCAAATAAGGTTTAGCTATTACTTGAATCTCAAGGCATATGCTCACGAGCTCTAGGCAAGAGAAGAAGATTCAATGGGATACTATTTGCAAATTGGATTTTGTACACTTTATGATGCAAAGCTCTTCATCGGGTCTATTCGCTTACTTGTGATATAATATACTTTGGGGGACTTCATTTCAAATACATTCAGATCAAAATCTAAAGCTTCTTCAATTATGGTTTTGAAGTGAGGATTAAGAAAGATGCAAGGCTCGTTCATTCATTTGAAGGTGTTTAGGCATGTTTTCATTCAAAAGCAAAGAAACTCGACACTACAAGTTTGTTCTTGGCAAAGGATCTTATTAAATTCATATCACAACCATGGAGTTATATGTAACACAAAATTAAAAGATCTTGGAGATACAAAAGGAAATTTGGAAGAGAAGACTACTTGGAGTATTTGGGATTCATCATTAAAATTCAAGGATTCAGATTCATTCAATGATATGATCTTTACAAGTTCTAAGCATTACACATGATTTGTCAGAGGGTTATCCTAATTCATTCTCGTTCATTCGAGGTCATAACCATGCAATTTACAAGTTGTGTCATTGGAGAATTACAAGAGAAGATTACAAAGGTCATTTACATCCAAGATTACTAAATCAAAACAAGAATTTACATTAAATCTTCAAGTGGTCTAAAGCTAAAGAATTCTAAATCGAGGTCTCCATCATTCATTTCTAAACTTATTGACCTTCAAGCCATTATCTTCCAAGATTGCTTTATTCCAACTTGGTTATATGCAAGCCTTAGTCCATGTTTCATGCCAAAAGAAAACCTGCATAAACGACCATTTTCCTAGCAAGTTCAGTGCTAATGTATAATCAAGTCAATTCAATTTGAAGTACAAAAATCAGCAATTACACCAAGTGTTAGGTACTTAAATCAAACCAGTTTATCACACTCATAACACATACACTACACTCTTAACCAATTCCACAACAGCCCCTTAACTGTCCTAACCGAATTCTGGCCTTTTTTTTAAACTACTTTCCAACCTCTAATCACTAATAGAACTTCACCTAACTGTTTAACTGAAACCATAACAGAAATTACATTAGCAAAAGCCCATAACAGGTTTACAGACAACAAACTATCCAAATAAAACACATTCCCCAACCATTTTCCAAACAACCCTTTAACATTTTTTAACCACTTTCCCTAACCATATTCTCCATAACCTGTAACAGAAAATAAATAAAAAACCTTCCCCTCGCGTAACAGACTCCCTTACCCGATCTCTCGGTCGCAAGACCGTGACTTCTCCATCATTAGGTTTTCTCAATGTTTACCTTTCCCTACGTGTGGGATAAAAGACATTTGATGGAGACTTCATTGTTTTGATGATTTTCAGCCAGTTGTTTCATCAGGGGGGCTGGCATTTCCTGTATAGCCTTCACCTTTGCAGGATCCACTTGAATACCTTTATCACTTACGACAAAACCCATCAGTTTACCATATCTCACTCCGAAGGTGCACTTGTTCGGGTTTAGCCTCAGCTTGTACAACTTCAACCTGTCAAATAGCTTCTGAAGATGGTCAAGATGTTCTTCCTCAGTTTGGGATCTTGCAATCATGTCGTCAACGTATACCTCAATCTCATGATGGATCATGTCGTGGAACAGAGCGACCATGGCGCACTGATACGTTGCCCCAGCATTCTGCAATCCAAAAGGCATGACCTTGTAGAAAAAGGTACCCCATTGAGTAACAAAGGTTGTCTTCTCCATGTCTTTGGGAGCCATTTTAATCTGATTATAACCGGAGAAACCATCCATAAAAGAGAAGACCTTATGCTGTGCAGTGTTGTCAACCACAACATCGATATGAGATAGAGGGAAATCATCCTTGGGGCTCGCCCTGTTCAGATCCCTATAGTCAACACACATTCGAACCTTACCATCTTTCTTTGGCACCGGAACCATGTTGGCTACCCACTACGGGTAAGAAATAACTGCTATAAAACCGGCATCAAACTGTTTCATAACTTCAGCCTGGATTTTCTCAGACATCTCTGGGCGCATTTGGAGAACTTTCTGTTTCACTGGAGGAAAATCTTCCTTTGTGGGCAAACGGTGAACTGCAATATTAGTATCCAACCCAGGCATATCTTCATAAGACCAGGCAAAGATCTCAACATAGTCATGCAACATCTGAATTAACCGTTGCTTAACACTAGCTTCCAGATTTGCACCGATCTTGACCTCTTTCTTGTCTACCTATGTACCCAAATTTACTGTTTCCACGGGCTCTTCATGCGGTTGTATGGCTCTCTCTTCTTGAAGTAACAGTCTAGCAAGTTCACCAGGCACTTTGCAATCATCCTCACCTTCGTCCTCGACTTGGTTGATCGGACTTTGGAAGTCATAATTGGCAGTAGAAGAGTCGTTATCAGTGGGATCCAGAGTGGACGTAGACCTGTATATGTGAGTGTGTGTAAAAAAGCTGTTTTGCGAAATTAAATCGAATGTGAAATTAGGGTTTTGACCCTCCTAATTAAATGAAAAATGTTTTTTTTGTTGTTTTTAATATTTTTTTAAGAAAAGAAATTAATTCCTAAAACTAAATGCTAAATTAATTAGTTAATTAAGTTAATAAATGAAAAATAATTTAAGTGACATATTTTTGGAGTTTTGTTAATTTAGGAAAGAAAATAAAACAATTAAATTAATATTAAAACATAATTATTCTAATTGATTTTTAATTATTTGCAAAATAAATTAAAGTTATCTAATTAATCAACCTAATTAAATTAATTGATTTATTGAAGAAAAATAAATTTCTGAAATTTAATTGGGTAAAAAATATTTTTGTGATTTTTGATAAAAAAAGAAAAATTAATTTTTGTTAGTAATTAAATAAATAAATAATTATGAAAATAAACAAAATATAAAAAAGTAGAGAATGGGCCTGATTTATTTGGTGTGAATATCAATTTTCTAGGCCCAATTGTGCTGATCCATTTGACTTTTTGGATCCTGTATGCAAGCGTTTGACTGGGCCTTTGGTGCACCCTCAATGGTAGCCACCAGATCTGGCCATCTGGCCATCTGACACATTGATGAGGAAGGCATATGGTGGACATCAAGCTCCTGCGTGCACTAGATTTCCTATAAGAAAATGTTATAGAGAAAATAGGGGGACCTGGGATTCGAACCCAGACCCCAAGGCAAATTCCAATGGCTTGTAACCAGCTGGGTTGTTGGTTCTTTTTGTATATATGCTAAGAATCAATTATAATATAATAAAAAATGTTAGTGGATAAAGAAGCAAAAAAACGCGCGCTCGTTTGAACATGCCTATGGGGGAGTGACAACTCATCGTCCCCTTCCTCCCTCCGTAGCTAAAAACCTGCAATACCTATACCCACGGACGTTGTCCATCACTACAAGTCAAGTTCATTCCAAAATCTCGTACAGGCCATGGAAATGAATTCTAACACCATGGTTAGACTCGTCTCCTTCTTCTGATCACAGCCATACCCATTACTAGGTCCAATTATTCCTGAAAACAAAAACCCTAAAAAACTCCAAGAAAACCTAACAATGGTGATTCACGATATAGGTCATATAAATGAAATTGGCTATTGGCAAAAGCTTGCAAATGATATGGTGATCAAGAATATGCCATTATTTTACACAATGGATGCAAGAATAAAGCTAATCAAATTCAAGAAAAGGGTGATACCGTGACGGCCTTATAGCGCGCTAGAGGGCTTGAAAACAATTGGTCTCGATTGCTTTAGGTTGTGGAGATTGCCAGGAAGCGATTGAGACAAGTAACAGGCCTTGAGGATGCCTCTAACCTCTGTTTCGATCTCACACTTTTTGCTTGTTTTAGAAAATTCTATTCTTGCTCTATGCCTGATCTCCAACCCTTATTTTGATCTGCCTCGCCTCCTTATGTATTGCACAATGCATTAGGGCTGTTTCTTGTGTCCAAATCCCTCTCCATCAATGCTTTGAATATTGGTTTGATTTGATTTTGAAGATCTTTCCAAAATTGGTCCAAACCCAATCTCTTTGTATACATATGCCTTGATACGATTTTGATTGACCATAGTTGTGTAATAAGACCTGAAATAATCATAAGATCTTTGGTTTTCAATATTTTTGATTTTATTTGATTTGTTTTGATTTAATTTGAAATAATTCAAATAAAAACCAAAATAAATAATAAAAATAAAATATGGACAAATGGCAAAGGCTAGAGCACGTGGGATATAATACCAACTCAAAACAAGTGAAAAAGAATGGGCCCATTTGGCAAAATTTGTTGTTTTGGGCATAGTTGACTTTTGGCAATTTTGCAAAAAAGTCCAACTTCAACAATGCATAACTTCCTAAATTTTGACTCTTTGGAGGTGTTATTGGACTTTTTAGAAAGCTTGAGATGTCCTATAACCAACCCTTTTTGTATCATCTCAATTTTATATTCCATTCTCATGTATGAAGTTTTGACAAAAAAGGTGTTTTTGTTGACATTTCAAAATGACCTATAATGTCCAAATTCATAACTTCTTGTGAGTGCATATTTTGAACTTGGGAGATGAAGATGGATTGTAGGTAATTGTATCCTCTTAAAAATTAGCTTTGTATGGGTCATTTATCATAAAGTATGAGAAAGTTATGCTTGGTCAAAGTTGGGTTGACTTTTCCTACAAAAGCCTAATTTAGAAACTTTTGAATCTTGATAAATTATGAGCAATCCTTGATGAATCATGATCAACCCTTGATCTAATGATGAAATATACTTCAAAATGAGGATGTTGACCAAAAATATTGAAGTTTGACTGTATGTAGGTCACAGTTGACTTTTGCCCTAGCACAGTCGACTTTTGGAGCTTTTGAGCAATTGACTGAGTAAACTTCCTCTGCAAGGCTTGAAATTTGACATGGACGATATTGAGAATATATTAGGACATTGGTGAGCACTTGGGTTCACTTGGACTCAAGGATCTTGATGCAACATGAAACCCTAGTTTGGGGTAGACTGCCTTAGGAGAGAGCTTGTCTGGCCAACCCTTGGGCTACCTTGAGCAACTTGGAGATCTTTCTTGACATATTTTGAGAAATATGGGAGGGAAAATTTTGGGGTACAACAACGAGGAACAAAGCCTGAATGCTTACATTGATCCAAAGAGGATGCGCCTGTGGGAGACTTGAGTCTTTTTGTTTTAGGAGTTTATTTTGTTATCTCTTTGAGACCTTTTTGCTTCTTCCATTGTAAGCCCAAGAGGCATTTGTAATTACTGAACTTATTAATGCAATTGATGTTTTTTTTGTCTTCTCTTTGTCTAGAAAATTTGAATTCCTTAAAGTCTTTGAAAACATTGCATCCACAGAGCATGCATCATGTCATAAGCAGGTTTCTCGATACATGCTTCCTCATATTTTTACTGCTTATTTCAGTACAAAATGGATCTAGAACAAACCGTCAAGGATCTACAAGCTCAACATGCATAGTTCCAGGAAACTCTCCTCAACCTAGCCAAAGGACAACAAGAGTTGATGGCGCTTCTTGTCACAAAGAAGAAGACAAAGAAACGGGCTATTATCAACATGTGAAGGAGGTTCAAAAGGCTTGTCTGAAAGATTCAATCAAATATGGTCTCCTTCGAAGAAAACGATAATCAAGACGAGGATGTTAGAAGCACCAGAGCTGGGGGTGGAAACAATCAGATTTCTGAGGATGAAGACTACACTGAAGAGCAATATCCATTGGCGGATGTTAAATACAAACAACTAGAAGACTGACTGAAGGCTGTAGAGATCCAAAATGTGTCTGGTTTGGACTTTGGAGACTTAGGTTTTGTTCCTGGGGTGGTCATTCCCCATAAATTCAAGATCCTAGTTTTTTCCAAGTATGATGGTGTCTCATGTCCGAAGCTTCATCTAAGATCAAATGTCCGCAAAATCCAGCCACACATCGCCGATAAGAAACTATGGGTGCACTTTTTTAAGAAAGTCTATCTGATACGCAGTTGGAGTGGTTTTACCAATTGGAAGGGACCAATATCCATACTTGGGAGGATTTGAATGCTGCCTTTTACCGTCAATATTAATATAATACTGGTGTTGCACCAACGAGGGTGCAACTCCAAGGCATGACCATGGGTTCAAATGTGGGCTTCAAAGAGTATGCCCAAAATGGAGAGATTTGGCTGGCAAGGTGCAGCCACCTTTAACTGATAGAGAGTTGGTAGACATGTTTATAGGAACACTGACTGGTCCTTTCTTCAACTTGCTGATTGGAAGTTCATCATCCAGATTTACTTGATTGATCTTAACTGGTGAGAGGGTTGAAACAGAATTAAAAGTAGGAAGATATCGAGGGCCTCCACCTCTGATGTTATGAAAAAACCATTTGCTGGAAAAAAAAAGAGACTAATTTTGTGTATGGGAAGAGGAGCCATACTAGGAAGGACCGTTATCAGTTGGTGAGTGTAGTTTTAATTTCCAATCCCGCATCTACTCAATAAAAACAAGGGAATAGGCATAGGACGAAGTTTCAATAAAGGCAGTATATTAAGATGAATATGTCATTGTCTCAAGCGTTACAACACTTGCTAAAAGCAGAAATGATTACACTAAGGGATCCTCCCCAAAACCCTAATATCTCCTCTCCTAAATACAATCCCAATGCAAAATATGCTTACCATTCAAACAGTCCCAGACATGATACCAATGACTATTAGTCCCTGAAGAAAAAAATCCAAGACTTGATTGATAACAAGACTATTGAATTTGATCCTCCACCAACTCCCAATGTGATCACCACACCCATGCTCAGTCATGGTAAGGGTGTCAATGCTATTGAAGATGCCTCTTTTGTTTCCTCCGTTAATGATTCAACCACTCCTTTGAAGATTGTTAAAAAGAATTTGTTAAAAGCCGGGGTATTCCCAGGCTTCCTTGAAGACTGTTACCACTGTGCTATACAAATTAATGGTTGTGAATGGCTGAAAAAATGCATCCAATGCCTGATCAATATCCATGAGATTCTATTTTAGAAAACTCCATCTGTGAAAAGTTTGACCCAAAGTGTATCTCAAGAGTTTGAATACGTGTCCATCATTACTATCTCAAACACTCCTATTAGGATCACCTCCAAAGGTCCTATGAGGATTCCTTCTGAACAAAGAATAGCTCCATTAATTATTACCACACTAGGGCCAGTCCCCTACTCTTCTGATAAGGCTGTGCCCTGGAATTATGGGGCAGAAGTGTATTACCATGGTATCAAACAAGATCCATGGATTGTCAAATATGAAGTTGTGGAAGTTACAAACATTTTTGGATCAAGTAAAGTTACTTGGACGGGGAGGATCTTCTCTCCAGAGATTTAACCTCCGAAAACCACTACTACACCCATTCAAATTATTGATGTTAAACCTTTTGCTGATAGTCGAGGAAAGGAAAAAAATGACTGAGCCTGCCCAGACGGAGGCTCCCACAAAAGATATTGCAGTTGAGGACCCATCTACCCAAGAGATAAAGGAGATCTTAAAAATTACCAGAAAAAGTGACTACAAGATAGTGGAACAGTTGGGACAATCACCCTCGAAGATTTCCATGTTGCCTTTGTTGCTATGCTCCGAGGCACATGTTCAAGCCCTGCTAAAATTCATGAAAAATGCACATGTCCCACAAGAAACTACTGCCGAACAATTTGAAAACTGTGTAGCAAGCCTGACTGCTGACAATGGTTTGGGATTTTCGGATGCAGATTTGACCCCGGCGGGGAAGAATCCCAACAAAGCCCTGCATGTTTCCATCGAGTGTAAGGGCGCCACTTTAGCACATGTGTTAGTGGATATTGGGTCCTCCCTGAATGTCTTACCAAAAGGTGCTCTAGATAGGTTCGAATGTGAAGGTTTAGTACGAAAACCTAGTGACATTGCGGTAAGAGCTTTCGATGGTTCGAAAAGAACGGTCCATGGTGAGGTTGATCTCCCTATGAAGGTTGAGTCTCAGGTCTTCAACTCAACATTCTATGTGATGTATATCCACCTGGCTTATTCTTGCCTGCTTGGGTGCCCGTGGATTCATAGGGCATGTGCGGTTACCTCCATATTACACCAAAAGCTAAAATACCCGATCAAAAGAAAAATCTTCATCGTCTATGGGGAGGAAGAGTTTATGATCATTCATTTAAATTCATTCAAGTATGTTGAAATGGATGGATAATTCATTGAAACTCCTTGTCAAGCATTTGAGGTGGTCTCTCCCATGATTGATGTTGCCAAGGACACTCCTGAAGCTGCTAAAGGTACACCAAGGATGGCCTATCTCGAAGATGCTCGTGTTGTTGTTGAAGACGGAGGATGCACCATTTGGGGACAACTTCCCGATATCCCATACAAGTCAGACAAGTTTGGGTTGGGTTTCACCTCCAAGGCTCAAAAAGAGGTTCAACATGCTCGTTTAGGGAAACCATCTCTTTATATCAGTAACAATGAAGTTAATTCTCTTGGAGACTCTGACAGTGACGGTGATTGGGACGACTGGATCTACCCAACTGCTGGTGGAGGACTCAATAATTGGCATACCGAGGACTTCATCCCAATCTCCTTCAGCCATGAGTAATTTACATTTCCTGTTTTTTTACTACTTTGAGAAATTTGTCTGTAATTTCCATTAAAACAATGACTTTAAACCATGTGCCTTGCCCGGGGCACAATGGTCCATTTGTTAAGGGTTTTTCATTTTCACATGCCATATTCTCATTTTAATGAAAAAACATTGGACTATTTTGCATTCAAATTTTGCGCTCTTTGTCTTTATTTTACTTTACTGCATTTTCAAATAGCCATGTGACCTTACATACACACATACACATTTGCAGATCCACATCCACTCTGGATCTCATTGACAATAATTCTGTTATTGCCATCTATGACTTCAAAAATCCAATCTATCAAGACAAAGACGAAGGTGAAGAATATTGTGAAATACC
The DNA here is from genome assembly GCA_948472305.1 of Vicia faba. Lineage (NCBI taxonomy): Eukaryota > Viridiplantae > Streptophyta > Magnoliopsida > Fabales > Fabaceae > Vicia > Vicia faba. Next base: position 319,582 of record CATIWC010002359.1, on the reverse strand, counting down.
TGGGGAACTCGCCAGACTCCTGATTCAAGAGGAAAAAGGCCATTCAACCGCACAAAGAACTAGTTGAAGTGATAAACCTGGGTACTGAGGCAGATAAGAAGGAAGTCAAGATTGGCGCCAACTTTGAAGATAATGTCAAAGGCATATTGGTTCAGATGTTGCACGACTATGTTGAGGGGTTTTCTTGGTCATACGAAGAAATGCCAGGGCTTGATACTGATATCGTAGTTTATCATCTGCCAATGAAGGAAGGTTGTTCTCCGATCAAGCAAAAGGTTCGTCGCATATGGCCAGATATGTCTGAGAAAATAAAGGCTGAGGTAATGAAACAGTTCAATGCAGGTTTCTTGTAAGTGACGTCGTATCCCTAATGGATTGCAAATGTTGTTCCAGTACCGAAGAAAGACGGTAAAGTCCATATGTGTGTAGACTACAAGGACTTAAATAGGGTGAGCCCTAAATATGATTTCCCACTACCACATATTGATGTCTTAGTTGATAACACTGCTCAACATAAGGTGTTCTCCTTCATGGATGGTTTCTCAGGATACAACCAAATTAAAATGGCGCCTGAAGACATGGAGAAAACCACTTTTGTCACATAGTGGGGCACCTTTTGTTATAAGGTCATGCCTTTTGGTTTGAAGAATGCAGGCTCAACTTATCAACGGGCTATGGTAGCTCTATTTCATGACATGATTCATCATGAGATAGAAGTCTATGTTGATGACATGATTGCAAGGTCAAAATCTATGGAAGAACACCTTGATTATCTGCACAAGCTATTTGAAAGGCTGAAGAAATACAAACTGAGGTTGAATCCTAACAAATGCACCTTTGGGGTGACGTCTGGAAAACTCGTAGGATTTGTCGTCAGTGGTAAAGGTATTGAGGTCGATCATGTGAAGGTCAAAGCTATCCAAGAAATTCCAGCTCCCTGTACTAAGAAGGAGGTCAAAGGTTTCTTAGGTTGACTCAACTACATTTCCCAATTCATATCCCACTTAACTGCTACTTGTGAGCCACTTTTCAAGCTGCTGAAGAAAGATCAAGTAGTCATATGGAATGATGACTGTCAAATAGCTTTTGACAAAATTAGTACTTACAAGAACCTCCAATCCTAATGCCTCCAGTTAAAGAAAGACCTCTAATCATGTACTTGAATGTGTTATAGAAGTTAATGGGGGTGTGTGCTGGGCCAACATGACGAGTCTGGTCGAAAAGAGCATGCAATATACTACCTTAGAAAAAAATTTACTGACTGTGAAACAAGATATTCACTGTTTGAGAAAACTTGTTGCACCTTGGCATGGGCTGCTCGCCGACTAAGATAGTATATGTTGACTCATGCTACTCTATTGATCTCTAAGATGGATCCCATCAAGTATATCTTCGAGAAGCCAACTCTCTCTCGACGAATAGCCAAATGGAAAGTTATCTTGACTAAATATGACATCCAATAGAATAATCAAAAAGCAATCAAAGGAAGTGTACTGGCAGATCATTTGACACATCAAGCTGTTGATGACTACCAATCTATGAACTTTGAATTCCCGAACGAGAATATCATGCTAGTAATAGATTATGAAGACCATGGACCATATGAAGGACCTGAGAAAGGATCCATTTTGTACCCCAAAATTTGACCTCTCATTTATCAAGTATTCTCTCACAAGATCTCCTTTGGTTCAAGACTGCATTAGGGTTGATCAGCTCAAGACACCTCCTCAAACACTAATGACTGAAAATTAGGGTTTGAGATTGCACAAGGACAAATGGGCTTTTAATGCCCCATATACTGTCATTGATCATTTTGGACTCTCAAGATTGCTCATGTCAAGTTTCAAGTCTTGGATCACATTTTTGCTCAGTCAATTGATCAGTTGACCTAAAAATCAGTTGTATTGAGCAAAAGTCAACTATGGTCAATTCACAGTCAAACTTCATAATTTTTGATTCATATCAACATCATGAACTCACATATTTCATTTGATCAAGTTTGGATCATAATTCCTCAAGAAATTTGATCAGATCACCAAAAGGGCAAAGTGGTCAAAATTAGGGTTTTGACTAAGAAAGGGCAATTTATGATTTTTGACCTAGAAAATGATTGATTGGTTTAAGTTATGATCTCAAGGACTCAAATGAATCATTTTGACCTAATGACATGGCTCAAAATATTCCTCAAGTCCAATTGGTTGACAGATGAATTTTCAGTCAACTGATCAAAAATCAACTATACACTAAAAAGTCAAACTTTGACTTTTTGGTCAAAATCAAATGTCAAAGGTTAAAATCCATCAAAATATGTCAAAAAATTAAACTTATTCATCAAGAAATCAAAAAGTCAAGATTTCATTTTGAAAAGTCAAAATTTCTAAACATAGAAATATTTCCAAGTGTTGGAAATTTCATATTTTTTCACAACTTTGAGCAAAATTTTCACCATGATGCAAGATGATTCAAAGAAAACTTTAAACATGAAAGTTGTAGATCTAAATGAGATATAAAACATTTCTGAATACAACTTCTCCTAGAAATGCATGGATTTCAAGTTATGATTTTGTGAATACATGTTCATGAAACTTGGAAACTTAGTGAAATTTTGCCCTAGTTTAGGCAGGATTTTGACCTAACTTCATGGAAATTTTTAACATAGTTCCAAGGGGAATTTTCAAAAGTTACCAACATATAGGTTATATAGGATGTTACAAGCTTTCCAAAATGTCCAAGAACGTATTGAGATCATGTTTGGGCAAGGAGATCCGAAGGCATGAATTCGGCATTCCATTCTTGAATTATAGGTCATTTCCATGATGAACAAGAATTCAAATCCATGCTAGGCTGCACAATCTTTTCTTTGCAGGCCTCAAACTTGTTTGACACTCCATAATTAATGTTTTACACAGCTGTTAGAAGATTCAATCCAAGCATTCAATGCATTGCCCATGCTTAATACCATTTTAGGAAGAAAGGCAACATTACCATTTTGGAAAAGTAACTTTTGTGCACAAAACCAATTCTTGAGCTTTGCACTTGTTCCTTCTGATCACACACAACCTATAACCCAAAATAAACTTGTCTAGTGCCTGCCATAAACTCAGGCCATGCTTGTACTTTTCCTTGAAACTATATTTCCACTTTTCTTTAAAATCAAGCAACATAGCCATAAGTCTATATCTTGTGCTTCTGACCCTCTGAAGTGCTACAATCTTTTCCATACATATGCACAAGTTATTTGCAAGCTAGGACATGAATACACAAGCTCTAAAACTCCCCCAAAGTCAGATTTGCATAACAGACCCCCATTATTACATATTCTGGCAAGAAATCCCAAAATCAAAAACCACTCGTGCGCTTCTTGGCCTTTTTCTTCCAAGAGCTTCCAAACATCATACATAAACTATCCCTGTTCCTGTTACACAAATGTAACACCATCTTCACCCACTTCCAAATTCCAAAGCAGAGCATCACAATTGGACTTCTCCAGACCATTCCAGCTACCTTCAGTTCAAGCCAACCATTGCATTAGCTTCCTAGAGGTCCAAGGAAGCTAACCTGATCACCACCATCACTTGAAACAAGCCCAAACTCATTTCATAATTTCAGTTTTTGAGGTATTTTTATTGAACTTCTATCTCATTATTTAGGCATTGTTAGGCTTGCATTTGTGAAGATAGAATGTAAGTATCATTACCCTGAAACTATATATGTCCATAGATTTCATTTATGTTGCTTGAGCATGGAGAATTTTGAGATTGAACTTGCTGGAACATTTAGGTCAAAATTTGGTACTTTCATAAATTCATCCTTATCTTTGAATGTTAGCTTAAATTAGTTACATGGTTGGATTCGTGGTGGAAAAACGTACAAGTTTCATGTTTACATTTTTGAAAATGGTTGAGGAATGAGCAAGTTTGAAATCCTTTGGCTGGAGGTTGAAGATGAAGTACAGTTAGGGAAAAATTTGTGTTATGTATTTATTATTATGCACAAGTTAACGGATGTATCACCACCCCAATGGTTAAAATGCGCGCCTGTAACCAGAGGGACCTGGGTTTGAGCCTCAGTGGTACCCTTTTGATTATTTTTCATATTTTCTCTCTTTTTTTCCTTGTTTGCAGGCACTGGGCTCCCCTTGTTGGGCTTGATATTTTTACTCATTTCATACCCCCTAATTATGTTTCATACCCCCTTACCCATTTATTTCTTTATTTCATTTTCATTTTCATTTTAGTTTATTTTACTTTCATATTTTCTTGTTATTATTTTTATTATTAATATTATTTTCTTTTATTAATGGAAAAATCCAAAAATATTTATTTTATTATTTTTTACACTCATATTTTTTTTCTTTATAAAAAAACTAAAGAGAACAAAAACATTTTATTTTAACAAATTAATTAATTTTTTTTATGAATTAATAATTAGGCTTAGGACTAATTACTACATTATTTTATTTTCTTAATTAAAATTAATTTAGAACTTAGGTTTATTTTAATTAATTAATTTTCCTATTATTTTTATTATTTAAAACCTTTTCATAAAAAAACCCTAAAAAATCATTTTTGACTTATTATTCTTTGTTAATTTATTTAGGTTTTAGCAAATTTTAATTAACCATTTTCTTAATTAGGTCAAGATTAAAACCCTTCATAAAAAATCAAATAAAAAATCATTTCTTTTTTTCATTTTTGCATTCTTGCATTTTATCTTTATTTGTGTATATTTATTCAATATGGTTGTAATAGTTAATTAGATTTAATTTTCTCGCAATTTCCCCTTTGTAAATTTGTACACCCCCTCCCCTAATGATGTAATAGCGTAGTATTTTTATTTTCTGCAATTTAATACTTTATATATAAATGCTAGTAAATTAGGGTTTGTATGGAAAGATTAAAATCAACAAGTTAGCAAACCCTAATTCAAAGACAAAACAAGCATGTAAATCAATACACTAGCACACTTACACCCTTATGGTAAATCCACTTCCCTGCCTTACGAAAATGGCCATGTTATGCATGTGGAGCATCTTAGCAAAAAGAAATCAAAATACAAGATCATAGTCCCTCGATGACGCAATCAAATGTTGCCTTTCAAAATGATCTTAGTCCCTCAAAGAGAATTGCTAAGATATTTCACAACATTGCTATTATGGCTATACGATGACCCACGCCTGTCCCTTTACATCCAAAGATAAGGCTTCTTACCAAATCAATGGTAAGATAGCAATATCAAAGGAAAGAAAGAAATGAACTAAGACTTTTGAGTAGGTAGATTGTTCCTAGTTGCTTGCTCAATTTCAAATCAAAACATCCTTTCTATTTTCAAAACAAACACCAACACTTCAAAAAAACACTTTCAAAAACACTTTCAAAACATTTTCCAAAACATGAAACATTTTCAAAAGATCAACACTTTGTATACGTTCTTATGAACGATAACTATTACAAAGTTTTCCTAAACAATTGCGCCTTTTCAAAATACTTTCAAAAACCACACAAAGCACATTTTCAAACAAAAGCAAGTGATCTAGCAAGAAACTAAAATCCCATAGATAACTATGGATGAAAAGGATGCTAACACCTTCTCTTTTCATAATCTACCCCTCGAACTCAAGAAATAATCTCAAAGGTCTTTCCTGTTCTTTTCAGCCTTTCCTTTTGGATAAAAGAAAAGTCGATGGTGACTCTTGTTAACCGCAACATTTGCGATAAAACGTAAAACATCCCAAGTCAGTTCTCCCACTGTATCACAGAACTGGAGACTCAGCTGGGGAAGAAATAAATTAGTGGGGTTACCTTAGGGCTAGATCACCTTTACTTGCTTTCATTGTTTGACTTGTATGCTTTATTTTTTGGTTCTTTGTTTGGGCTTAAATCCTCTACCCGGATTTGGGATACCTTATAGGTAAGTAGCAATACGTTGTGGAAACTGTGCAGGGTATACCGACATGGTCTAAGCAATAACTACGTTAGTGTAACATATTTGTGGGTACCGGTAGCCGTTGAGTAGTCAAGGAGAATACGGGGCCACTGAGTGATGTCATGAAGCACTAACTGACTTTATAACCTTTACTTGACAAACTTGGCCATTAGGACGTAGTGAGATTACCGGCTTTGGTGCAGTCCGAAGTTGGTAGATACTCGATACTACACTCATTGAGGTTTGGCTTTTTGGGATATTTCGGTCGCTATTAAAGAGGCTTGTGCTGAAATAATGCCCGAGAAGACAAACCAGTGATATTGAGCTCTTTTAGAACCCGGTTACTATTTCTAGGACAGGTTTGGTCCAACTAAACTTTAAGAGGGTATTTACCTATAAAACTCCATGCAAGCCTAAACCTAAGGACTTGTTTGTATATATTTACTTGTACATAACATCATAAACATCATAACATCATAATCATACTCACTAACCATTTCAAGGAATTTTGGGATTTATCTTTGTTCTGTTTTGTAGGACATGAACTCTATCGCAGGAAAACCATTCAAGTCAATCTCGTAAGGATCCCTCCTCAACTCAAAGAGTTAGCATCAAGGGTTCATGAGAATTCTCCATTTACTTAAAGACACGGTCTCCTCCTAAACTTGGTTACCTCCAACACTAATAAAAATATGATGAAGGCGCTCTTCCAATTCTTTGATCCTCTACACTATTGCTTCACTTTTCCCGATTATCAACTTGTGCCTACTCTAGAAGAATTCTCCCAGCTCTTGAGGATTCCCATTCTCAATCAATTACCGTTCAATGGTACGGAAAGATATCCAAAACCAGAAGAGATTTCTCAAGCCCTACACTTGCCACGATCTGATATCACAACTAATTGGGAAACAGTGAGTGGTGTCAAAGGTTTCTTGGCCAGATTCTTGTTTGAAAAAGCTCAAGATTGTTGGAACTCCTTGGATTTACAAGCTTTTGAGGAAATTGTGGCCCTTCTCATCTATGGAATGGTTTTGTTTCCAAATCCTGACCAACTCATAGATGTAAACGCCGTCAAAATCTTCATGTCTCGTAACCCGGTGCCTACTTTGTTAGGAGACATCCTACATTCTTTTCACTCTTGCACTATGAGAAAGATAGGTACCTCATGTGTTGCACTCCTCTCTTGGAAAGATAGTTTATTTCGCATCTTCCCCAATATGTGTTGAAAAATGAGCAAGGTTCAAGGTGGTCCCATAGGTTTATGACGTTCAGAAATTCAGATATTCATTGGTGTTCCCGCTCTTTGGAGAATGTTACTATTGTCGACCGTTGTGGAGAATTCCCTAATGTCCCCTTTCTTGGGATTAGAGGAGGTATCACTTACAACCCCTGCTTAGCTCTACGGCAGTTTGGTTACACCCAGAGGGATGGTCCCCATGAGATGCTTATCCAAGGAGTGGTATTTGACTACGAGAATGATGATCAAGGTTACCGTCAGAGGTTTATCCAAGCCTGGAGGATTTTGAACAAGGTGGATAGCAAGACACTAGGACACAAGAATTACATTCTCCTCGAGCCTTACTTTAAATGGGTGTGAGCTCGTGCTCAGAAACTTGTTATGCCTTATCCTTACATCTTACAAGTCATCATGGAGCATGTGGTTTAAGGAGATGTTCCCTACACTATCCTCCATCCCGACATGCCTACCTCTCTCGAAGACTTGCAAAAGGGTTGGATTCAGCTTAAGGAAGAACGAGATACTTTCGAAGCTCAATTCTATGCTAGTGAGAAGAGGGTTTTGGAGCTTACGAAGCAGCTACAAGAAGAACAAAATGTGAACGCTTAGCTCGCGCCGAAGAGGATGTGTTCAGTCTTTTTATCTTAGAAAGTTATTTTGTAAGCCCAAGAAGCATGATGTGGTTTTTCTTGAATTTTTTAATGAAAATTGACGTTTGTTCACTCTTTTGTCTATACAAATTTAAATCTCATTAATCCTTGAAATCATTTGCATATACATATTCCATACATCATAACATGACAGGTTTTCATATAACAGGTTTCCTTATCTTTCTGCTGTTTATTTCAGCAAGATAAATCTAGAGAAAACTGTGAAGGATCTCCAAGCACAAAATTCTCAGTTCCAGGAAACTCTACTCGCCCTAGCCAAGGGGCAGCAAGATATGATGGCTTTGTTGGCTGTTAAGAAGAAGCCAAAGAAGAAATATCTACTCAACATGGGTAGAAAGTTCAAAGAGATTTTCCGGAAAATCCCAATAGGAGGAGACTCATCCAAAGAGGACGAGAACCAGATCAGTGAGGTCAAGAGTATTCAGGATGAATGTGTTAATGATCAAGTATATGATGATGATTATTTCGACGAGCAGTATCCACCCGCCGATATCAAATATAATCAGTTAGAAGACATATTGAAAGCTGTTGAGATCTAGGCCGTCCTCAGTTTAGACTTTGATGATTTGGGTTTGATCTCTGGGGTAGTCATCCCCCACAAATTCAAAATACCAGTCTTTGCAAAATACGATGGAGTTTCTTGTCCAAAACTCCACCTAAAATCTTATGTGCGCAAGATACAACCGCACACTGCTGATAAGAAGCTCTGGGTTCACTTTTTCCAATAGAGCTTGGCCGGAATGCAACTTGAATGGTTTTATTAGTTATATGGTTCTCGTATCAATACTTGAGAGGATTTAGCTACTGCCTTCTACCATGAGTATCAGTACAACACCGACTTGGCGCTAACGAGGGTTCAGTTGCAAGATATGACCATGGGAAAGAATGAAGGATTTAAGGAATATGAGCAAAAGTGGAGAGACCTCGCCAGTAGGTTTCAACCACCCTTAACTGATAGGTAGCACATTGACATGTTCATGGGCACTTTGTCTGGTCCCTTCTTTAATCTGTTGGTTGGCCGCTCTTCTTCTGGTTTCACCGAATTAATCTTAACCGGTGAACGAGTTGAAAGTGGCATAAAAAGTGGGAAAATCTCTGGCGTCTACCCTTCGCTTCCAATCCTATCAAGAAACCTTTTTCTGCAAAAAAGGAAGTCAATGTTGTGTACAGGGAAAGGGCCCGTACCAAGAAGAATGATCATCCATTTGTCAATGCCGTCTGAATCTCCAACCCAACTCCTACTCCAAGACCATCTGCAAATCATCAATGTTTTGAAACTCCAAGAAAACAATTTACGAGGTTAGGAATGTCATTGTCTCAAGCCTTACAACATTTTCTAAAGGCTAATTTAGTGACATTGCGTAATCCTCCCGACAACCCTAATACATCATCACCAAAGTATAATCCAAATGCTAAGTGTGCTTACCACTCCAGCAGCCCCAGGCACGAGACTGGCCAGTGTCGGGCCTTGAAGAACAAAATCCAGGATTTAATTGATAACAAAAATATTGAGTTTGATCCTCCTCCGATGCTGAATGTAATCACCGATCCAATGCTGAAGCATGACAAGGGTGTTAATGTTGTTGAGGATACAATTTTTGTTGCCTCTATTGAAGAATTAAATACTCCACTGAATACCATCAAAAAGAACCTGTTGAAGGTTGGGATTTTCCCGGGCTGTGTAAAAGACTGTGTGTGCTGTACAAGATAACTCAATGGATGTGAAGGGCTGAGGAAAGGCATACAACGCCTGATGGATAGCCACAAAATTCTATTCGAGAAAACCCCACTTACCAAAAGTTTGATTAACAAATGTGAAGACCTCTCCATTATTACCATCTCCAACAAGCCTTTTAGGATCACCTCCAAAGGTCCTATTAGGATTTCAAACGAACCCAATGTTGCTCCCTTAATGATTACCAATCCCAGACCAATTCCCTACTCTTCAAACAAGGCAGTACCATGGAATTATGGTGCTGAGGTGTTCTATCATGGGATTAAACAAGACGCATGGATCGAAGAAGAAAAAGATGACAATGTTGGTAACATAGCTGGCTCAAGCAAAGTAACTAGAACTGGGAGAATATTCTCACCCAATATCTCACCACCGGTGGTTACAAAGGCACCCATCCGCATTATTACTGCCAAGCCAAGTACTGATACAAGAGGGAAGGAAAAGGTTGTTGAGCCGGTTGTAAATGAAATACCTCCAAGGACGTAGCTGATGAAGAACCCTCGACTCGCGAGATGGACGAGATCTTGAAGATTATAAAAAGGAGCAACTTCAAGATTGTGGAACATTTGGGGAAAACTCCTTCTAAGATTTCGATGTTGTCATTACTACTCTGTTTCGATGCCCATGCTCAGAAATTAATCAAATTCCTGAAAAAGGCCCATGTCCCCCATGAGACAACGACGGACCAATTTGAGAATTGTGTGGCTAGCCTGAAAGCTGATAATGGCTTGGGATTTTCAGATGCTAACTTAACAACTCTTGGGAAGAATCACAATAAATATCTACATGTTTCTATCAAGTGAAATGGGACTACCTTAGCACATGTGCTAGTCGACATTGGTTCTTCTCTGAATGTATTACCCAAGGGGTGTTAGATCGTCTTGACTGTGAAGATTTAGTCTTGAAGCCAAGTGATATCATTGTAAGGGCATTCGACGGATCAAAGAGGACTGTTCATGGGGAAGTAGATCTTCCAATCAAAGTGGGCTCCCAAATCTTCAACTCCACTTTCTATATTATGTATATTCTTCCTGCCTATTCTTGTCTGTTAGGTCGCCTGTGGATCCATAAAGCTGGGGCAGTAACATCAACTCTCCATCAAAAACTCAAATATCCAGTCAAGGGAAGAATAGTCACTGTCTGTGGAGAAGAAGAGTTATGGTAAGTCACCTTAACTCGTTCTAATACATAGAGATGGATGGAAAATTCATTGAGGCCCCGTGTCAAGAATTTGAAGTCGTACCACCAATGATTGCTGCTACCAAATGTTCCTCTGATGAGTCCAAAGTTGTTAAGGATGTGGCAAAAATGGTTTCTGTCAAAGATGCTCATGTGACAATTGAAGAAGGAAATTATGATACTTGGGGGCAACTCCTCGATATCCCTTTTTAAGCGGACAAGTTTGGTTTGGGCTTCACCGTCAAATCTCAGAAGGAAGTGAGGTGTGCTCGTGCTGGAAAGCTGCCTCTCCACATTGGAAGCCATGTGGTCAACGCTGTGGGTGATTCAGATGAAGAAGCTGAATTTGAAGATTGGGTGTATCCAACTACAACGGAGCTGAAGAATTGGCATGTAAAGGACTTTGTGCCCACTTTCATTGAGGAGTAATCTACTTGTTATTGCTTTCCTTTCAATTCAAGAACATGATTGCATGTAATATTTTAACAATGATTTTTCAGCAATGCGCCTGGCCCGGGGCACTTTGGTCCATTTGTCAAGGGTTTTATTTATGTTCATCTAATCATATGATCATTAAATACATTGGACTCTTTTGCATTCAAATATTTGTGTTCATTATCTTTCCTTTCTTTCAAATACATTTTTTCAAAAAAATAGCCATGTATCTTACATGCACACACATACACACTCTTGCAGATCCACATACACTCTGGATCTTGTTGCCAATGACTCTATTATTGCCGACTATGACTTTGAATGTCCAATAAACCAAGCCAAAGATGAAGGAGAGGAAGATTGTGACATACCGAGAGAACTAGCCAGACTTCTATTACAAGAGGAAAAATCTATTCAACCGCACAAAGAGTCAGTTGAAGTTATCAACCTGGGTACTGAGTCAGATAAAAAGGAAATCAAGATCGGCGCCAATTTGGAAAGCAGTGACAAGAGAAGGTTGGTTCATATGTTGCATGACTATGTGGAAGTATTTGCTTGGTCTTATCAAGATATACTTGGGTTGGATACCGACATCGTAGTTCATCGTCTGCCAACAAGAGAAGACTGCCCTCCTGTTAAACAAAAGGTTCGTCGCATGAGGCCTGATATGTCTGAAAAGATCAAAGCTGAAGTGATGAAACAATTTGATGCAGGGTTATTAGTTGTGACATCCTATCCCCAATGGGTTGCCAATGTGGTTCCAGTGCCAAAGAAAGACGAGAAAGTTCGCATGTGCGTAGACTATAGGGATCTGAATAGGGCAATCCCCAAGGATGACTTCCCTCTACCACACATTGACGTTCTAGTTGATAATACTGCTCAACATAAAGTCTTCTCTTTCATGGATGGCTTATTAGGCTATAATCAGATAAGGATGGCTCCCGAAGATATGGAGAATTCTACATTCGTTACGTAATGGGGAACCTTCTGCTACAAGGTCATGTCGTTCGGATTGAAGAATGTAGGGGAAATATATCAGAGAGCTATGGTAGCTCTGTTTCATGATATGATTCATCATGAGATAAAGGTATATATGGACGATATGATTTCCAGATCACAAACTGAAGAAGAATATCTCGATCACCTGTACAAACTATTCGAAAGGCTGAAAAAGTACAAGCTGAGGTTAAACCCTAACAAGTGCATGTTTGGAGTACGATCTAGAAAGCTTCTAGGTTTTGTTGTCAGCAATAAAGGAATTGAAGTTGATCCTGCCAAGGTAAAGGCCATCCAAGAAATGCCAGTCCCTCATTCTGAAAAGGAAGTTAGAGGATTCTTGGTTCGTCTCAATTATATTGCCCGTTTCATATCTCACTTGACTGCTACTTGTGAGCCAATCTTCAAACTCTTGAAGAAAGATCAGGTAGTTAGATGGAACAATGAATGCCAAGATGCCTTCAACAAAATCAAATAATACCTACAAGAACCTCTTATTCTCATGCCTCCAGTTGAAGGAAGACCCTTGATCATGTACTTGATAGTACTAGAGAATTCCATGGGGTGTATGTTGGGCCAACATGACGAGTCTGGCCAAAAAGAGCATGCTATTTATTACCTAAGCAAAAAGTATACTGACTATGAAACCAAATATTCACTGCTCAAGAAAACTTGTTGCGCTCTAGCATGGGATGCTCGCCGGCTAAGACAGTATATGTTGACTCATACCACTCTGTTGATTTCTAAAATGGATCCAATCAAGTATAATTTCGAGAAAACTGCCCTTTCCGGATGGAAACACAGATGGAAAATGATCTTGACTGAGTACGACATCTAATACACTATGAAAAAGGCCATCAAAGGAAGCGTACTAGCTGATCATTTGGCCCATCAAGATGTGGATGATTACCAGTCAATGAACTTCGAATTCCCTGATGAGAACATCATGCTGGTAACCGATTGCGTGAAAGCTGGACCATATGACGGACCTGAACAAGGATCCCGATGGACTATGGTATTCGATGGGGCTTCCAACACCATAGGTAATAGAATTGGTGCTATAATCATATCTCCTTAAGGTTTCCACACTACATTCACTGCCAGACTATGCTTCGATTGCACGAACAATATGTCCGACTACGAAGCGTGCATTTTGGGTCTGAAAGCTGCCATTGACTTGAGGATCAAACATTTAAAGGTGTTTGGGGATTCCGCTCTGGTGATCAGCCAAGCAAAAGGAGATTGGGACACTAAACACCCTAAACTCATTAGTGATACAATGCTACTGGAATGGGATCGATAGGATAAAAATCGGCCAAGTTATGATTTTTTGAATGTGATACAGATAAACATTTGCCATAATTTTCCCGTGCGAACGCCCTTGATAAATCCACAATTTTGGAGACCTTCGTCAAAGAATTCACTCTCGAGCCACACATGAATTTTAGAATATGTCACCAGGAATATTTTGGAGAAAGAACATCTGTATATGACGAACCTAATTGGCCTCGTGAATTTCCGAATACCCAAACCATTGCGGACCGATTATTAGCATAAAAAATATCCCAAGAGCATCCATTAACGAAATAAATGTCTTTTGCAATTTACCAAGGCTCATATGAAATACCTTGATCCTATAGCCATAGAACCAATGATATGCATGCATATGAAGATGCAATATAAGCCAAATTAAAGTCGAAATGAAAAGGGTAAATTTTGGGGTACAACAACTGTTAGGTACATGATTAGAGGTCTTCCTTCAACTGGTGGCATCAGGATCAGAGGTTCCTGAAGATAATGTTCGATTTTTTCAAATGCTATCTGGAAGTCGTCGTTCCATTTTGCGGTAAGCAAGAGTCGCCACCGACTTTTATTTCATCCAATCATGGAAAAGGAAAAAGAACAGAAAAAACCTTTTTTCGAGAATATTCTGAGTACGGGGGGTAGATTATAGAAAGGGAAGGTGTTAGCACCCTTTCTATCCATGGTTTTCCATGGGCTCTTAGGTACTTGCTCATCTTTTTAAAATTGCTTGTGTGTATGTTTGTTTTGAAAAAGTTTTACTTCGTGATAACCCTTGTATCAGTCCTCAAGGGTGTGATGAAGTTTATTTGGAAAATTTGTTTTCAAAGGTGTTTGTGGAAAGTTTTTGGTTGAGCAAGTACATAAGATTCTACCTACTCGAAAAAAGTTTGTTCATTTTCCTTTAGATAGTGCTATCCTACTATTAAGGAGTAGGTAGCCCCGTCGTTGGAGTTTGTAAGGGACATTCGAAAGGGACAAGTACAATCACCAAAGCAACAGTTAGAAAACTTTAGTAGTAACCCTAGAGTCTTAAGATCTTTCCGAGGCAACATTCGAATGGGACAATTTGATCTTTTAGACTAGAGGGCAACCACTAAAATCTCCTATGCTTAATGATTGTTTACCGAAGGCAACCGAAGTGAGGTGAACCCTAGGAGTGAACATGTGCATATGAATTGTTTCAGTTATTTAATCTTTGCACATTAGGTGATCTACCGTTTTAATTTCAGATATTCTTGCCATACAATCTTATTAGCATACATCTAGACAGTTAAATATTTGCAGGAATTTAAAGTGCGAAAAATAAACCTAGCTATTACAAGGCTTTGAGAGTTACATAATTGTCTTGACGGGAAATAAAAGTGCGGAATTTAAAACCCTAATTGAAACTATTACAGGCTCGAAACAGTTACAATAATAATAAAACAAATTAAAATGCGCGCGGCAAATTAAATGCGAGGAGAAATTGAAAACCCTAAAAATTTGACTGGAAAATATTTAAGTTATTTTTTGAGAAAAGAATTAATTAAGTTATGTACGACTAAAACCCTAATTCTAATTATTTTTGATTAAAAAAAGAAATTGAAATTAACCTAATCTAAACCAAATTAAATAGTTTCAAGAAAAATAAAATATTTTATAAAAAAAGATTTTATGTATTTTTGTGGTTTTTTTTATTTGAGACAAGAAACAATTTAAATACAAAATTTAAAACCTAATCTCTATTTAATTTTATTTACAAAAAAAGAATTAAATTATCCTAGTTTCTAATTAAATTAATTAAAGAAATAAGTATTTCATAAGAAAAAAAATAATTTTTGTGTTTTTTGTGATTTTTGATTTTATAAAAAAAAATTGTTTTAATTAATTAAAACAATTAAAGAAATTAATTCAAGAAATAAAAAAAAGAAATAGAAAGAAAATGCAAACTGGGCATGTGTACTAGTAAATAGGGGTGCCAATCTGAATTTTTCAAGCCCAATAACCCTTCAAGCTCGGTCAACATTTGATTCCTTGTAGCGTTGACTTAAGGGTGCATCATGGTCCCTGACTGCTGGAGCGTTAGATCTGATGGTATGCTTGATCAAACGGCTGGCCACAAGGGTGTATGGAAGGCGCCTGGGATTGGGATGCATTGAATCTGTTGCAAGAAAATGAAATAAAGAAAATTGTTGGAACCTGGGATCAAACCCATGTCCTTATACTCCCCACTAACGCGCTTCACCATCAGAGTTGTCTTGTTTGTTTGTTAATATCATAAGAATAAAACATAATATACGAAATAACGTGGTTAGCTGAAAAACAAAACAAAACGCGCGAAGATTCAAAAAAACTCCAATGGGGGGCTGCCACCTAGTCGTCTTCCTCAAGGCTCCGTCGTGTTAGGTGTTCACCTATACCCACGGACAATGTTCGTAACCATAGCCCTGTAACATTCAAAATCCACAAAACACCAGATAAATGAAATCTAACTATATAGATCAACTCGTTTTGATCTTGTGAACATCATGGTACCCTTCTTTTTTCCCAATTTAACCTGTAGAATAAACCCCTAAACTGCACACGGAAACCCTAATAATGGCAAAGGCACATACAGACATCAAGAATTCAATTGAATCATGCAGTTAGCTTGCAAACATCTCAAACATCACAAATATACCAATTAGTCATGCTAATGATGCAAGAAATACAACAATAGATTTTGAAGAAAAAAAAGCAAACCGAGTGAACTTGTAACGCGCGATTCTGGGTGTTTCAGGCCTTGCAAACGATCCAATTGGCTTATGGGAAGGTCCAAGAAACGATTGGAAGTGTTGGAATGGCTTGAATTGATCTCTAAGTTCAAAAATGATCCATCACTTTTTGTCACTTTTTTTTTAAAATTTTGTTTGGTGTTTTCACGACTGCCAATCCTTGTCCCATGCTTTGTTCTTGTCCAATATATATCTAGGAATGAATTAGGGTTACAAACTTGGATTGGATCTTTGAAATTATGAGAGATTTGATTTGATTTTTAAGCTACATGTAAACTTGCTATTTTGAGCCAAATCATCCCTTTCTTGTACCAATTATGCTTGATTCGTTTTGGCCTTGATAATTCAGCATATTTTGATTGTCAACCTGTCCAAAAACCAAATCAAATCATATCTTTGGTATTATTCATCAATTGTTTGATTTAATTAAATTTTTAAATAATAAAAAATCAAAATAAATTGAAAAATGAAGCAAATAATGTGTGGGTGAATATTTGAGTCGTGGGCCACATTATAAGTGAGTTGCAAGCATAAAAAGTTAGGCCCATTTAGCAAAAAAATGCATTTTTGAGCACATTTGACTTTTGGCAATTTTGCAAAAAGGGTCAACTTTGACATGGCATATCTCCTCCAAATTTAACCCTAGAGAGGTGTTATTGGACTTTTTAGAAATCTTAGGATGTCCCCTATAGAAAACTTTTGGTCTCATCTCAATTGAATCTTCCATGTTCATGTAAGAAGCTTTGACCCAAAAGGTGTTTTTGTTGACTTTTCAAAAGGACCCATAATGTAGAAATTCGTATCTTTTTGTGGATGCATATTTTTAACTTGTGGGATGAAGATGATTTATAGGAAATTGCATCCTCTTCAAAATGAGCTTTGGATGGAAAATTTCTGATAAAGCATGTGGAAGTTATGCTTGGTCAAAGTTTGGTTGACTTTTACTAAGAAACCCTAATTTAGTAACTTTTGGGTTTTGATGAATTTAGAGAATTCCTTGAGGAATCATGATCAAACCTTGATCAAATGATGAAAGTCACTTCAAAATGTTAATGTTGACCAAAAATCTTGAAGTTTGACTGTATGTGGGTCATAGTTGACTTTTGACCTAATATAGTCGATTCTCAAGCATCTGAGCAGTTGACTGAGCAAACTTCTTGTGCAAGGCATGAAACTTGACATGCAGGGTCTTGAGGACATATTAGGACCATGGAGAGCATATTAGGCCTTTGTGGTTTACCCATATTAATGAAAATTGAAACCCTAATTTGAGGTACACTGCCTTAGGAGAGAGTTTGTCTGGTCCATTCTTGGGCAACCTTGAGCAAATTGAGGATCTCAATGGACATGTATTGAGTAAAATGAGAGGGAAAATTTTGGGGTACAACACGAGTCACCTCGTTGGTGAATGAAAATTCCTTATCATGACTAATTCCAACGTATTCTATCATGTCTCGAGTGGTAGAGATGAGCCAGAGTTTTCATCTGATTTGAGATAGTTCAGGTTGAAAATCTGTTTCAGCGCACCAAGCTTCAGAATTTTCCAACTCCAAGCCAAAGTATTATTTTGAGATGATATTTTATCACCGGGTACATGTGGATATTACCTTCATTTTTTTTGTTCGGCCCGGGAGCCAATTGTGCATTTAAGATGATTAAATAATTTTGTTACTGAGTTCTCGGGTTACCGATCAACGGTATTTCTGGTATTCATAAATTTATAGATCTGGTTTGGTCTACCGCATCGGGGTGGTTCTTTCACCATTAAATTTTCCTCAATATTCTACCCAAATTCCGTGTTTGGGCGGAAGGCTAATTCTCGAGGGATGGTCTCCGAATATGCAAATATGTTAGAGTTTAAACAGTCCAAAATACTGATAAAAGTTGGTTGAACTGCTATTTTAGGAACATTAAAAAATTCATAACTCTCAGTTGGAGTACTGTATGAGAGTGATTCCAGTTCCAAATTTTTTGTCTCGATGTTATCTTGACGCCGTCTTTTATGACTTTGAGTTTATTCTACAAGAAAAGTGGAGGTAATTTCGAATTCCTGAAAGATGTTTGGGCATAATCTAGAACCTGTCAGGTTGACATCCAATATTAAAAAATTCACAACTTGCTTAATTTTTATCATATCTCACCGATTCTCAAAGCGTTGGCTCAATAATTTCGTTTTCTTCAACTTTGATTCCTATCTTAAAATCAAACGGTAGCCTGAGGATCTCCGTTATTGGTTTATTCCGCAAAATAGAGTTTTCGGATCAGTAAAAAGGATTGGACGTCGCTCCACTGGAAAATGCATAATAAATTCGTAGTTTATCAGAAGGTTCTCATTTCTTGATAGGATGTTAGGGACGCGGAGATCTATATTTCTTTTGGAAAAGTTTAGACGAGATTCTAATTTTTGGGGCACGAGATCGTGACTTGTTCGAGTAGTAGAGGTCAAATAAGATGATATTTTGACTTAATTAATTTTTGACATTGACGTCTCGCTGCTTAAATGTATCGAACTCACTCAATTTTTATCATAAAGCATCTGTTCTTTTTGAGATATGTTTTTTACACAGAGGCGCTTATTTTCGCAGGAGGTCAGTGTTCGTAAAGATTCGCAGATCACGGTTTAATTTTCACTTAAGTGGTGAATAAGCTGAAAATTTGGGTTTTTGGCAATTACTATATATTCATTTTCACTTCCAAATTGGAGGGTGGAGGCTCATAATTTCAAACTTCACTCTTTCCCTCCCTATTCTTTCTTCTCTCTCTTAAAACCCCAAACTACCTTGCACCACCAACCACCACCATCAACCTCAAGCTCCAGTCAGCCTACCATCGTCGCTCCCCCCGCGGTAATCGCCGCCAGCTTCCGCTCACTTCTACCTGCTTCTCCGATCGCGCACGCGATCTCCATCTGCCTCTCTCCTAGAAGAAATCGCGATCTTTCTTCTTCTCCTCCACTGTGCGCCTCTCCCTCCCTCGTAAGCTCCGACAACTCTCCTCCTAGCACCGGTCATCAACACCATCACCTCCTCTTCATCTTCCTCAAGCATACTTCAAGAGGTAAAAACATAAACCTCCATTAATTCTTGTTCTTGAGTTGATTTTTTTAGAATTGTACAATTAGGTGTTGATTGACATAATTAGGATTGGATAACATAGTTTATATAATTCTAAAATTGAATTAGAGACTTAGGTTGGATTGACTTAGGAATTGATTAAGTTCTTGAATCTAGTCTCTGAAATAGAAACTTAGTATAATTTGTGCACTAGGTGTTTGCTTTAATTCCACATAGAAACCTATAATTGAATTAGGATTATGATAACACTTATATTATAGTGTAGTTCTTAATTCTTGAATTAGGTTGATAATTGAATTTAAAATTTGGTTATATTCTTGATTTGTGTAGAATTCGATGTAGAGTTTAGTTAAAACTAACATTAGGTTAGTTTAGGTACTAATTTTTTGGTTTAGGATTTGAACATAAACTAACATTTAGAGTAGCTTAACTCTAATTGTTTGATGATTTTTGTTGCTTTTTGGTGCATTTGGAATGCATTTTGTGCATAATTTCAAGTTATTAATTCTTGAAATAAACTAACTTTTTTACCAATAGCTGGTTGATCGCTTGTTGTTTGTCATTTCCATGAGTTGAGGTAAATTGCAATAGGCTCAAATATCATTACAAAACACATTTGAAACAAGTTTGATTGAAGTTGGTGTAAATTCCCTCAACACTTGAAAAAATGACAAAATTGATGTTGTTCCATAAAAAATACAAACCTACCAAAACTATTGAGTTAAACTACGACTATTCTGATTCCTTAAAAGGGATATGTAGGAAGAGGATTTTGTGGGGCATAATCGAGCACAATTTGTAAATACTTCTTTCTTTTCCCCACACTTTTTTCTTTCTTTTTCATACATGCCTTGTACAGCTTAGATACAGATTCTTACACACCCATTAGCTAAACAACAAGAGTGGATACCGTAGAGTACTACGGACGTGTCGGGTGCTAACACCTTCCCCTCATGTAACCGACTTTCTTACCTGATTTTTTGGTCGAAAGACTGTGATTTCTCCCTTTTAGGTTTTCTTCGATATTTCCCTTTCTCCTTCGTGAGATGAATAGATGTTCGGTGGCGACTTTATTGATTTTTATCCGATGAGTTTTGTCCAGTTCCTTCACATGTCTCTGTTCTAGATGGTGATGTTGATTGGGTCAATTTTATTGACTCGGGTGGTTGGTCTAGATAGCTAGTTTAAAAGAGGGCAATTTCTTTTTGTTGTTTAGATTTGTAATAATTTCCTAACATTGGTTTTCTTCCATTAGTTTGTTTTTGTTTCCATTTATTTGTTTACATTACTAGTGTGTGCTTCCATTTGTGTTCATTGCTTGTGTACAATATGAGTGTTTTTACATTTACTCTATTTTTGTCAATTTTTGGTTAAAAAGGGGGAGTAAAGTGTTAATGTTTCAGTTTATCCTGAGGTCATGACAAATGTCTTAACATGTTGATAGGACTATACTACTGCTAAGGGAAGAGTAGTATATTGTGGTTGCTTGCTATATGTAACTATTTAGGGGGACATTAAAGAGAAATAGACTGGCAGTCTAAAAGTTATCAAGGCGGCTGTTAGATCCATGGTTTTATGATTTCCCTAAATTTTGCTAAAATATGGTTCATAGAAGATGTTGAGCAAGATGTCATGACATCTTGACCAAATGGTACAAAAGAGTCTACTGTTAGTATTTTTGACAGATGTTGTGACATGTTATACCATAACATTAGTATAGGTTATTTCAATTCTTGACATATTTGATTTGATTATGTGAGATACCTTTTGGATATATCTCATTTATTTGCACAGGTCAAGAAAATTTAATTTGAAACAATTGATTTGATCTACAACTGTGCATAAGTTTCTAAAATTGGATGTTGAGACAATTTAGGAAACTTGATGTTTTGTTCCAAGATTTAAGGAGATTTTTCTGCATAATTGGTGCAACCTTCAACTTGTGAATCAAGAAATTTTTGGGTGAAGATTTCAAAGCCCATGGACTGATGAGGATCATATAAAGAGAAACTTAAACCTAATTTAATTTGGTTTTCACAATTTTGCAAAATTAGGGAAAGTTTAGAGTCTTAGGTTTTGAGAGTCTCTTGTGTGTTTTGTGTGTCACCCTTCTATCTTTCGATTCATTGAGGTCGACTGTCTGTTTATTGTTACTTGGCAATCACTTATAAGCTTTTAAGCAAAGAGTTGATTGTGTATTAAGTTATTATTCCTAGTTAAAAGCTTGTAAGCAAAACTAAGTATTGTTCTCACTCATGAGCTTTTAAGCAAAAGAGTTGAGTATTGTTTATTGGAAGTGTAATCTTTTGGTTATAGTTTTGTCACGGATTTGTGACTGGTTTTATCATTGATGTGATTGTGATAAGTGAAGGGGGATCTCATATCTAGAAGTTTCTAGGTAGAAGTTGAACAAGGTAGTGATTAGGAGATAAGTTGTAAACTGGGGCTGTTTAGGCTTTGAACTAATACTATCATAGTGAGTTTCCTTCCTGGCTTGGTAGCCCCCAGAGTAGGCGATGTTGCACTGAACTGGGTTAACAACTATTTGTGTTCTTTATCATTCTTCAATTTATTTTTCCATAAGTTACAGTTTTGATATATTTGTTTTATCAGTCAGCAGATGTTGTAACATCTGTCTTGACATTGTGTTCTGATGCTGAGACATCAATATTAACATGTTTTAAAGTGCCAGAATTTCAGCGGCCTCATCACACAACGATTCAAGAGGGGCACCGAAAGGATCAACATGATTGATACTCGCGCATCCAAAACTTTTAATCCATAAGGGCATGGCGGGAGTTCCTCCTCGTCTCAAAAGTACAAGGTTAGTGCAAACCCTAAAGAGGATGAAGAAGGCAGACACCACATCATTTCTATGATTCGAGATGCAGTGCCCCCATCAATTTTTTTCTTTGTTATGGAATGATGCGATATTTGTAATGCCCGTTAATTTAATTAATTATTTAATTAAATTATTTTTGGATTATTTGTTGAAAAGTTGCGAGATATTGAGAATTGTTGGTATAAGTTGTTAGATTATTATTAATTAATTAATTAGTTGATTAATAATAATAATAATAATGTTGGACTTAATGGAATAATTATGTTGGGCTTATGTTATTGGTTGGAAGTAGTAATAGGTGAGGTGTGTAGGTTGAGCCCATTAGGAGTAATAATATTGTTAGATTAAGTTAAATAGTAATTAGGTTAATTAGAGAGATCAAGAAGCCTTAGAACAGTACGTGAGAAGTTACAGAGAAAAGGAAAAGGAAAAGAGGCAACGCTAGGTTCAAACAGAAAATTGTGGAGCGACCTTCAATCCAAGGTAAGGGTGGGATTCTGACTCTATAATGGGAATTATCACGAATAGTATGTATGAATTGGGTTGGTGTAATTGTTGTACCTATAATCTTGTTTCTATATTCCTGAATTGATGTTGAATTGATATGCAACATTGTTGATAATAACTGTTTGTGCTAGATTTTATCTATAATTGTTGTTATGTTGCTATGTCGATGTAATACTACGTTGTATCATGTCATTATGAAAATACTGCTAATCAAAGGAAGATTGGAGAATTTTTTGTTTGAATCAGTAGGCCTGTGAAGAAGCTGCGTGAGAAACACTTTGTGTCGGGGGGCATAAGTGTTGTATCAGACGACACATGGTGAAGGAATATGCCGAGGGGCACACGAGCCTGTCGACCGACAAGGTATGGAGAGGAGTGTGCCGAGTGGTACAACTCCATGGAGAGCGGCATGGTTTCCTTTAGTGTTGTTCCAAGGGGCACACTTGGGTGACGAGGGGCACACCCTAAATATCTTTATTCTATTTTCTTTTTCCTGCTCTGTTTCCTGCGTGTTTGTTACCTTATCTTATTAATTGGTTAATAGCAGAGATTAAATACACAAATGGTAGAACTGGCTTATATAGAAGAATAGTGAATTAGCTGAATGGACTGGATTATATAGTTAGTTAGTAAGTATTTTTGCAGGATGACCTTAACATTAGTAGTAGGCTGGTAATAACAGAAAGGCCTCTATAAATTAAAATAGCAGTATAGGTAAACTAGTGTCAGAAAATAATAGCTTCATCAATTCAACTAAAAATGATTGGTCAGTGGAATATTTTAGTGGAATTAAATTAGTAAGACTTGGCCGACAATGGTGTTGGTATGTATATAAGTTGTTGTGATATTATTGTGTTTAATCGTTAAAGTTGTAGGTGGTGATATATCAGGTTGTATTGCCTCTATAATTGGAAATTATTGAGTTGTAGGCTTATGCCAATGTTGTTATATGTTGTTGTTGATACATGTAATCATGTTGTCGCATACATAGCATATCAAGTTGGGAACTTATGCTTGGTAAGTTGGCCTGGATTGGAAAATATAAAGTTGAAGGCTTATGCCTTGTTGCTGCCTTTATTAATTGGCAAGATTATTAAGTTGGGAGTTTTGCTCCGTTGGTACCACATGCATGTGCATAAAAGCGAGTCGTATTTCATGTTGCATCTTGAGTTGTCCCAATAATGAATTAGTTGTGATATTATGTTGATGACTTACTTGGTTGTAATGGATGTCGTTAAAAGCTATGGGGCAGTGATTTTGTATGATCTAATTCTAATACATTATTTATCGTACATCCGATTATATTGTTTGATATCTCACCCCTTATGTTCGAATGTTACCCCTATATTGGTAACGTGCATGTAATCCAGAGTGAAGGCAGTTTACCTTCAGTATTTCGAGTCAGTGTCATTGCTCTGATACGTAACACTCGAGGGGATGAACGCTTATTGCTTTATTGCTGATTTTACTTCTGTTGCTGAATTTTAAGTTAATTTCTGTTAAGTACTTGTTGTTTTGAAGTTGTTTTAGTTGGATAAAGATGTTACATTCTTTTTAAGTCAAATATTATGATTTTGTTGTGTAGTTATGAAAGTTGTTGGTTTTAAAAGACTAAGTTATGTTACAGTTAGTTCATCTGAGTTTTAAGTGTTATGTATCTGTTTTAAATGCGATTAAACGTCGTTGTTATAAGCCGAATGTGTAGCATCTCATTTATTCGTTGGGAATTTTGAAACTCTGATTTCATATAATTCACTGAGTAGAAATGGGGTGTTATATTAGTGGTATCAGAGAAAGTTCGTTCGTCTGACCAAGTATTTGAGTCGTAGTCTGTCTAACAATTGAGTATTGTTAACTTGAACTTTAACTGTTGTTTATGTTGTAGTCATAAGTTGTGATGTCTGGAAGAAATGATGTTGAACTTGCTGCTGCTTTAGAAGCAATGGTGCATGCTATGGAGAATCAGTCGAATGCTGACGGGGATGCTGGATCTCGTAGTTTGGCGACCTTCCAGAGGGAGAATCTGCCTACCTTCAAGGGTAAGTATGATCCTGATGGAGCGTTGGATTCGTTGAAAGAGATTGAGAGAATCTTCTGTGTGATGGACTACACTCCAGCGTAGAAGCTTCGATATGGTACTCATATGCTAGCAGTCGAGGTTGATGACGGGTGGCTAGAGACTTGTCAGAAATTGAAAGTTGTAGGTGAAAATGTCACTTGGGCCGTGTTCCGTAGGGAATTTCTGAGGAAGTATTTCCCTGAAGATGTTCGTGGTAAGAAGGAAATTGAATTCCTTAAGCTGAAGCAAGGGAGTATGTCGGTTGTTGAATATGCTGCAAAGTTTGCTGAGTTGGCTAAGTTTTACCCGCACTATAGCGAGGCAAATGCTGAGTTTTCAAAGTGCATCAAGTTTGAGAACGGGTTACGCCCAGAGATCAAGAAGGCAGTTGGATACCAGAAGATTCGTGTATTTGCCGATTTGATTGATAGTTGTAGGATTTATGAAGAAGATAATAATGCTCACTATAAGATTATCAATGAGAAAAGAGGTAAGCACCAATAGAACCGTGGTAAGCCCTATGATGCCCCAGTTGGTAAAGGTAAACAAAAAGTTACTCAGGGTTAGAGAACTAGTGGGGGAGATGCTCCTGCTGGTGTGGTTTGTTTCAAATGTAGAAAACCTGGTCATAAGAGTAATGTGTGTACTGCTGAGGTGAAGAGGTGTTTCTGTTGTGGTAAGACTGGACATGTTATATATGAGTGCAAGCATAAAGAGATGGTTTGCTTCAATTATGTTGAAGAAGGACACATTGGTAGTCAGTGTCTGAAACCAAAGAATGGGAAAACTAGTGGTAAAGTGTTCGCTTTGGCTGAGAATCAGACAGCTAATGAGGACATGCTCATTAGAGGTACATGTTTCATTAATAGTACTCCTTTAATTACTATTATTGATGTCAGTGTTACTCATTACTTTATTGTTGCTGATTGTGTTGAAAGATTGGGTCTTATGTTGCCTTCTATGAATGGAGAGATGGTCGTTGGTACTCTATCCAAGGGATCAGTGACTAATTATTTTGTGTGTTTAAAGTGTCCTTTGTCAATCTTCAATAGAGACTTTGTTGTTGATCTAGTTTGTTTACCTTTAAGTGGTTAGATGTGATCTTAGGTATGAACTGGTTAGAGCATAACTATGTCCATATTAACTGTTATAACAAGTCAGTGAGGTTTTCTACTCCTGAGGAGGAAGAAGAAGATGGTTTGTTGTCTACTAGAAAATTGAGGAAGTTGATGCAAGGAGAGGCTCAGATGTTCTCGTTGATGGCGTCGTTATCTGTCGAGAATCAAGTTATAATTGAGGAGTTGCAAGTGGTGCGTGAATTCCCTGAAGTTTTCCCTGAAGAAATTCTTGATGTACCGCTAGAGAGAGAAGTCAAATTTTCTATTAATCTTGTGCCTGGTACCAGACCTGTTTCTATGGCACCATACATGATGTCTGCATCTGAATTATCAGAATTAAAGAAGTAATTTGAAGAGTTACTTGAAAAGAAATTTGTAAGACCAAGTGTATCACCGTGGGGAGCTCCAATGTTTATAGTAAATAAGAAAGATGGAAGTATGAGGCTTTGTGTTGATTATAGACAATTGAATAAAGTAACGATTAAGAATAAGTATTTGCTTCCAAGAATAGACGAGTTGATGGATCAATTGGTGGATGCTTGTGTGTTTAGTAAGATTGATTTGAGGCTGGGCTACCATCAGATTAAAGTGAAGGATGAAGATATCCAGAAGACAACTTCCAGAATGCGTTATGGAAATTATGAGTATTTGGTGATGCCTTTCGGTGTTACTAATGCACCAGGAGTATTCATGGAGTACATGAATTGTATCTTTCATACTTATTTGGATCGGTTTGTAGTGGTGTTCATTGATGACATTTTAATTTACTCTAAATCGGAAGAAATGCATGTGGAACACTTAAGAATAGTATTGCAAGTTTTTAAAGAGAATAAGTTATATGCAAAGTTTTCTAAGTGTGAATTTTGGTTAAAGGAGGTTAGTTTTCTTGGTCATGTGATCTCAGGTAGTGGCATTGTTGTAGATCTGTCTAAAGTAGATACGGTGTTGCAATGGGAAACTCCAAAGTCGGCTACCGAGATTAGAATATTTTTTGGATTAGATGGTTATTATAGAAGGTTTATTGAAGGTTTTTCTAAGTTGGCACTTCCGTTAACTGAGTTGACTTGTAAAGGTAGAGCTTTTGTATGGGACGTTCAATGTGAAGAAAGTTTTACAGAATTGAAGAAGAGATTGACGTCGACTCCAATTTTGACATTACCTAATCCAGGAGAATCTTTTTTGGTATATTGTGATGCTTCTAAGATGGATTTAGGAGGTGTGCTTATGCAGAATGAAAAGGTAGTTGCTTATGCGTCAAGGCAGTTGAGGACTCATGAAAAGAACTATCCTACGCATGATTTAGAGCTTGCTGCAGTTATGTTTGTGTTGAAGATTTGGAGGCATTATCTTTATGGTTTTAGATTTGAAGTATTTAGCGGAGATAAGAGTTTAAAGTACTTATTTGATAAGAAAGAATTGAATATGAGACAACGAAGATGATTGGAGTTGTTAAAGGATTACCATTTCGGTTTGAATTATCATCTAGGAAAAGTAAATGTGGTGGCTGATGCGTTAAGTCGAAAGACTTTACATATGTAGAAAATGATGGTTAAATATTTGGAATTAATTGAACAGTTCATAGATATGAGCTTAGTTTGCAAGGTGACACCGCAGAGTGTTATGTTGGGGACGTTGAAGATTAACAATGAATTTCTGGGCAGTATCAAAGAAGCTCAGAAGTTAGACGTGAAATTGGTGGATTCGATGGTTAGGATCAATTAGTCTGAGAATAGTGATTTTAAGTTAGATGTGCAAGGTGTGTTGAGATTTCGTAATTGAATTTGTATTCCTGATGATGCAGAGATGAAGAAAGTAATTCTCGAGGAAAGTCATAGAAGCAAGTTGAGCATTCATTCGGGAGCTACAAAAATGTATCAAGATTTGAAGAATTTGTTTTGGTGGCCTGGAATGAAGAATGATGTGGCTCGGTTTGTGTTTTCATGTTTAACTTGCCAGAAGTCAAAAGTTGAACATCAGAAGCCTGTAGGGTTGATGCAACCGTTAGAAGTTCCAGAATGGAAATGGGATAGCATTTCGGTGGACTTTGTGACGGGGTTACCTAATACTTCAAGAGGTCATGATACAATTTGGGCCATTGTTGATAGGCTTACAAAGTCGGCTCATTTTATTCCTATTAACATCAGTTTTCCAAATCAAAGTTGGCGGAGATTTATACTAGTGTAATTGTAAAACTGCATGGTGTTCCTTTGTGCATTGTGTCAGATAGAGATATGAGGTTTACTTATGATATTTGGAAGAGTCTGCAAGAGGCATTGGGTTCTAAGTTGAGGTTGAGTTCAGCGTATCATCCTCAGACAGATGGTCAAACTGAAAGGACTATTCAATCGTTAGAAGATTTGTTAAGAGTATGTGTTCTTGAGCAGGGAGGTTTGTGGGATACTTATCTTCCGTTAATAGAGCTCACTTATAATAACAGTTACCATTCTAGTATTGGGATGGCACCTTTTGAAGCGTTGTATGGCCGGAGATGTAGAACTCCTTTGTGTTGGCATGAATCTGGAGAAAGTGTAGTGCTTGGACCTGAAATTGTTCGAGAGACTACTGAGAAGGTGAAGTTAATTCAAGATAAGATGAAAGCTTCCCAAAGTAGACAAAAGAGTTGACATGACAGACAAAGGAAAGATTTAGAATTTCAAGCAGGTGACCATGTGTTTCTGAGAGTTACACCTGTGACTGGTGTTGGGTGAGCATTGAAGTCTAAGAAGCTCACTCCTTTTTTTATTGGTCCGTATCAGATTTTGGACAGAGTTGAGAATGTTGCTTATAGAGTGGCTTTACCGCCTAATCTTTCGAATTTGCATGATGTGTTCCATGTGTCACAACTCCGAAAGTATATTTCAGATCTATCTCATGTGATTCACATGGATGATGTTCAAGTATGGGATAATCTTACGGTGGAGGCAATGACTGTACGGATCGTGGATCGTGAAATAAAGACTCTAAGAGGCAAAAAGATTACTTTGTTGAAAGTATTCTGGTTAGGAGCTACCGGAGAAAGCATGACGTGGGAGTTGGAAAGTAAGACACGAGACGCCTATCCTGAGTTGTTCGAACAAGGTAAATTTTCGAGGACGAAAATATTCTAAGTGGGCGAGAGTTGTAACACATGTTAATTTAATTAATTATTTAATTAAATTATTTTTGGATTATTTTTTGAAAAGTTATGAGATGTTGAGAATTGTTGGTATAAGTTGTTAGATTAATATTAATTAATTAATTAGTTGAGTAATAATAATAATAATAATAATATTGGACTTAATGGAATAATTGTGTTGGGCTTATGTTATTTGTTGGAAGTAGTAATATGTGGGGTGTGTAGGTTTAGCCCATTGGGAGTAATAGTATTGTTAGATTAAGTTAAATAGAAATTGGGTTAATTAGAGAGATCAAGAAGCCTTAGAACAGTACGTGAGAAGTTACATAGAAGGGGAAAAGGAAAAGAGGAAAAGCTAGGTTCGATCGGAAAATTGGGGAGCAAACTTCAATCCAAGGTAAGGGTGTAGTTCTGACTCTATAATGGGAATTATGATGAATAGTATGTATGAATTGGGTTGGTGTAATTGTTGTACGTATAATGATGTTTATGTATTCCTGAATTGATGTTGAATTGATATGAAACACTGCTGATAATAACTGTTTGTGCTAGATTTTATCTATAATTATTGTTATGTTGTTATGACAATGTCATACTATGTTGTATCATGTTGTTTTGAAAATACTGTTAATCGAAGGAAGATTGGATAATTCTGTGTTTGAGTCAGTAAGTCTGTGAAGAAGCTGTATGAGAAACACTTTGTGCTAGGGGGTACAAGTGTTGTGCCGGACGACACAAGGTGATAGAATGTGCCGAGGGGCACACAAGCCTGCCGACCAACAAGGTATGGAGAGGAGTGTTCCAAGCGGCACAACTCCATGGTGAGCGGCATGGTTTCCTTTAGTGTTGTGCCAAGGGGCACACTTAGGTGACGAGGGTCACACCTTAAATATATGTATTATGTTTTCTTTTGCCTGCTCTGTTTCTTGTGTGTCTATTACCTTATCCTATTAATTGGTTAATAGCAGAGATTAAATACACAAATGGTAGAACTGGCTTATATATCAGAGTAGTGAATTAGCTGAATGGACTGGATTATATAACTAGTAAGTATTTAGCAGGATGACCTTAACAGTATTAGTAGGCTGCTAATAACAGAAAGGCCTCTATAAATTAAAATAGTAGTATAGGTAAACTATTGTCAGAAAATAATAGCTTCATCGATTCAACTAAAAATGATTGGTCAATGGAATATTTTAGTGGAATTAAATTATTAAAACTTGGCCCACAATAGTGTTGGTATGTATATAAGTTGTTGCGATATTGTTGCGTTTAATCGTTGAAGTTTCAGGTGGTGATGTATCAGGTTGTATTGCCTTTATAATTGGAAATTATTGAGTTATAGGCTTATACCAATGTTGTTATATGTTGTTGTTGTTGCATGTAATCATGTTGTCGCATACATAGCATATCAAGTTGGGAGCTTATGGTCGGTAAGTTCCTGGATTGATAAATACAAAGTTGAAGGCTTATGCCTTGTTGCTGCCTCTATTAATTGGCAAGATTATTAAGTTGGGAGTTTTACTCCATTGGTACCACATGCATGTGCATAAAAACGAGTCGCATTGCATGTTGCATCTTGAGTTGTTCCAATAATGAATTATTTGTGATATTATGTTGGTCACTTGGTTGTAATGGATGTTGTTAAAAGCTATGGAGCGATGATTTTGTATGATCTAATTCTAATATATTATTTATCGTACATCTGATTATATTGTTTTATATGTCACCCCTTATGTTTGAATGTTACCCTTATGTTGGTAACGTGCAGGTAATCCAGAGTGAAGGCGATTTACCTTCAGTAGTTCGATTTGGTGTCATTGCTATGATACGTAACACTCGGGGGTGTTGTACCCCAAAATTTTCCCTCCCATTTTCACAAAACACATACTCCTACAGGTTCTCAATTGCTCATAGTTGACCAAAAATTGACCAGACAATTCTCCTCCTAAGGTAATGAACCCCCAACTAGGGTTTCAGTTTTCATCAAGATGGTTGAGCTCCAAAGGTCTAAAATGTTCTCCATTGTCCTAATATGTATTCAAGATTATCCATGCCAAATTTCATGCCTTTCACAACAAGTTTGCTCAGTCAATTGCTCAAGTGCTTGAAAATCAACTGTGCTAGGTCAAAAGTCAAATGTGACCCATGTACAGTCAAACTTCAATATTTTTGGTCAACGTCAACATTTTGAAGTTATATACATTATTAGATCAAAGGTTGATCATGATTCCTCAAGAAATTCTCCTAACCCATCAAAAGTAAAAAATGGCAAATTAGGATTTCTATAGGAAAAGTCAACCAAACTTTGGAAAAGCATAACTTTCTCATACTTTATCAGAAATTTTCCAACCAAAGCTCATTTTGAAGAGAATCCAATTCCCTACAACTTCTGTTCAGGCCCCAAGATCAATAAATGCACCATTTGAAAGATATGAGCTCAAACATTACAGGTCATTCTCAAAAAGTCAACAAAAGCCACTTTTTGCCAAGACCATTTACATCAAGATACCATATTCAAATGCAAAATTTATAAAAAGAGGGATGGAAGTAGACATCTTGGGCTTTCTAAAAATTATAAGATAATCATCATGAGATAAACATTGAGCAAGTTATGGCTTTCCCAGGTTGGGAAAATTTTGGAAAATTCAAGAATGGTGCATTGAGCAAATTTGGATTTTTGAGACAATGGCCTAACTTTTTAAGGTTCAAATATCTACCTAAGCTTATTAAGGACCTCTCAACTCATTGTGGCATGACCATGATTT
The DNA here is from genome assembly GCA_948472305.1 of Vicia faba. Lineage (NCBI taxonomy): Eukaryota > Viridiplantae > Streptophyta > Magnoliopsida > Fabales > Fabaceae > Vicia > Vicia faba. The sequence continues at coordinate 287,863 of CATIWC010002359.1, read as the reverse complement.
TCCTTGTATTTTATTTTGATTTTATTTGATTTAAAATTAAATAAAATGGAAGAAATACTAGAAAATATAGGCCATAACATTTAGGCCTGACTTGGCCCATCAAGAGGACCCATTTTTCGTGCAAACTTCATCCCAAATGTCCAGATACATTGCATTGATCAAAAGAGGAAAGAACATGCAATTATGGAATTCTTTCAAAGTGTTTGATTTTGCTTTCATGGACCATGATTAAGAAGGACTCTTGCCATAATATCGTGTCCTCTCCATCTCCTCTATATAAGGAACATGTTAGTAAGCCAAAGCACAGGCATATGCACTGTACAAGAGTGCTACCAAAATTACAAAGAATTTCCCAAAATCGTGAAAACTCAAAATCACACCTCCAGCCCATTTCCATCCAAATAAACCTCTCATTTCAATCACTAAGATCATCAGGAGATCATCCAAGCCATTTGCTAGACGTGCAACACTCTAGAACCTCAGATTCACGCATCACCGAACTTGGGTAAAGTTTGAATTCAAAACTTTTCATACATGTAATATAAATCAATTTATTTCATACATTCATGTTATTATAGTTATTTGTGGATGCTCTAATGTGCTTCATGTGTTTGAAAGGGCCCTAATCATGGATTACCATTATCAACGGTTTTAGAACAGTGATCTTCGAATCTCATTATACAGGCACTTTCAGATCAAATAAAGGCCACCATTGAATTCCTTGGGAAATTTTAAGGGGGGTGGGATGTTTTAGTTGCTTTGAAATTTCATATTTTGCAAGTTTTGTTTTTTGCCTCGCCGGAGAAGAAGGTTGTGACCACTGTGGCCGGTGGCTTGACTAATTACAGGCGGTGGTCAGCTGTGGCATGGCACTATCACTGCATTTCATTGGCTCAATTAAATGTTCACTTCCTCTCTCCATTCATGATTGGCTTGTTCAAATCTCAGGGCCCCATCTGGAGCGCGCGTGTTTTTGCTGACTAAGATTTGACTTTGTTTTTTAATATATTATTATTGTTTGATTTATAATAACGATTGAATGGGCAGCTCAACTGGTAAAATGCATTGGTATGAAAAGGGAGGGCCTAGGTTCAAGTCTCAGGTCTAGCATATTGATTTTTGACAAAGTTCTCTTGCAGATTCCATGCATATCAGTGCCAGACGTGCATCGTACGACATCAAATCACCATCACCTGATTAAGATCCAGCGTATCCAAGTGTAGGATTCACCATGCGCCCTAGTTTGTTTCCCCCACCAGATTGGACGCAGCTTCTGGGCTCCCTCTGGATTGGACCCAACGTTTTTCAACAGCACACCCCCATTTTGCGTTTGATGACCCGGCCCATGTTTTGTTTATTTTCTCATTTTTATTTTATTTTGTTTATTATTTTCAAAAGTCATTTTTTTAACAAGTCATAAAAAAATCAAAAAATAATAAATAGATTTAGGTTCTTTCTAAAGTTATTAATTAATTAATTAATTATTTTAATGTTACTTTATCAATTTAAAATCAAATTAGACTTAGTTTCACTTTAATTTAAGTTATTTTCTTAATAAAAAAAGCAAAAATATTGGAATTAGGATTTATTTCATATTTTATTTCTTAATTAAAAAATAAATTTAGAATTAATTATTCTCTTAGCAAAACCTAAAAAAAAAATTTTGTTTATTTTTATTTACTAGGTTTTTAGATGTTTCTTTATTTCACGCGCTTATATTATTATGTATCTGCTTATGGTTTGTAATTTTATCACGCACGCATTTTATTTCCTGATTATGTATCTACCCGTGTGTTGTAATAGTTTAAGATTTAAATTTTTCTCACTTTACATTTTAGTCAGATATAACTGTAATTGCCCCAAAGCCTTGTAATAGCTCTAGGAACTTTTACTTCTCACTCTTATATTTCTTATATGTTGTATATATATATATATATATATATATATATATATATATATATATATATATATATATATATATATATATATATATATATATATATATATATATATATATATATATATATATATATATATATATATATATATATATATATATATATATATATATATATATATATATATATATATATATATATATATATATATATATATATATATTGCTAGTAATTAGGGAAAAATTAATTAATGAACCATTAGACCACTAATCTCAAGACAAATATATGGAAAAAAAGCACACTGTTGCACACTTGCACCCTTAAAGTATTCCTCACTTTGTTGCCTCGCAAAACAATGGTCATGTCCCTCGAACGTAGGGATATCTTAGAAAAGACTCTCAGTTTTAAAGTCATCATAAAGCTCATAGTCCCTAAACTTCCCTCGAGTTGCCTTTCGATAAATGATCTTGTCCTACGATGTTGCCTATATAATGACAGTCCCTTCGAAATGCTAAGGTATCCTCACATGTTGCCTTCAATGATCATAACGTCCCTTTCGATAGTCCCTAAAAATCCGAAGATAGGGCTACCTACTCACTAATAGTAGGATAGCACTATCTAAAAGAAAGGAGGAAAAAACATTCTTTTTCGAGTAGGTAGATAAATCTTAAGTACTTGCTCAAATCTTCTTTTCACACTTACACACCTTTCAAAAATATTTTCAAAAACTCTTTATCACACTCTTGAGGACTGATACAAGAGTTACCATGAAGCAAACAAAATCTTTCAAAACACACAAACACAAACAGTTTTCAAAAATGAGCAAGTACCTAAGAGCCCGTGGAAAACCACAGATGGAAAGGGTGCTAACACCTTCCCTTTCCATAATCTACCCCCCTTACTCAAAAAATCTCGAAAAGGTATTTTTCTATTCTTTTCACCCTTTCCTTTGTTGGATAAAAGAAAAGTCGATGGTGACTCTTGCTTACCGCGACATTTGCGAACAAAAAACATAAACCAGTATTAACAGTCGGTTCTGCCACCGTATCATAGAACTGACGACTCTGTTGGGGAGTTATAAAAAGTGGGGTTACCTTAGAGTTAGTTCATTATTTAACTGCTTTTTATGCTTTGATTGCTTTACTTTTGAGGGTATTGTTTTGGTTACTATAGATCCCACACCCGAATCTGGTAAAACTTTTAGGTAAGTAGAAATAGATCATGGAAACTGTGGGGTATACCGACACGATTGAAGCGATGGCTATGTTAACGCGACACTTTGGTTGGTACCGGTATACCTTGAGTTAATCAAGGAGAATACGGGGCCGTTGCATGGTGTCATGAAGCGTCAACTGACCTTAGAACCTTTTATTGAACAACTTGGCCATTAGGACGTAGCGAGATGGTCGTCTTTGGTGTATTCCCAAAGTCGGCAGATACTCGATGCTACACTCATTGAGATTTGAATCTCGAGTTTTGTTTGGTTGCGAGTCAGTCGCCTATCAGAATGAAACTTGTGAGAAAGATCAGTGATATTGAGATCCCTTAGAACTTAGTTACTATTATAGGACAGGTTGAACCAATCCAAACTTCAAGAGGGTATGACCTTAAAACCCATGCAAGCCTTAAACCTAAGGTCTTGGTGTGATTTGCTTGTTGCTTACTATATATGTGATTTCTTAGCATAATCATGACATCATAACATGGCATATCATACTAACCATTTCAAGTATTTTCTAGGGCTTATCTTTGTCTTGTTTTGTAGGACACGACATCCACTCGCAGGAACACTATCCAAATCAACCTTGTGAAAGTACTTCCGCAACTCAAGGACTTAACATCAAGGATTCCTGAAAGTTTTCCCTTTACTGAAAAGCATGGTCGACTTCTTAACTTGGTCACTTCAAACCCTGATGAAGAAATGTTAAAGGTGCTCTTTCAGTTCTTTGACCTGTTGCACCACTGCTTCACTTTTCCTGATTACCAATTATTGCCTACTATGGATGAGTTCTCTCAGTTATTGGGGATACCTATCCTTAATAAGCTACCATTCAATGGTATGGAAAGAGACCCAAAGCCCGAAGAGATTGCTCAAGCTATGTCTTTACAACGGTCTGATGTAATGGCATATTAGGAAACCAGAAAAGATGTCCAAGGATTTCCGGTTAAGTTTCTATTTGAGAAAGCTCACTATTTTTGGGAGAACTTGGATTTACAAGCTTTTGAAGAAGTGTTGGCCCTTCTCATCTATGGGATGGTACTATTTCCTAACACGGACCAACTCATAGATGTGAATGCGGTTAAGGTTTTCCTGTCACATAATCCGGTGCCTACTTTACTTGGGGATATTCTACACTCTCTGCATACTCGCACTCTAAAGAGAAGAGGGACCCTTCTGTGTTGCACTCCTCTATTGGCTAGGTGGTTTATTTCGCACCTACCTCGTTCTGTTTTTAGAAATGAGTAGGGTATGATATGGTCTCATAGGTTGATGTCCCTTACATATTCGGATATTCATTGTTACTCTCGGTCTTTGGAGAGTGTCACCATCATTGATCGCTGTGGGGAATTCCCTAATGTCCCTCTCTTAGGCATTAGGGGAGGAATCACTTATAATCCTTGTTTGGCATTGCGACAGTTTGGTTATGCTAGAAGGGATGGTCCTCACGACACACTCGTCCAAGGAATCACATTTGACTATGAGAATGATGTTCAGGGTTATCGTAAGAGGTTCATTCGAGCTTGGGGCAACATAAACAATGTTGATAGCAAGACACTGGGGCACAAGAATTCCATCCCTCTTGAGCCTTACCTCAAATGGGTGCGAACTCGTGCTCAATGTCTTATTATGCCTTACCCTGCCATCTTACCTGTGATTATAGAGCCAATTGCTGAGGGAGACACTCCTTACATCGTTCTCCATCCTGACATGCCAACTGATCTTGAGGAACTACGGAAATCCTGGATCCAACTCAAAGAATAACTGGATACTTTCGAAACCCAATTATATGCCAGCGAGAAGAAGGTTTTAGAACTCACTTGGTTACTTCACGAGGAAAGGAATATAAATGCCTACATTGCACCAAAGAGGATGCGCCTATGGGAAGCTTAAAGTCTTCCTTTTGCTTGGAAAATTTTATTGTTTATTTGTTCCCTTGTGAGCCCAAGAGGCATTATTGTGATCAATAAAACTTCTAAATGCAATTAACGTTTGTTATTTTTCTGTTTGAGAAAATTTGAGTTTTAGAAATCCTTGAAAACATTGCATACATATATCATACATATCATTGCATAAGCAGGTTTCAAAACAGGTTTCTCATCTTCTACGCTGTTTATTTCAGCAATGGCTCTAGAACAAACAGTGAAGGATCTACAGACTTAGAGTGCCCAATTTCAATAGATGATCATGGCTCTGGCCAACGGGCAAGAAGAATTGAAAGCCCTGATTTTTAAAGAAAAGAAGAAGCCAAAGAAACCAGCTGGTGTGGTGAAATCGGGAAGAAGAATCAGAGGACCAGTACGGCGAGCCTCTGAACTGGTAACTTCGTCAAAGGAAGGAGACAATCAAGAGGAAGAAACAAGAGAGGAAGAATCCAGTCCAAAAGAATCCGATGATGAATCTGACTATGATGAGAAGCAGTATCCTCCCGCTAATGAAAAATACAAACAGCTGGAGGATCGTTTGAATGCAATGGAGGTCCAGAAGGTACCGTGTCTGGATTTTGAAGAGCTGGGTTTGGTATCTGGAGTTTTCATCCCGCAAAAGTTCAAGGTGCCGGTGTTTGCCAAATATGATGGGGTTTCATGTCCCAAGATGCACCTCTGATCTTATGTGAGGAAGATCTAGCCTCACACTGCTGACAATGACTTATGGGTCCATTTCTTTCAGGATAGTCTGTCTGAAACTCAACTAGAACGGTTCTACCAGCTAGAAAGGGCCAACATTCATAATTGGGAAGACCTGGATGCTGCTTTCTACAAGCAGTATCAGTATAATGCAGACCTTGCTCCCACCCGTAGACAACTCCAAAATATGTATATGGGTTCGAGTGAGGGCTTTAAAGACTATGCTCAAAAGTGGAGGGACTTAGCGGGAAGAGTCCAACCCCCCCTGTTTGATAGGGAGCTAGTGAATATGTTTTTGGGTACCCTGTCTGGTCCATTTTTTAATCATCTGATTGGAAGTTCCTCATCCGGCTTCACTGAATTGATTTTGACAGGAGAACGAGTGGACGCTGGAATTAGAAGTGGTAAGATCCAAAAGGATGCATCCTTTAGTACAGTAAGGAAGCCATTTTCTGGGAAAAAGGAAGTTAGTACCACCTATAGCCAAAGGAATCGGGACAGAATTGAACACTGTCCAGCGGTAGAGGCTGTTATGATCTCTAAAATTGCACCTATTCAACAAAGAAATAATCAGCCTAGAATATAAAGGCCGGTAAGACTGTTTACCCGGATAAATATGACGCTGTCTCAAGTCTTACCACATTTGTTGAAATCTAATCTGGTAACCTTGTGGGAAGCTCCCAAGAATCCCAACACTGCATCTCCCCGCTACAATCCAAATGCTTGTTGTGCTTATCGTTCAGAAAGTCCAGGTCATGATACAAACGACTGTTGGGCTTTGAAAAACAAGGTGCAAGACCTTCTCGAGGTGAAGTAAATTGAATTTGACGCCCCTGAGATCCCCAATGTTATCACTGCTCCTATACCCAAGCACGATCGTGGTGTTAACGCTATTGAAGATGATGTGTTCGTTACTGCTGTTGAGGAACTTATTACTCCTCTCTTGACTGTTAAGTGGAACATGTTGAATGTCGGTTTATTTTCGGGTTGTGGCGAAGGTTACCACTCATGTTTATCTCTACCGGCTGGTTGTCATTTGTTGAAGGCAGGTGTTCAGCGCCTGATGGACGATAGAGAGATTTTGTTTGAAAATACTCTCGTTCCGACTGTTTCTTGCAAGGATATTTCAGTCATAACCATTTTCGCCAATCCTCCCAGGGTCTCCACCAAAAAACCCATCAGGATTACATCTGCTCTGAAGGTAGCTCCACTGATTATCACTATGCCAGGGTCAATCCCATACTCCTTGGACAAAGCTTTTCCCTGGAACTATGGGGCTGACGTCTACTACCATGGCGTCAAGCAAGACCTGCTGGCTGTTGAAGATCAGGTTTATGAAAATGTTGATCCCGACATTGGCAACATTGTTGGAACCAGTAAAATAGCAAGAAGTGGAAGAGTGTTCTCCCCTGAGATTTCTCCTCCAAAAGTTGTTATTGGTCTTGTGATCATTCCTACTTTTGTTCCTGCTAATACTACTACTGCAATTCTTGTAATTACCCCTGCTAATACCCCTATCATCGAGTCGGCCAAGACTCGGGGAAAAGACATATTGATTGAGCCTGTCCAAACGAATGCACATTCAGTATCTATCCCAAAGGCTTCCAAGAAGGAAATGGAAGAAATTTTGAAGATTATAAAGAAGAACACCTACAATATGGTCGAACAGCTGGGGCAGACACCTTCCAAGATTTCTATGCTAGCCTTACTGTTGTGCTCTGAAGCTCATGCAAGGGATTTGGTGAAGTTCCTTAAAACTGCCCATGTGCGACAAGAAACATTCGCTGACCAATTTGAAGATTGTGTGGCCAGTTTGACGGCTGATAACAGTTTGGGTTTTTCTGATGCTGGTCTAACACCCAGAGGGAGAAAACACAATGATGCGCTGCATGTTTCCGTCGAATGCAGGGGCACTACTTTGGCCCATGTCCTAGTAGATACTGGTTCATCATTGAACGTGTTGCCCAAGAAGGCTCTGGATAGACTAGACTGTGAAGGTTTAACCTTGAAGCCCAGCAACATAGTAGTGAGGGCTTTCGATGGTTCTAATAGAATGGTGCACGGGGAGGTGGACATCCCCATCAAAGTTGGTTCTCAGACCTTTGACTTCACCTTCTACGTGATGGATATTATACCATTGTATTCATGTTTGTTGGGTCGCCCTTGAATCCATGGGGAGGGAGCTGTCACATCCACTTTGCATCAGATGATGAAATACCCGGTAAAAGGAAGGATTGTTACGGTACACGGTGAAGAAGAGTACATGGTAAGCCATCTGAACTCCTTCATGTATGTAGAAATGGATGGCGAGTTCATCGAGACTCCGTGTCAGAAATTCGAAGAAGTGCCTCAGATTATGGCTGCAACTGAAACGGTCACTAATCTACTAAATATCACCAAACCTCCCTTGAAGATGGCGTCTCTCAAGGATGCAAAAGCAGTTATTGAAGAAGGTGGGTCTACCATCTGGGGCCAACTCCCTGTTATGCCATACAATTCTGATAAGTTTGGTTTGGGTTTCTCTTCAGGGGCTCAAAGGGCTGTTCGTTGTGCTCGTGCTGGAAGACCTCTCCTACGCATCAGAAATCATGGGTTCAACGCTCTAGACGACAATGATGGTGATGATGACACAGATAGCTGGATCTTCCCTACTACCAACGGTGGACCCAGTAATTGGACGACAAAAGACTTTGTACCAATTACTTTCATTCAGAAGTAATTGTCTTTCTTGTTTTTGGATATGTAATAAACAATATAAACTCTATGGCCATGTGTCTTACCCGGGGCACAATGGTTTATTTGTGAGGGTTATCGTGTTTCAATTTCATATGGCATTAATAAAGCATTGGATGTTTATGCATACAAATCTTACGCTCTCTGTTTTTCTTTTCTGCTTTTTACTTTGTCAATACAGCTATGCTCTTACACACGCTCACGTATCAAACTGCAGATCCATATTCACTCTGGATCCCGTTGATAATAGTTCTACTATTGTCGGTTATGAATTTGAAAATCCGATCAACCAAGCTGAGGACGAAGGTGAGGAAGATTGTGAGGTACCCGGAGAACTTGCTAGACTGTTACAGCAGGAAGAAAAGGCTATACAGCCTCATGAAGAGCCAGTTGAGACAATAAACTTGGGCACAAAAGAGAACAGAAAAGAGGTCAAGATAGGTGCAAATTTGGAGCTTAGTGTCAAACGGCATTTGATTCAGATGTTACATGATTATGTCGAGATCTTTGCCTGGTCATATGAAGACATGCCAGGGCTGGACACGGATATTGTGGTTCATCGTCTGCCAACTAAAGAATATTTCCCTCTAGTAAAACAGAAGGTTCATCGTATGCGCCCTGAAATATCAGAGAAGATCAAAGCAGAGGTTATGAAACAATTCAATGATGGGTTCTTAGCTATCACCTCTAACCCCCCAATGGGTTGCTAACGTAGTCCCGATGCCTAAAAAGGATGGAAAGGTACGGATGTGTGTGGACTACCGAGATTTGAACAGGGCAGGCCCCAAGGATGACTTCCCGCTTCCCTATATTGACGTTCTGGTTGACAATACTGCACAACATAAGATCTTTTCCTTCATGGAAAGTTTCTATGGCTAGAATCAGATCAAGATAGCACCCGAAGACATGGAGAAGACAACCTTCGTCACACACTGGGGAACTTACTGTTACAAAGTGATGTGGTTTGGATTGAAGAATGCTGGGGCAACCTATCAGCGAGCCATGGTGGCTTTGTTTCACGACATGATTCACCATGAGATAGAGGTCTATGTTAATGACATGATAGTCAGGTCTCAAATGGAGGAAGAGAACCTTGATAATCTACAAAAGCTATTTGATATGTTGAAGACGTACAAGCTGAGGTTAAATCCAAACAAGTGCACCTTCGGGGTAAGGTCTGGTAAAACTCCTAGGTTTCATTGTCAATGATAAAGTTATTCAGGTAGACCCTGCAAAGGTGAAGGCTATATAAGAGATGTAGGCTCCTCGCACTGAGAAGGAGGTCGGAGGTTTCTTGGGACGCCTAAATTACATCACCAGATTCATTTCCCATTTAACTACTACTTGTGAGCCAATCTTCAAACTCCTGAAGAAAGATTAAGTGGTAAAGTGGAATGACGAGTGCCAGACTGCCTTCGAGACAATCAAGGAATACCTTCAAGAGCCTCCAATTATGATGCCTCCGATTGAAGGAAGACCTTTGATAATGTACTTAACAGTGTTAGATAATTCAATAGGGTGTGTGTTGGGGAAGCATGACAAGTCCGGTCAAAAAGAGCACGCAATATACTACCTTAGAAAAAAGTTTACCGACTGTGAGACAAGATATTAACTGCTCAAGAAAACTTGTTGCGCTTTGGCATGGGCTGCTCGCTGACTGAGACAGTATATGTTGACCCAAACTACTTTATTGATATCTAAGATTGATCCGATTAAGTACATCTTCGAGAAGCCCGCTCTCTCCGAAAGAATAGTAAGATGGCAAATGATCTTGGCTGAATACGATATCCAATACACGACCCAGAAGGCAATCAAGGTAAGTGTACTAGATGATCATTTGGTTCATCAGGTTGTGGATGACTACCAGTCCATGAACTTTGAATTCCCGGATGAGAATATTATGTTAGTGATTGACTATGAAGAACCTGGACCGAATGAAGGATCCGAGGAAGGATCCCGATGGACTATGGTTTTTGATGGAGCCTCCAACGCACTCGGCAATGGCATCGGTGCTGTAATCATATCCCCCGAAGGCTGTCATACTCCCTTCACCTCTAGATTATGTTTCAATTGTACCAAAAATATGGCGGAATATGAAGCATGCATCATGGGTCTCAAAGTTGCTATTGACCTGAGGATCAAGTTCTTAAGCATTTTCGGGGATTCAGCCTTGGTAATAAGTCAAATCAAAGGAGAGTGGGACACAAAGCACCCGAACCTTATCCCTTACAAAGAACATGTGCTAACATTGCTTCCACACTTTGAAAAAGTCACCTTTGAACATTTTCCATGAGAAGAGAACCAGTTAGCGGACACGCTATCTACTATGTCATCTATGTTCAAGGTCAAGTGGGACAACGAGGCTCCCCGGATCACTATTGAGAGGTTGGATGAACCAGCATACTGCTATGAGATTGACACTGAAGAAGTAGCAGGAAAACCTTGGTTCCATGAAGTGAAAAGGTATCTCGAGGCTCAAGAATATCCTGAGGGAGCATCTGTCAATGATAAGAAGTTTCTGAGAAGGTTCTCCGCAAAGTTCTTCCTCAGTAATGGAATCCTCTACAAGCGCAATCATGACTCTACTTTACTTTGGTGCATAGACAAGAACGAAGCAGAGAGGATTATGACAGATTTACACGAAGGCACCTTTGGCACTCATTCTAGTGGACACACCATGGGAAAAAAGATCCTACGGGTAGGATACTATTGGTCCACTATGGAAGCAGATTGTTATCAGCATTTCCGAACTTGCCACAAATGCCAGATCTATGCTGATAAAGTACATGTGCCTCCGGTCCCCTTGAATGTCTTGAAGGCTCCCTGGCCCTTTGCAATGTGGGGCATTGACATGATCGGAGAGATTAGACCTATCGCTTCCAATGGGCATCGCTTCATCCTAGTGGCCATAGATTACTTCACGTAGTGGGTTCAGGTTGCCTCTTTTTCTACGGTTACTAAGAATTTTATGGTGCGGTTTATCAAGCATAACATGATTTATCGGTATGGCGTACCAGAGAGAATCGTTACAGATAATGGTACAAATCTCAATAATACAATGATCACCAAACTCTGTAAACAATTCAAGATCTAGCATCATAATTCTTCCCCTTACCGGCCTAAGATGAATGGCACTGTGGAGGCTGATAACAAGAATATCAAGAAAATTATACAGAAGATGACGGTGACATACAAGGACTGGCACGAGATGTTACCATTTTCTCTTCATGGTTACTGCACCTCAGCGCGCACGTCAACAGGGGAAACACCTTATTCTCTGGTATATTGTATGGAGGTTGTCTTGCCTATTGAAGTCCAGATCCCTTCTTTGAGGATCATGAAGGATACAGGCTTGAACGAAGATGATTGGGTCCATACTCGACTTGATCAACTGAATCTAATTAATAAGAAAAGCCTTACTGTTGTCTTTCATGGTCAAATGTATCAAAAACAGATGATCAAGGCTTTCAACAAAAAGGTCAGATGTCAAGTATATCAAGTGGGTGATCTAGTGATCAAGCACATCATACTGTCGCAAGGTGATCCCATGGGAAAATGGACTCCCACGTACGAAGGGCCATTTGTGATCAAAATAATATTTTCCGGTGGAGCCATGATTCTGACCACCATGGATGGTGACGACCTTCCTCACCGTGTTAATGCGAGCATAGTGAAAAGATACTACGCATGAATAAAGACCCGCTAGGTTGACTGGCCTAGGAAAAAATAAGGGCATCCCGACGAACCAAAAGGGTTCGGGAAAAAATTAGGGATAAATACAAAAAATCTGTACACCTGGCAAGTCGAAAACCTGAAAAGGCAGCTAGGGGCAAAAAAGGGTATCCTGGTGGACTAAAAACCCGAAAGGGCGGTCCAGAAAAAAGTTAGGGATTAAAGCGTACAACTATGTTCCATTGGATCACCTTGCGACCAGACTTCAGTATCAACTATCAAGCTCAAACGGTACCAATCAATCTAGTCAGCTTCGGACGAGTAGCAAAGTGATGAGACGCTCAAGGACATAGGGGCAATAGCAGAATTGAAACTCAATGGGATCATTACACATAGTTGTTTTCTCTTCATATACTATTTTGTATAGTTCTCATTCTTTCACGACAGAGTTCTCCTACTAGAACATCAGTCTCTTTGTACAAAATGCATGTTATAGGCGAACTTCAAAAAAATTAATACAAATCATTCTTTTGAAAGTACAAAACTATTTGTTTTTCTTTTTCTGTTTTGTTTTGCAAAAATGTCCAATGATTATTCTTGACATATGCATTTAAATATGATTACTATTCACAAATACTTGCATATAAAACAGAAATACAATTGCTAATGACTTTAAGAAATGGGGCAAAGTCTAAATAACAATTTGTAATCCCGACAGTTACTCTTTCCAGCATGGTATAGGGGAAGAGACATTCTGAGACGAAGTCACCATTACATACGACCCAATGGCGTCTATGTTCCCTACAGAGTAAAAACAACCAGAGTTTTGACCTCTTATTCCCCAAGCATGGATTACCTTCTCCAGCTAAAATTTGTACTTCCCAACCGAGTTTATAATTTCAAACAGTTTATAAAATCTCCTCCCGGGTAGAGTTTATTTCTCCAACTGCAGAAGTTCGGGCCCCAACAGAGTGTATTTCTATAACATCGACAAAATATTCCAACAAAGCATTCTCTCTCCACAGAAGTTATTCTCAAGCAGGAGTCAAAGATCCCCAGCAGAATATCCTCAAACAGAAAGAGGAAATCCCCGACAAAGCATATCCATTCATCATCCCCGGTGGAAATGAAGGATTCAGCTTCCCAATACTCTCCAGCAATAGTCTGTGATTTATTTTCCCAGACTGGGAAATGTCTCAATAGCATCCCATATTCATACATCATGGAATGCTCATACACACCGCATACAACATAATCTCATTTATTTTGAGAACATCATCACAATGCATTTCATACATCATGACATTGCATAAAACTAACTCTTTTCCTTTTTCAGGAAAAATATCAAATCAACCATTAACTACTTATGTGTCCTGGTAGTCTTCTCAAAAGCTACGTCTAACGAAAGGCTGTTTCAGCATTTTCCTCAGAAAGACATTCACAAAAGACCTTCTCGGGTTCAGTCAGATCGACACTAGGATCTTTCTAATTTCTATTCCAATTGAAGATATTCCAAGACTTTTGTCTGGTTCAGTTGAATCCACCCTAAGATTCTTCTGATTTCCATTCCAGTCAAAGTTGATCCAAGACCTTCTTTGGTTCAGTCAGATCGACACTAAGATCTTTCTAATTTCTATTCCAGCTGAAGATATTCCAAGACTTTTGTCTGGTTCAGTTGAATCGACCCTAAGATTCTTCTGATTTACATTCCAGACAAAGTTAATTAAAGACCTTCTCTGGTTCATTCAGATCGACACTAAGATCTCTCTGATTTCTATTCCAGTTGAAGATGTTCCAGGACTTTTGTCTGGTTCAGTTGAATCGACCCTAAGATTCTTCTGATTTCCATTCTAGTCAAAGTTAATTAAAGACCTTTCTCTGGTTCAGTTAAATCGACACTAAGATTTTTCTTATTTCTATTCCAGTTAAAGAAACTGCAAATCCTGGAGTCCGACCAGATAACAGTTTAATCTCATTTTCTCAGTAAGTCGTTGTGAAGCCTAGAATACGACCAGATAGCAGACAACCTTATTATCCTCAGCAAGTCACTATGAAGCCTGGACCCTGACCAGATAGCAGTTCACTTTCGTCTCTTCAATCAAGAGACGACTACCCAGTAGAGTAATGGACAACTGAAGGTCCTAGACTCTATTCCCCTAAGACTAACATTCCTCAGCGGAGTCCTCCCTAACAACAGGAATAGGAATTCCTATAAAGGAATATCTCATAAAATCAACATTTCTCTGGATGGCATCTCTAAGCCCATCTCTGACCACTCTCCGTCATATTTCTCTAGATGGCATCTCTAAGCCACTCTCAGATGATCTCCCGTCACCTTCTCCAAATGGCATCTATAAGCATATTCCCGATGTTATCTATACAGTCAAGTATCACTTCGGACGAGTGCAAATTTCTAGGCACTCTAGTGTTCAATCATCTTCCACCTTCAGATCACGAAAGGCAGACCAGCCAATCTACATCCTCAGGTTTAAGAAGATTGAACAGGGGCAGCTGTTGTACCCCAAAATTTTCCCTCCCATTTTCACACAAGACATACTCCTAGAGGTTCTCAATTGCTCAAGGTTAACCAAGAATTGACCAGACAATTCTCCTCCTAAGGTAATGAACCCCCAACTAGGGTTTCAGTTTTCATCAAGATGGTTGAGCTCCAAAGGTCTCAAATGTTCTCTATTATCCTAAGATGTATTCAAGATTATTCATGCCAAATTTCATGCCTTGCACAACAACTTTGCTCAATCAATTGCTCAAGTGCTTGAAAATTAACTGTGCTAGGTCAAAAGTCAATTGTGGCCCATGTACAGTCAAACTTCAATATTTTTGGTCAGCATCAACATTTTGAAGTTATATACATTATTAGATCAAAGGTTGATCATGATTCCTCAATAAATTCTCCTAACCCATCAAAAGTAAAAAATGGCAAATTAGGATTTCTATAGGAAAAGTCAACCATATTTTGGAAAAGCATAACTTTCTCATACTTTATCAGAAATTTTCCAACCAAAGCTCATTTTGAAGAGAATCCAATTCCCTACAACTTCTCTTCATCCCCAAAGATCAATAAATGCACCATTTGAAAGATATGAGCTCAAACATTACAGGTCATTCTCAAAAAGTCAACAAAAGCCACTTTTTGCCAAGACCATTTACATCAAGATACCATCTTCAAATGCAAAATTGATAAAAGGAGGGATTGAAGTAGACATCTTGGTCTTTCCAAAAAGTAAAAGACCATCATCATGAGATAAACATTGAGCAAGTTATGGCTTTCCCAGGTTGGGAAAATTTTGGAAAATTCAAGAATGGTGCATTGAGCAAATTTGGATTTTTGAGACTATGGCCTAACTTTTTAAGGTTCAAATATCTACCTAAGCTTATTAAGGACCTCTCAACTCATTGTGGCATGACCAAGGTTTTCCTTGTATTTTATTTTGATTTTATTTGATTTAAAATTAAATAAAATGGAAGAAATACTAGAAAATATAGGCCATAACATTTAGGCCTGACTTGGCCCATCAAGAGGACCCATTTTTTGTGCAAACTTCATCCCAAATGTCCAGATACATTGCATTGATCAAAAGAGGCAAGAACATTAAATTATGGCATTCTTTCAAAGTGTTTGATTTTGCTTTCATGGACCATGATTAAGAATGATTCTTGCCATAATATCTTGTCCTCTCCATCTCCTCTATATAAGGAACATGTTAGAAAGCCAAAGCACAGGCATATGCACTGTACAAGAGTTTTACCAAAATTACAAAGAATTTCCCAAAATCGTGAAAACTCAAAATCACACCTCCAGACCATTTCCATCCAAATAAACCTCTCATTTCAATCTCTGAGATCATCAGGAGATCATCCAAGCCATTTGCTAGACGTGCAACACTCTAGAACCTCAGATCCACGCATCACCGGACTTGGGTAAAGTTTGAATTCAAAAATTTTCATACATGTAATATAAATCAATTTATTTCATACATTCATGTTATTATAGTTATTTGTGGATGCTCTAACGTGCTTCATGTGTTTGAAAGGGCCCTAATCATGAATCACCATTATCAACGGTTTTAGAATAGTGATCTCCGAATCTCATTATACAGGCACTTTCAGATCAAATAAAGGCCACCATTGAATTCCTTGGGAAATTTTAAGGGGGTGGAATGTTTTAGTTGCTTTGAAATTACGTATTTTGCAGGTTTTGTTTTTCGCCTCGCTGGAGAAGAAGGTTGTGACCACCATGGTCGATGGCTTGACTAATTACACGAGGTGGTCAGCAGTGGCGTGGCACTATCCCTATGTTTCATTGGATCAATTAAATGTTCACTTCATCTCTCCATTCATGATTGGCTTGTTCAAATCTTAGGGCCCCACCTGGAGCGCGCGTGTTTTTGCTGACTAAGATTTGACTTTGTTTTTTTAATATATTATTATTATTTGATTTATAATAACGATTGAATGGGCAGCTCAATTGGTAAAATTCATTGGTATGAAAAGGGAGGACCTAGGTTCAAGTCCCAGGTCCAACATATTGATTTTTAACAAAATTCTCTTGCAGATTCCATGCATATCAGTGCCAGACTTGCACCGTACGACATAAAATCACCATCACCTGATTAAGATCCAGCATATCCAAGCGTAGGATTCACCATGTGCCATAGTTTGTTTCCCCCACCAGATTGGACGCAGCTTCTGGGCTCCCTCTAGATTGGACCTAGCATTTTTCAACAACACACCCCCATTTTGCTTTTGATGACCAGGCCCATGTTTTGTTTATTTTCTCATTTTTATTTTATTTTGTTTATTATTTTCAAAAGTCATTTTTTTAACAAGTCATAAAAAATCAAAAAATAATAAATAGATTTAGGTTCTTTCTAAAATTATTAATTAATTAATTGATTATTTTAACGATATTTTATCAATTTAAAATCAAATTAGACTTAGTTTCACTTTAATTTAAGTTATTTTCTTAATAAAAAAAAGCAAAAATATTAGAATTAGGATTTATTTCAAATTTTATTTTCTTAATTAAAAAATAAATTTAGAATTAATTATTCTCTTAGCAAAACCTAAAAAAGATTTTTTTGTTTATTTTTATTTACTAGGTTTTTAGACGTTTCTTTATTTCGCGCGCTTATATTATTATGTATCTGCTTATGGTTTGTAATTTTATCGTGCACGCATTTTATTTTTTGATTATGTATCTGCCCATGCGATGTAATAGTTTAGCATTTAAATTTTCCGCACTTTACATTTTAGTCAGATATAACTGTAATTGCCCCAAAGCCTTGTAATAGCTCTAGGAACTTTTATTTCTCGCTCTTATATTTCTTATATGCTGTATATAAATTGCTAGTAATTAAGCAAGAATTAATCAATGAATCATTAGACCACTAATCTCAAGACAAATATCTGAAAAAAGCACATTGTTGCACACTTGCACCCTTAGGGTATTCCTCACTTGGTTTCCTCGAAAAACAATGGTCATGTCCCTCGAACGTAGGGATATCTTAGCAAAGACCCTCAGTTTTAAAGTCATCATAAAGATCATAATCCCTAAACGTCTCTCGAGTTGTCTTTCGGTAAATGATCTTTGTAACGCCCGTAATTTAATTAATTGTTTAATTAAATTATTTTAGGAATATTTGTGAAGTCGTGTTATGATGATAGTTGATGTGTTATTGTTATTGGATTTATTTATTCTATTAAGTTGTGAAATAATATTAGAATAATAATATTATTTGATGTGGACTTATTTTAAGGAATATAAGTAGTAGAAAGGGGGTGTAGGAGTTTTAAGCCCATTAAGGCTTAATGAAAATTATAGGGTTATTATATTAGTTATTTAGAACTATTAAGAAAAAGAAGTAGTAGTAAGAAGATAATGAAATAAGGGTTGGAAGAAGAGGAAGAGAACGTGAAAGTTGCAGAAAAGAAGGAAAAGAGCCAGAATGGAATTCAACCGGAAAAGTCGTAGAGCAACCTTCAATCCAAGGTAAGGGTGGGGTTCTGACTCTATAATAGAGTTTATGATGAGTAGTATATGGGATTAGATGTGAAGAGTTATTTTGTTTCTGATTGAATTATATATATTGTTGTTTGATGAAGATCAATGATTTAGAGATGAGTAATGATGCCCTAATGTTGTATAATCGATGTAGAAACATAGGATTATCATAATTGGTGATTACCTATGGTTAGAGGATGTTTTTAGGGCCTAAGGCAGAGAAATTGCAGTGAAAACACAGTGAAATCGTAGAGAATATTCATGATAGACAGTATGCGTCGACCTCAAAAGCCATGCGTCGATACATACAGATTTTTAGACTTAGGGTGAGTCGATACGAAGGGGCGTGCGTCGATACATGTTGTGTTGCAGACTCAGTATGAGTCGATACAAAGGGATTATGCATTGACTCATGAAGGATGTTAGCCTAGTACGCGTCGACTCAAGACATTATGCGTCGACTCATGTAGTCTGGTTTTTGCAAGATTCGTTCCAAAGGCTGTAACTTGAGTTTCCGGACTCCGTTTGAGGTGGCGTTCGAAGCGTTGAATAGCTAACGCTATGAACTTCATTCTTAAGGATTAAAATGAAGGATAAGGAGAGTAAATCCTAGTACCCAAATTAGGATTAGAGTTAGTTTCCCGCGTAAATTGCTATGATGATTTGTGAAGAACGATGAGGATAAGAAGGTTGTAGATTATTGTTTGGTTCATAACAGTAAGATTAATGATGGTAATGATGTAGTATTACATAATAGTAATATGTAGAGGTTTTTTAACTAGAAGTAAGCCTTAGATGATTAATTAATAATAGGCAATATCATGTTGTAGGCCTATGGTCAACATTGAGGGATTGTCGATCTATCGCTGTATTATTATTGTGGTTGAGTTGTTGTAAAATTAAGTTGATGAATTATGTTGGTGAATTATATTGATGAATTATGTTGATGAATTATGTTGATGAATTATGTTGATGAATTATGTTGATGAATGATGTTAAGATGTCTCTAATGATTGGCAGCTATTAAGATGTAGGCTTCTGGCCAACGATGATGTTGTGTTGAGATGTTGTTGTTACTACATTCATGATTGTGTTGCATACATTGCATATCAAGATGGAGCTGACGCTCGTTAAGATGGCCTGTATTGGCGAATATTAAGATTAAGGCTTATACCTTGTTGATGCCTCTATTTATTGGCAATTATTTTGAGATGGGAGTTCTACTCTAATGGTACCACATGCATTTTCATAGTATTGAGTCGTATTATTTGATTGCATAAAGAGGTCGTGTATTGATGCGATAAATGTGTATATTGTTGGTATTCTGTTGCGATTATTGTTGTTTATAATATGAGAAGTGGTGATATTGTGTGATCTAATTTAATATATTATTTATCATACGTTTTATTATATTTTTAGATATCTCACTCCTTCTGTTTGAATGTTACCCTTACATTGGTAACGTGAAGGTACTCCAGAGTGAAGGCGGTATACCTTCAGTAGTTCGAGTCGGTGTCATTGCTCTGATACGTAACACTCGAGGGGATGAACGCTAGTTGCTTTTAGTTATTTATTATCTTAGTTGTTGAACTTTAATTCGTTTGTTGCTAAGTATGCATTATTTTGAAGTTGTTGTAATTGTTGGACAAAGATGTTATTATGATTCCATTGCGAAGTTGTCCAAGTTGTTGAATTAAGAGATTAAATTATTCTGTTTTTGGTTCATCCGAAGTTTAAAGTGTTATGTATCCATGTTGAATGCAATGTGTTTTTAAGTTGAATTTGTGGCATCCTGATTCAGTTGTATGAATTTTATAACTTCGATTTACATTTATAATTCTCGGGTAGAATTGGGGTGTTATAAAGTTGGTATCAGAGCAAAAAGTTGGTTCGTCCGACCAAGTTGTCGAGTCGTAGTTGTCTAATAATAGAGTATTATTAATATGAGTTCTAACTGTTGTTTATGTTGTAGTGATAAGTTGAGATGGCTGGAAGGAATGATGTTGCACTCGCTGCTGCTTTTGAAGCAATGGCACATGCGATGGAGAATCAGCCGAATTTTGACGGGAATGTTGGATCTCCTAGCTTGGCGACTTTCCAGAGAGAGAATCCGCCTACGTTCAAGGGAAAGTATGATCCTGAAGGAGCATTGGATTTGTTGAAAGAGATTGAGAGAATCTTCTGTGTTATGGACTGCACTCCAGCGCAGAAGGTTCGATATGGTACTCATATGCTAGCAGTCGAAGCTAATGACGGGTGGCTAGAGACGTGTCAGAAGTTGGAAGCTATGGGCGACTATGTGATCTATCTTCTGAGTTGCTCGTTTAGGTTGAGCCTGAGAGTGCTAATGTAGGGTGGATGATACTCTTAAAAAAAGCATTGTTCACCAAGAGACAACGTCTTAATAAGGGTGACCTCAGGAGGATGTCCAGTGTACTTGTAGTTGTGACTTTGGTTTCCCTATTGTTTTTCCCTTGGAGACTTTTGTAATTATTCCCTTAGGGGATTTTATGCAATGACAAATCATTTCCATAGGGGATTTTACTTTGTATTTATGCTCTTCAGGGATTTATTAATGCCATTTTTGGCCTTAAGGTGCCTTTTTTCTCTTTGTATCAGGCTGCTTATTTTTATTGAGTATATTATTTTAGAATGCCCTCTTAGGTGAGTAGGATTCCCAACACTATATTTCCCCTTGAAAGGGCGATAATTCCTTATTGAGTATCTTGATTTTTTATAGCCTCGTGGGTGGTAAGGATCCCTACATGAGGATCCAACGTTCTAATAGCTTCATGAACAACAATGATTCCTCCATGAGGATCCAATGTTTTAATGTCCTTGGGGAGGTAAGGATTCCTCCGTGAGGATCCAACATAAGTCATTGCCACTTGGGAAACAAGGATTCCTCTATGAGGATCCAAAATAAGTTATTTCCATTTGGGAGACAAGGATTCCTCTGTGAGGATCAGACATAACTCATTGGCACTTAGGCGACAATGATTCCTCAATGAGGATCCAACATAGTCATTTTTACTTGGGGGATAAGGATTCCTCTGTGAGGATCCAACATAAGTCATTTCCAGTTGGATGATAAGGATTCATGTGAGGATCTAATATAATTCATTTCACTTAGGCGTCAAGGGTTCCTCTGTTAGGATTCAACATAATTCATTACCACTTGGGTGTCTTCTTTAAGACTTCAACATCCAATCAACACATCTTGTAAAATTAGTACAAAGGCCTACAAAAATTTATTAAGAAACATGAGGCTTATCACTAAAAACCCACACGCTCGGAGGGGAAAAGAGTGTCCCCTCATCATAGAAACAATGTTTTCAAAATAAATTATACAATCGATAGAGATGATACATCGGCATAACCAATCCAATTGATAACCTAATCAAACAAAACACAACTCTAAGCTTAACAAAGTCTCTAAACTCTCCCTAGCCTCTTTATCGAATACTTTCATACTCCTATGGAACATTGCGACCAATGCTTCATATTTTAGAGGTGTCATCTTCTCCTCTCGGGGCTCCGCTCTTGGCTTCATATCCACAATATTCATTTCTTATGCATCCAATTGTTAGAAGTGAGCCACACTATAAACACCCTATTTAGCTTTAAGTTGTTCAGATAACACATATTAGTGGTCTTATGATCACTTTGGATAACCTCGGCATATCCGTTGGATGGAGAGTACCTCATACACATGTATAGTGTTGACAAGGTTGCTTTTAAGATCTTTAAAGTAGGTTGGACTATGATCATGTTGTACGAGGAAGTGAAATTTATAACGAAGTATCTTACCTTAATCATCCTCACACTTTTATATATCTTAAATACGATCTTCAGGATGACGTAACCCTTTACTTGCACTTGTTATCACGAGAATCCCATTAGTGAGTCTTATAAAGCTTTTAGGTTGTCCGGATCCAGGAAGAGTTATCAAAGGCATCCTGGTAAAAAATTTCTACAGAACTCCTTTGATCAATCAATACTCGTTTAATTTACTAGTCATCATACCTTATTGTTATGAACA
The DNA here is from genome assembly GCA_948472305.1 of Vicia faba. Lineage (NCBI taxonomy): Eukaryota > Viridiplantae > Streptophyta > Magnoliopsida > Fabales > Fabaceae > Vicia > Vicia faba. The sequence continues at coordinate 265,650 of CATIWC010002359.1, read as the reverse complement.
TGGGGTCATTGTCATGGCGATAGATTAAAACAACATCCTTTTTAGAGAATATGATCTCATAATATAGAGATTCCTTCTCGCCAAGACTAGAGTTGATAGGTGAACCTTCTACGATCACAGCATGGTGTGCATATCTTTTACATGCATAGCTAGTCTCTCTGGCTCTAGCAACACTTTTAATATGGTGTTGAGGGTATGAAGTATAAGACTATCTTTATTTCCTCTATTTGGCTCCTTGCCCTTCTAGGATTTGCGAATTATATGGGAATCTCACCCTTGAGATCTGAAGCTACTTGACGATTGGGTTGAGCCACCTCAAACATATTTCTATAAGTGAGCTTCTTGTATGAGGTGTTCAATCTCCTTTTTGAGCCGACAACCGTATTCATTTTGGTGGCCATTGAACTTGTGAAATTTACACCACATGTTGGGTTCATATCTCATGATGTGTATATTGTAGGCTAGCGAAACAAGAACATCATGTGTGTAAGGGACTTCACACCATATACGTTCACGACTAGTGTTCAGGGGGTGTGAAGTTCTCCGCAGGCCTCCCAATCCACTTAAATGTCACCTTATCCGTGATAGGTAAGGTGCAATGGCTTTTGCGTAACTACTACAAAGAATCATGAATGCCAAATATCCACTCCTTAGCATACTTAGACTTTTTCTCAGAGTTGTTATCCTTACCCTTTATGAAGCATTCACGTGTCACTACTTTTGCCATAGAAGGCATATCTATGGTCAGGTATTCCTTAAAATTCCAAGGACTCAACCTTTTTGGAAGGCCGGTACGAACATTTCATGGTTTGGGTGGATGACCATGATAGTTTACTCATTGAATAAGTGAAATACACCCTCAAGGATTTTGAAGGCCCCTGGCGAATATTTAATATGTTAGTGGTTGATATCTTCTTGTATCTACTTCCCAAGAATCAGTGAATCAGCTTCTTTACCAGGTCCTGATAGGTGGTGACTGTCAATCATGGCAGGCTTATATACCACCTTAGGGCGGTATCCTTAAAAGGTGATGAAGAGGAGCTTGCACTTTAGATATTCTAAGGCTCTGATGGTCGCTATTTGCGTGTTTATTCAGAAGACATGCTCCTGAGAATTGCTTCATCCATCAAACTTTATGAGTGATAGAGGCTTCAAACATTCTGATACGCCCCCCCCCTAATTTTCATCTAAGAGAGGTTGGGTCCGAAACTTTTGTCTCCTCAATGGGATCGGCCTCCTGTTGGCGTTGTAGGAGGTTAAAGACATTGTCTTCTAAAGTCTAATTTTGACAATGTAAATCGTCCATAGCGGCATATATCTCTGCTATGGCCTCATGATTATCGCATGTCGATCAAATTCTCTACTCGCTTGTTCACCATATTTAAAAGGGATTGAATAGGAGGACAACAAGATGGTCGTCGGATACAAAGTTTTCACGAGTCAATTTTACTAGGGTCTCACTAAGGGCACCAATTGTACTTGCTAAAAATGTACAGTAAGAGTAGCCTTTTGTTTGTAAAGTTTTTTGTGGTACATATTTTGTTTTGAAAGTATGTAGGGCTAGTTCACGCATAATAATGATAAGATCTGTAAATTTGTTTCTCTGGAGAAATGATTTGATCATTTCTCAACCTTATGTCTGAGATATTTATAGACATCCCTTGAGTCTGGGTCAAAGAAATAAAGAATGACCTATTCCGATTCCATGACTAGGAAAATAGAGAGAGGGGGGTTTCACCCTTCTTTTAATCATGGAGGGACAATTTCTTTTAGTCAACAATTGTGTGAATACGTCATTTCCCATATTTATTAAGTAAATAGGTAATGGTAGTTGACTTGGGAGGCTGAAACCCAAATAGGTGGTCTATCACTCAGATATGAGCGACCTCGTGGTGTATAGAGCAATCTTCCCTCCCCATGTTGGGCGTCCGTTCAAAGTTGGGGAAATAGACTTATTTCTTGTATTCCTTGGCTTTTTTTCTTAGTATCCAATCAAATGATCCCATTATAACAATAACAACCTTAAATGTTTGACTTGAAATGTCACTAATTGTCAGATAAAAATATTTAACTAAAAAATCACACACACACACACACACACACACACATATATATATATATATATATATATATATATATATATATATATATATATATATATATATATATGCAAAATACTCATTTTGGTGCCTTAACTATAGATCATGGTTCAGTTTGGTCCCTTATCTTTTTTTGTGCCAAATTGGTTCTTTAATTTTCTAAAAGATTCAAACAAGTCCATTTCGTCAATTGGTCTCCAACGTCCGTTTATTTGCGTGATGTGGCAGGTGAGCTGGCAGATTTCTTCATCTTCTTTATATGCAGTATGCGTTCTTCACCTTGCTACAAAATCTACTTCCCAAAATTTTCTTTACGTTCTTCATATTTTTACCTATCATATTCTTACATACCTATCATCTTCATCTTTATGTTCATCTTCCCAAAATTTTCTTTACGTTCTTCATCTTCGGCCATTTCTCCCTGAATACGAAGCATTCATCTTCCCCAACAAACCTGAAGAAATCTGAAAGTGTTGGCTCATGTGTATACAGTAGCTCGCGATTCGCACCACTTTGTCATTGTGGAGACAATGCTATTCTTCATAGGGCAACCACTGAGAAGAATTATGGAAATAAATTTTGGGGTTATCACAATTACAAGGTAAGCCATAATTTTGGTTTGGGTATGTTAAAAGATGGTAAACAGAGTGTGATCAATTCTTGAAATTTGCAGGGATCCTTACAAAGAGGATGTGGCTTCTTCGATTGGTTTCATGAGGAATTGACAAAATACATAAACTAAGTATTGATCAATAGATTGGAAATCATAGCAAATGATTTAGATGAAACCAAGAATCAATACAAAAAATTGAGGGTTAGAAATGAAGAATTAGGGGATGTTGTGTTAGAACTTCAAATTCAACTGAACAAGATGTTGAAATGAAAAAAAACATTGAAGATTATGTGTTTATGATGTTATGTATATTTGTCATTAAGTTGTATTAAGAGTAGGAGTATGTAGTATCTTTGTGTGTAATTTTATGAGTTTATCAATTTAGGAAATTTATGTGCAAGCTTATGTGTAATTTTAACACATGTGGACATATCAGTTTAGGAAATTTATGTGCAAGCTTATGTATAATTTTAACACATGTTATCAATTTAATAAGACTTATTTTGTTTGGCATATCATTAATCAAAGCATATCAGTTTGGCATATCATTCATTGTAGCAACATAATTTTGGGCATTACTAGTAAATGAACACATCAGATTACTTAAACTGGAAATATGATGCTTGCATGTTACATATATATGTTCCAAAATACATACATGTTATATAGACAAGTTCCAAAAGGTTGACAGAATGACACGTCACATAGACATGTTCCAAAATACATAAACCCTAGAATTATAACTAGATGGTCCTCTTTGATGTGCTTATCTTTGTTGGAGTAGATTGCCTGGTGGTAGGACCAGTTGCATTATTGGCTGCTGAGAGTCCTGTTGTTGGTCCTGGGGATACAAAAGGCCTTCTCACACCTAGTTTTTGTAGCTTTCCAGTTCCTCTAGATTTCTCCTTTGTGCCTTGCCCTGGTACTGCCTTTCCTTGTGAAGACTGAGTTGCATTCATGTATCCCTGTGTAACTGATGCTTGTCTTGCTGCAACCTGACTTGTCGTGGTTTGAGATGCAGAAACTTGTCTTGTCCCAATATGACTTGCATTGGTCCCAACCTGACATGCAATTCCCTGCCTTGCATTGCCTTTCCTTACATTTTCTTGAGTTGCAGTGCCTTGAGTTGCAGTGCCTTGAGTTGTAGTGCCTTGCCTTGCATTGACTTGAGTTGCATTGTGTTGAGTTGCATTTCCTTGAGCTGCAGTCCCTTGAGTTACAATGGTTTGAGTTGCAGTGCCTTGTGTTGCAGTGACCTTGCAGGTTTTCTTGTTATGTCCAGTTTTTTTTGCAAATAGAGCACTTTACAATAAAACTAGTTCTTCTCAATTTTCTGTCAGTGCCATCAATCTCCCCTTGCTCAAGGTTTCTCCTTTTCTTTGGTCTAACATGCATCTTCCTAAACTTAGGTGGTTGTTGAAACAACCGGCCGAACCGTCATCTGATATAAAATCAATGAAGTCACCACCGAATGTCTTTTATCCCTCCAAAAGGGAAAGGTAAACATCAAGAAAACCTGAGGAGGTGAAATCACGGTCTTGCGACCAAGAGATCGGGTAAGGGAGTCTATTACGCGAGGGGAAGGTATTATCACCCCACACGCTTGTAGTACTCTACGATATCCACTCTTGTTTGTTCTAATCTAAGGGTGTGTTAGGATCTATATCTAGGTTGTACAGGGAATGCATGCAAAATAAAGGAGAAAAGAATGTAGGGAAAATCAAAATTATGCTCGCTTGGGCCCTACCCCAATGCCTACGTATCCCTTTTAAGGAATCAGAGCAGCCGTAGTTCGGCTCATATATTTTGGTTGGTTTATGTTTTTTAGTTAAAAAGACAAAAGCAACAGTCAAGATGGAAAAACATCAGATAAAACGACAAAACATCAACAACGATGATAAAGCAACAAAAAAGGATGACAAGACATCACATGGAAACGCAAACTCAGATAAGATGATAAAACATCAGCATGATTACAAAATATCAGACAAGACGATGAAACATTACACCTAATAATGATATCAAAAATTAAAGTAGGATGACATACATACACGATGGCGAAACATTGGCAACAAAGATATGCGATGGTGAAACATTGACAAAAAGATAACAAGATAGCATGGAAAAGATGACGAGACATCAACAATCCAGATGATAAAAATCACACCTAACAATGATATCGAAAATCAAAGTAGGATAACAAACAGGTGCAATGGTGAAACATCGGCAAAAAGATAGCAAAGTATCATGGCAAATATGGCAACACATCAACAATTCGGATGATAAAACATCACACCTAACAATGATATTGAGAATCAAAGTAGGGTAACAAACATGTGCGATGGCGAAACATCGGCTAAAAGATGGAAAGATAACATGGCAAAGATGGCAGCACATCAATAATTCAGATGATAAAACATCACACCTAACAATGATATTGAGAATCAAAGTAGGATAACAAACATGTGCGATGGCGAAACATCGGCTAAAAGATGGCAAGATAACATGGAAAAGATGACGAGACATCAAAAATCCAGATGATAAAACATCACACCTAACAATGATATTAAGAATCAAGGTAGGATAACAAACATGCGCGATGGCGAAACATCAGCAACAAACATATACGATGGCCAAACATCAACGAAAAGGTAGCAAGATAACATGGTAAATATGGCAAAACATCAACAATGAACATAAGCGATGGAGAGACATTGGAAAAAAGATATGCAATGGCGAAACATCGGCTAAAAGATAGAAAAATATCAAGGCGAGGATGGCAAGACATTAACTTAAAAAGATTTAAAATAAAGCCAAAAGGCGCACAAACAAATAAGATTGGTTTGTATTTTTTACCTTGAAGAAGGACTTAAATTTATTAGAGATGTTTTATAATTTTCCAAGAAGAAGTTTTAGTTTTAAGATGCAATATGCAAAGAAAGAAAAAATAACTAAGGGAGACTAGCCTAGCACTACCCCTAATGTTATCATACAATTATTGACCCTAAGGTTGAGGATGAAAAGGGAAGTCTCTAACCTATGTTAGCATGCATGGATATCTATCATAATGTCTAGCTCGAAAGCTACTCTAATCGAGCAATCCTAAGGGAGCATGGTAACAATGTCATAGATCCTGTGACAAATAAAAGCAAACAGATGGCAAAAACATCTGGATAAACAAAAGCTCGAGCATCACTCGAATATCAAACACCTACTAGGCGCAGGCCTAGTAGTAGAAAGTGAGGTCCCGCCATAGAGAAGCAACTAAGCATTAGACCAAGGGTCAATCCATAGTCAAGGGGAGCATATCACCTGAGTTAACAAGCCATAGAATTATAGGAATATAAAAGGGTCCTTAACTGTGGTATTAATTACCAGGGCAAGAAATATCTGGGGGGAAAGACATAGTGCATGTGTACACCAAGCATCAATGTTGGTTAACACGAGCTAAAGAAAGTGTGGGCATATGATTGCGGGAACCCTTTTCACTTGCCTTTAAAGGACTTAAATTCATTCAGATCTTGGGCACATGTTCAGAGCGTCTACTTGTAGAAAGTGAGCAAAGGAACGACATGGACTGGAATGTGCGGGGGTTGATTACATACCTTTTCCGCTCGCCTCCTTTTGAGGACTTATTATCTGTAATATAATGTAGGCACAAATATAAACACACGTGCATAATACCTACTCCAAAGGTAGGGTTTTAAATAATCACAATTAGCACACCGACAGAATTTCCTTAAATAGGTCTTTAAATAAACCAGGGGGACTCCTGACATATATCAGCAACGGAGGTCCCATCATGCAATAGAAAGCAATAAAGAGCGGAAACAGTAAAAACAAAATAGTGCAATACCAAACAGATAACTATCCATAGCAATTGAGTAAGAAAAAAGAAACCCAAAGAACTTCAAGCAAGCTAGCATCAGCAAACAAATCAAGTCAGAAATCACGCCATCAAATATATGCACTGAGGCTTCAAATATGAACATATCCCACAGGTGATGTATAGCAGTCACAATCACAAATATATGTTGCAAAATAATAACAAATATACAAAGCACAAGAATGGTGCAAGCACAACCAATTGTGTTCCACAAATAAAGTGGAACACTACAACATCAAGTCAAAATGGAAAACTTTTCTCAAGTACCTCGCACATTCATCAGACAAATTAGTGATTACAAGGAGAAATGATGAATCAATAAGGGATGGATGATGATATATCATGACGATGGAAAAAACATGATGGAAAACATAAAAACAGTAGATGTAAGAAGCATCAAGTAGGCACATGTAACAATTAGATCAAAACTAAAGAATTGTTGCTCCTTTCTTGTCACCATGTTGAATTAACAAGTAAATATCAATCAAGGATCAAAGGAGCAAGATAAGAATACAAACAAAGACCTTGGAAGTCAGTAGCAAACACTGCACATCCATACTCATTCATTTCATTATGGTTCACAAGCATAACAAAAGAGGGATACCACAAAATGTATCATAAAGCTTGATCACAAGTTAGCAAGGAAAGGAATTCAAACAAAGACAAAGTTAGAAGACTTAAACCATTCAAAGACTTAAAATAAAGCTTATAACATGCTATGAGGATATGATCAAGAGTTTAAAAATATTGATTCTAAAGCATGTTGCACAATTGCATTCAATGTACCTCAAAGATTCAAAAGAAAAGAAAAGTTTGAACATCAAATTCATAATAAGATGAAATGGTTCAAACATTAGAGGTCAAGTGATCTTAAGTCTTTATGAGACTATCCTTGATGTATCATTCCCCAACATATCATCATTGGTCATTTGATGACCTCAAACTCAAGGCAAAAATTAAAAACTCAAAGCAAAATTCACACAAGAACATCACTTAAGAGGTATGGATAAAAAAAAGTGCTCATCAACCAATTATGAGAAGTCAAGGGGATTGACTTGAATTGATGTGAGAAAACAGAAGCAACATGATCATTAAGTGCCAATTTATAGGCCTCACACAAGTTCATTCGCCATCAAACAAATTGCAATAAAGAATGCAACATCAATTGGTTATTTTCACTTGAAACAATACATCAAAACTAGAAAAGGACTTCCATAATTCAAACAAAAATGTTCTCAACATCTTTAAGATGTATAGAAGTCAGCAAACATGTTTTAAGTTCATGGATGGATGAGAGAAGGATCAATAAAACTTCAAACATCAAAACTAGTTGATGAAACCACCAATCTAGACAAATTTTCAAAATAAATCAATGGAAAATACCAAACCTTATCAATTAATTCAGGAAAAATATTTTTAAGATCCTCAATCCATCTATGAACTTCAAACAAGTGCTAAATTCAGTTGAAACTCAAGGCAAGTTGGCTTTTGGAATCAAAACAAACAAGGGAATTATCAAAATCCTAATTATTTAGAAAATAAACTCAATTATTGATTAATCAAGTTCCAATTCTAAACAATTCAAACTAAAATTATACAAAAATAGAGAAAACTCCAAAGATCAGAAAAATTATTTTTTCATATGTTCAGAATTAAAGAAAATTCAAAAATAAAAACAAAATTCAAACCATTAAACAAATATTCACATTTTCAAAATTAAATTCTAATAAAAAATCAGAAAAATATTCAACCAAAGTTATATTCAAATATTAGAATTGAAAACAAGCATCCATGATTTTTTGGGAAATTTTTGAATCAAAGGAAATATCAAAATAAAATCAAATATCAAACAAGCAATTAATTAATCACACAAATTTTAAAACCAATCAAAACATTTTCAAAAATTCTGAAAAAATACATAAGGTCAGAAATATTATTTTTAAGTTTCATGAATTTTTTCAGAATTTTTCATCAAGTTTTGATTAAGAAAACAAAATCAAAGGATCGATGAAAATTAAATAACAAAAACAAGAACAAGGCCAATGAGATGATGCGGTGCATCATCTTCAACCTCGAGCCATCATCAAAACACTCATTCAAAACAAATCAACATGCATATTTCATATCTATCAAACAAACACGATTCTCAACCAAAATTCATGAAATCAAGCTCAAATTAAAGTTGACATATCATACTACATCATGCAATTCGAATCAAACTTAGAGATCAAGCATAGATCAAGAAATCAAATCTCAAAAACTGGAAAAACAAACTGCAAACATCAAAACCAAGGGCACAAATTCACCAAATTTGCTTGAATCAAAGCTCAAATATACATCAATCCTAATGATTGTCCAGCTATAAACACAGTGCACATCACAAAACACTTCAATTCATGCTCAAATCAAGATTCAGATTCAGTGAGCATACTTTCAAAAGTGAAAAGTAAATTCACTTAGTGCCTCTGATGTCTAACAAGAAACCCTTCTGGACAGCTTCCTTGTGCTCCAATGAAGGTGTTTGAGTGAAGAAATGAGGACTGGAGCAAGAGAATTCAGCTGCTCGATCCAAGTTGCAGATCAAGAAAAATGAGAAAATTCTGAGATACTTCCTTCAATGAAGTGCCTCCCGAGAGAATGGAAAGCTTGAGCCACTTATATAGAATGTTTATAGTGATGGAAATAAGGTCATAGCTCACACAAATCCGTTGGAGGGAAATTTGGCCAAAACAGGCAAGTGAGAGTGTGAGAGCATATGCTTGCGTTTTGTGTGCACTCAGAGGGAAACAAGCTGCATTTTGAGTGAGCTATAAGTTGCATGAGTGAGGAAAACGAAGTGTGAGGGGGTGAGGTGGCAAGGATTTCACATGGGACTAATTTGCTTGTGATGCAAGTTTTCCATTTTGGAAAAAATGTGAAAATGAGAGAGGCATGAGGTATGCACTTGGTTTGGCCTTTTCTGGCAAGATATGAAGTGCAATTCATGAAAAGCATGTGCAACAATACTTAAAACCAAGCAGAATCGAAGTGTGCACAAAATCTAAAATTTTCATAGCCCATGTATGCACCAAAAGTCAGCTGACTTCTAATAGAGGCCACAGAAAATTGGCTCGTGCGTTCTCAAATGTTTCTTGAGCCAATTAAAGAACATACCCTAAGCTTCAAAACAAGCTAAGGTTCGAAAAAATGATGAGAAAAATATGAGGCTTAGTATTTCTGGGTAACTCAAGTTATCTTGCCCAAGATTGCATGCGCGCTGGCTTGTCCAGATGCCTTCGAATTTCTGGTTTTAACACCCAACTTCCCTAAATCACAACTTCTTCGATTTTAAGCCAAATTGAGTGATTCCAAGTTTAATGAGAAGCTTTCATAGCCCTATTTAAAGTGCACGAGGAACATTTTTGAATTATGCCTTGAATCAACAATTACAGGAATGTCACCAACTGTTTGATGAATTTCCTAGGCCAAATGCCTTGCCTTGCCTGGCCAAATGCCCCAGATGCCTAAAAAAATGCCCAACTTGCCCTAAACTTCAAACGCTTATAACTTTTGATTTTGAGTAAGAAGTGTGTTTTTTGTCCCCTGTGGGCCCTTGTAGATCTCTTTCCCCTCTTCAATTGGCAAAAAGAACCACCAAACTCCCCTGAAAAATGAGAAAGTTATGCCCTTGCAAAGTAAGGCCAAAATCAAAAATACTTAGTGAAATTTTCAATCACCAAGATAACTTCAAATCCAAGTAACCTCTCAAACTTGCAATTCTCATGAAAACCAATCATCAATGATCATCCCACATGAAAATACATGTCAAATGCTTCATGTTGACCAAAATCTCACTTGGTCAACTTTGACTTTGTTTCCTTTTGAGTAAAATGATTGTTTTCCCCCTTTGATTCAATTGAACCACTTCTCTTCAAAATTGGTGAACAAAACTTCAAAAATATGATATTCCAAACACATGGAGGCTATGGAAAGAGTTTTGCGATTAAAATTCCCAAGAATACAAAACCCTAATTCCACTGGGCATCATGAGAGACTCCTTAAACAAAATTGATTCCAATGATGATAAGAGAATGATGCTTCAATACTTGGCTCATCTAGACCCTAATTACTCCCATTTGGGTAAAACCCTAATTTTGACTGATGAATCCAAAGGATGTGATTCTCCTTATAAATAGCACAATACTCAATCTTCTGATGATCCAATGAGGTGGATAAGATGTCTTGAGATATGTGATACCTTTGGGCTTGAAAGATCCAAAGGTTTAGATAATAAGGCCATCCTTGAGCAACTTATCAATACAATCAATCTTTCAAAGCTTGAGGAAGACTTGATAACCAAAATACTTTGATCCCATCACAATGTATAAATGCAATGCAATATGATGTTTATGATGAAACATAAGCCTAAATCAAGAGGGTTAATTCTGGGGTGCAACAGCTGCCCATATTCAATCATCTTTAACATGATAAGTGAGAAAATTGATAACTTTCGAGCGTTTAAAGTTGAATATGATTGAATACAAAAGAACCCAAAATTTTACACTATTGGAAAAAGAAGCATAACCCCCCAAAGATAAAGAATGCCAGCAGACGCGGGATTAAGAAGATAGCAAACGAAATTGGATTTAGAAAACAAAGGGTTTAATGAATATTGGACCTCCCAAGACATGCGTCAGAATGAAGTTGTAATGCAAATTTTAACAAAATTGAAACGGAACTAAAACTTAGAAGAGTAGACGAAACTAAACTTCAGAATAAATGTGTCAGGATAAAACTGGAGCACAAAAGGGGTGAGATAAGACTCAAACTACAGAGAGTAGGCAAAACTAAACTCTGGAAAAGTACGCGGGGCAGAGTGGCTAGAGCGTGTGATTCTAGGAGCACCTGCTAATCTCAACCTAAGATAGACAATATGAAGGAAATGAAAGAATCCTAGGAGTGAGGAACAAAACAAGATGAAACTCGACCCATAAGAACTAGTTAGATGAAACTAAACTAGATGAGTACCAGGATGAAACTGGATTTCACGCACGGGTAACGAGGCAAAACTCGACCCATGGTAAAAGTGATAAGAGTGCATGTTTCTCAAAGCACCTGCTGGTCTCTAACCATGAGAAGACAATGAGATGGAACTGAAAGGCCCCCATAGATTATAAGAGAGACAAGTTTCAACCCAAGATAGCCAGTATGAAGGAACTGAAAGAATCCCAGGAGTAAGAAACAAAAACAAGGCGAAACTTGACTCATTATGACTAGTTAGACAAAACTAAACTAGATGAGTACCAGGATGAAACTGCATTTCATGCACAGGCGACGAGATCGAAACTCGACCCCAAGCAAAGTGATGAGAGCGCATGTTTCTCAGAGCACTTTCTGGTCTCAGATCAATGGATAAACAGTAACAAAAACTGATAGAAGAATCCAAGATTCAAAAGAGACTGATTTCAACCAGGGACACAGTACGAACACTATAAAGAGACTCGAAAAATGAAAACCGATAAAGGGATCAATAAACAAACATTGATGAATGTCCAAGGTATGAAAGCAAAACGAGACGAAACTTGACTCATTATAACTAGTTAGACGAAACTAAACTAGATGAGTACCAGGACGAAACTGGATTTCATGCGCGGGTGAGGAGATGAAACTCAAAGCTCGACCCAAAGCAAGGTGATTAGGGCGTACAACTAAAAACCTGCTGAAAGTGAATATCAGGGCGAAACTGGTATTCAAAAGATAAATCAATAGACATTGGAATGAACCGACGAAGGTAGTGAAGACTAAACCCGAGAAAACTGCGCCAGGACAAAACTGAACTACAATCAAGAGTAGACACTCAACATTCAAATCAAAAGGATATTTGTATGGGGTGAACTTGAGATATTGAGGATAAAGATGTCACTGGGGACATAATCCAAAGTATTAGAAAATTCACTGGGGAAAATAGAAACAGTAATGGCTTATGTTCCGATGCATGTTTAAATTTTTTTTCATAGTGTAATGCTCCATATAATGGAAATGCTACATGTTTTGGTAGATGCAATGCAATGATGTATGTTTAAATGTTTCACTGGGGAATAGCCAAACGAGAAGCCAACAACCAAGAATTCAGAATCTGTCTAACTTGCAAAAATAAATTGCAAAATCTGTTGGAGAAGAAAAAATATGAGGAACCGTTGGAGAGGAACCCTTGAAGAGCTTAAACTCCGTGGGGAGTAACAACTGAGTAACCAGTAGAAACAGACTACAAACACTGAGAGGAGTTGCAAAAATAAATTGCGAACTCTGCTGGAGAAGATCAGGGCAAAACTATAAATCTCTAGAAAGGACAACATGCAGCCGCATTGAGAGTGACATTAAAATAATGGATCAAATATGGGAAATGACACCTTTGTTGGGGAAACAAAACTTTGTTGAGGAAATGGAACTTCACTGAGGAAAATAAAACTCTATTGAAGGGTGTTTCGCTGGCGGTTCCTGAATCTCTGGTACGCAACCATAAAATAGACCACGAAGATAGTCGGACATCATCAACTTTACTGGGGAATTGGAAGTTTCATTCAATCATCAACACTACCTAGGATGGTAAGGGGTTAATTTGACATTAACACTCTTTCATGGCAGAAATGGCCTTTGTTCAACAGAGTAGTCGAATCTTCCTCTCCTGACAAAATTAAGCTCTTCACTGATGTTCATTGTGTACACTCTTTTTGATGTCAAACAATTGTTTTGTATGCAGAATGATGTTTATTATGGGAATGACACCCCTATTGCGACAATTATGTAAAACTTGAAATTGAAAGCCTTGAATGAAAAGATGTCGCATCTCTGTTGTGAATGAATCACTAGCTAGAGTGCAAAATTTCAAAACTTTTTCTTCTTTTTTTTTAAAACGAACATGATGCAGGCGATAAGATACCAACATGGATATGCAACACATATTTGGGAGTTTAGGAAACGCTATCCTGTTGTAGTATGCTTTCGAGTTAAACCCATGTTTCAATTAGGACTTTTAAAGGTTGTAACATGGCCCGGTTCATGGGTTTTTAGAAAAAAGTTTTTAAGGCTCAAGTTATTTGGTGCCCACCCCCTTCGTGATGTTCTTCAGTCCTAAATTCAGTTAACTTGTCACGGACATTCATCTCTCAAGAGGAGCTTACAATGGCTGAGGAACTTCAACAATTTCTTAGACGCGACAATAACTTAACCTTGTTTTTTTTGTTATTCAATCACACGACTTTTCTTTTCCAATTTCCCTAATTTTTGCCTGGACCAATTCTTCCTTTTTTTTTTTGAATTTCAATTTGGAAGTCCAGCGGGATGCCCTAACATTTGCCTAAGCGACTTGTTTTCAAGTTTCTACTTAGCGGGGCTTTTTTGTTTCTTTCTTATTCGTACTCTCCTTTTTGAACAAGTCGTGTGACCCTAAGTCTTTGAACTTTTTGGAGGAAAGTGACTGCCTCATTCCTTGGTCGGTGAGGGATAACCATTGTTGTATCGATTCGATCTCGACCTCAATATTTTTGTGAGGAAATAACCATTGTGGTTTTGATCTTTTTCTGACCTCATAATGCAAGGGATAAAATGCAGTGATCCTCAGATAGGACACTTCTTCTGAGATTTTGAAGGTTCGATCAAATTAACTGAACATCTACCCTGCCCCAAGTTAAAATAAGGGTTTTCTTTTATACATAAAAGAAACTCCTACTTCGAAGGCTCTGAGGGGTTAATGAGGGTGTATCTCCCTTATATCTCCGGTGTTTAGGGATTGAAATAAGGTCTGTACATCGTTAACAAGGTTCTACTCAAAAGCATACAACCAAAAGATATCGACTTTAACTATCGCCATCCTTCCTCCAATCTTTTGACTAGGCAAAAGAGTTGGCACAGTTGGTATCAAAATGCCAGAAAATCATTTAAAGAGTGATAATGAATGGCTTAAAGTAAAAACAAAAGAATTACTTCAAGGAAAACATATTCAACACATCAGGGTTGACACTAAAAAACAAACAAGTTCCTACATGCAGACAATGTTAAAACAGACAATCAAGATACACATGAAAATGCAGCAGAGAAAAAAATGCCACCATGGAAGAGAATTGAATCCATCCGGACTTGTCAATCTTGACGATGCACTGCAATCCTGACAGTATCCTGACCCATGACCTCTATATTATGAAGAGAAATTGCAAATGGTTTTTCTTTCGTTTGTATTTCCGGAGAAAAGAGAATTCAATGGGGAGAGGTAAACCTTTGCCACCAGTACGGAGCCATGAAACAACTTATCAAAATATCTAAAAGAAAGTAGCTGAGTATTCAATCAAGAAGAAAATTAAACATGCCCCTCGCATAGCATGACAGTTGTATTTATTATCCGTATTTCAATCAATTATAACTTAGATTATCATGTTCATGTAGATCCAACAACGTTTATATGCACATGTTTATCAAAATATTGGACGTTTTTGCAAACAAAATAGTAAAAAGGAAGTTATGTGCATGTATATAAAAGAGGATCTTTTATTTACTTGAGAAATCAGCCTATGGAAAAGTCATTTACATTTGGAAGCAGATCTTAGAAAGAGATAATTGCAAAAACAAAACAAACAAATGTTTACAAATGGCAATGTGAACACAAATATCAAGTTCTGACTCTGCTATAACTCTTATGACTTTAACGCTTCTATCTTTCTGCTTTCTGACACAACAGTCTTGGACTAGTTCCGAACTTCTTCCAGGTGGCCAAACCAAAAGATGAAAACGGAGCAAGGGATTTTATGCCGAGATAGTCATTTTCTCTAAGTCCATAACTTTTTCCTGAATCGCCCTTTCGAGTTTTCGATTCACTGGGACACCCTCTTTTTGCCTAAGCTTCCCTTTCAGGTTTCCAAACTAGCGGGTTCTTTTTTTTATGCAAAGTATTTTTTAACTACGTTAGCATTCACAGGGAGAGGGAAGTATTCTCCATCCATGGTTGCGAGCATCATTGCTCCACCAGAGAAAACCATTCCTCATCCTTTGCTGGTATACCTAACCATGACATACATCCGTCAACCTCTTCTCATTGATAAGTTCTAACTGATCCAGTCGATTCTGTACCCACTCACTTTCATCGAGCTAAACATCCCTCATGATCCTAAGAGAAGGAATTTCGAATTCCACAGGCAACACCGCTTCCATGCCATAGACCAGAGAAAATGGGGTTGCCCCAATCGAAGTACGCACAATGGTACGGTAACCATGCAAAGCAAAAGGAAGAATCTCATGCCAATCCTTATAGGTTACTACCATCTTCTGTACAATCTTCTTGATGTTCTTATTGTCCGCTTTGACAGCGCCATTCATCTTAGGTCTATACAGGGAAGAGTTATGATGCTTTATTTTGAAGGACTCACAAAGCTCCCTCATCATTTTATTGTTCAAATTAGACCCATTTCTGGTGATGATCTTTTCAGGCACTCCGTAACGACAGATGATATTGTATTTAATGAACCGAGTTACCACTTGTCTGGTGACATTGGCATAAGATGCAGCTTCGACCCATTTAGTGAAATAATCTATGGCAACCAGAATGAAACGATGTCCATTGGATGTGGTTGGTTCGATCTTGCCAATCATATCAATTCCCCAGATTGAGAACAGCCAAGGTGAAGTGAGGACATTCAGTGGCACAAGCGGCACATGTACTTTATCAGCATAGACTTGACATTTGTGGCAAATCCGTGCATGATTATAAAAGTCAGTTTCCATGGTGGACCAATAATAACCAGCTTGCAAAATCTTTTTGGCCATGGTATGCCCACTGGCATGAGTTCTGAAGTCACCCTCATGTATCTCTTCAATGATTCTAGCTACTTCTCTCTTGTCAACACATCTGAGCAGTAAACCATCATGATGCATCTTATACAACACACCACCATTGAGAAAGAACTTGGCCGAAAATATTCTCAAGAACTTCTTGTCTGTGACGGACGCCTCTTTAGGGTACTCTTGCGTTTCAAGATATCTTTTAATATCATAAAACTAAGGGTTATCGTCCGATTCCAAATTGGCTTTAAAGCAAAAAGCTAGCTCATCCAACCTTCTGATGGTAATGGAAGGTGCTTCGTTAGCCCACTTAACTTTGAACATGGAGGACAAAGTTTCCAGTGCATCAGCTAGATTGTTCTCTTCTCTGGAAATGTGTTCAAACGTGATCTCTTTGAAGTACGGGATCAACTTCATAACATGCTCATGATATGGAATCATGTTCTGATGACGAGTCTCCCAATCTCCATTAATATGGATGATAACAAGATTGGAATCCCTGTAAACTGTCAAATATTTGATTCGCAGGTCGATCGCCGCTTCAATACCATAAATGCAAGCTTCATACTCGGCCATATTGTTAGTACAATCGAAACAAATAAGAGCTGTAAAAGGAATATGGAATCCCTCAGGGGAGGTGATAATAGCTCTAACGTCGTTGCCCATGGCATCGGAGGCACCGTCGAATACAAGCGTCCAACATGATCCTGGCTCAGGTCCTTCGTCTGGGCTCGGTATATCACAATCTCAAATGCACATTATTTCCTCATCTGGAAAGTCAAACTTCATTGGTTCATAATCGTCCATGGGCTGATGAGCAAGATGATCAGCCAATATACTACCTTTGATCGCCTTTTACATAGTGTACTAGATATCATATTCAGTGAGTATCATCTGCCAACAGGCTACCCTGCCTGTGAGAGCCGGCTTCTAAAAAATGTACTTGATTGGATCCATTTTGGATATCAAGTAGGTGGTGTGGGTCAACATGTATTGTCTTAAGCGTCTGGCAGCCCAAGCAAGTTCACAACAAGTCTTTTCCAGTAATGAGTACCTCGACTCGCACTCCTTAAACTTCTTACTCAAGTAATAAATGGCTTGTTCTTTCTTTCATGTCTCGTCATGCTGACTGAGGACACAACCCATAGAGTTCTTCAACATAGTTAAATACATGATTAGTAGCTTTCCTTCCACAGGCGGCATGAGTATCGGAGGTTCCTGCAAATACTCATTTTTTTGTCAAATGCCTTCTGACAATCTTCATTCCACCTTATCGTCTAGTTTTTCTTTAACAATCTGAATAAAGGTTCACATGTGGCCGTGAGATGAGAAATAAATCTATAAATGTAGTTTAACCTCCCCAAGAAACCATGGAATTCCTTCTCTGTTTTTGGCTCGGGCATTTCTTGTATCACCTTCACTTTAGCAGGGTCAACCTCGATGCCTTTTTCACTTACGATAAAACCCAACAACTTGCCAGATATCACCTCGAAGGTGCATTTATTCGGATTCAGCCTCAACAGGAATTGCCTCAGTCTCTCGAACAATTTATCCAGATGAACAAGATGCTCCTCTTCCGTGTCACACTTAGCAATTATATCGTCCACATAGACCTCAATCTCCTTATGAATCATATCATGAAAGAGAGTAACCATGGCACGCTGATACGTTGCCCCGGAATTTTTCAAACCAAACGACATCACCTTATAGAAAAAGGTTCCCCATGGCGTGATAAATGTTGTCTTCTCTATATCTTCCGAAGCCATCTTAATTCGATTATAACCCGAAAAACCGTCCATGAAGGAAAACACTTTGGAGTGAGCAGTATTATCGACCAACACATCAATATGGGGAAGAGGAAAATCATCCTTAGGGTTGGCTCTATTCAAATCCCTATAATCCATGCACATCCTGACCTTACCATCTTTCTTAGGCATAGGCATAATATTTGCGATCCATGGAGGATAATTAATGACTTTTAAGAAATTCGCGTCCAATTGTTTCTGAACTTCTTCTTTAATCTTTTTGGATATCTCAGGATAAGTTCTTCGGAGCTTTTACTTGACATGGGAACAACCTTCCTTGAGCGGTAGTCGATGCACCACAATATATGTATCCAACCCTAGCATATCTTCATAAGACCAAGCGAAGATATTAGAACATTCACGGAGTATCTCAATTAATCTCACTTTCATACTTTCCTCGATATCTGCCCCTATCTTGACCTCTCTTCTTACCTCTTCTGTGCCAAAATTCACCACCTCAATTGACTCTTAATTTAGCCGGATAACCTTCTCTTCTTGTTTTAGCAACCTTGCTAATTCCTTGGGAAGATCACAATCCTCATATGCCTCCTCTTCCGCTTGATAGATCGGATTATCAAAGTCATAGTGAGCAATAGCAGAGTCATTATCAATATAACCCGTGGTGGAAGTGCATCTGCATAAATGATATTTTGGTGTTTTAGTGACGGTGTGTGAAAAGGGAAACATTGCCATTTAAAGAAAAGTAAAAGAGAAAGAAAGAAATGGAACAAAAATTTTGAATGCAAAAACGTCCTTTATTCATGACAAATTTTTGAAAATAAACATGGTGGCCCTACACAAATGGTTCACTACGCCTTGGGTAGAGCGCAGGAATTATGACATGATAATAAAAGAAAACAAGAAAATTACTCCTCGGCGCTTGAAACTTGGATAACATCCACATAAGTCCAATTGTTGAGTGCTTGGCCTGGAATACTGGAAGAATCCAATCTTCAATATTGTAGCCATCAACCCTATCGTCACCAACTGCATTGGCGTATCCTTCTTGAGCAGCACTAGGACGAGAAAACTTCACAAGAGTAGATAAACCAGATGCTCTGGCAGTTGCACTCTGCTGACCCGGACTGAAACCAAGACCGAACTTGTTGAATTTAGGGATAACGTCCAGCACCTGACCCCAACCTTCAGGGTTACCATTCTCCACCACAGCTCTAGCATCTCTGAGAGAAGACATAACAATTTTCGGCTTCTTTTTTATTTTGAAGGAGGCAAATTGACCGCATGAACTGTCTCAAACGCCTGGAAAGGAGTCTCATGTATTTCACCTTCAACCTCAACATAGAGGAATGACGTCAAATGACTCACAATATACTCTTCTTCGCTGCACACAGTTATCATTTTTCCCTCCGTAGGATATTTGAGTTTCTGGTGAAGAGTAGAAGTGACTGCCCCTGCTTTATGAATCCACGACCGCCCCAACAAACAACAATACATCGGATGTATGTCCATCACAAAAAAGGTAGCAATGAAGGTTCAAGGACCAACCTTGATAGTTAATTCCACCTCCCCAAACACTGATCTTTGGGACCCATCAAAGGCTTTCACCATCAAATCACTAGGACGCAGCTCCAGACTGGAATAATTAATTTTCATCAATGCTAACTTGGGTAATACATTCAAAGATGACCCCGTGTCCACCAAAACCCGGTATAAAGTAGTTCCCCTGCACTCCATAGAAATATGTATTGCTTTGTTGTGGTCTCGCCCTTCTGGAGGAAGATCAAAATCTGTGAAGCCCAGACCGTTCCCAGCAGATATATTAGCACAAACATTCTCGAACTGATTGACTATTATCTCATGTGGCACGAATGCATTATTCAATAACTTCATCAAAGCATTTATGTGAGGTTCTGAATATATCAACAAAGATAAGATAGACATCTTAGAAGGGGTATGATTTAACTGGTCGATTATGCTATAATCGCTCTTCCTGATAATTCGCATCAACTCTTCAACTTCATCAGGAATTGAAGAAGTTTGTGGCACTGGACTTGGCGGAGTCATATTGGCTGGCGTAACCCTCGAATTACCGATCATCACCTATTGTTTGCCTTTTTCTCTTGCAGAGGCATCCACCGCATCCTGTACATTGGAAGGACCAAACGCCCTCCCACTTCTAGTCATTTGACCCACGTCAGAGAAATTATGAACATCCCCTTCATTGCCTTCAGTAAATTCTTCTTCAGAAGGACGAGGATTTACCTCTTGCTTCACCCCATGGTAATAAACATCAGCATCATAATGCCATGGGATGGCCTTCTCACTAGTATACGGCATGGGTCCAGGTACCGTAATCATCAAAGGAGGTGCCCTTGATGGAGTAGGAATGCGCGCAGGGGAGTAAGGAATATATATATATATATATATATATATATATATATATATATATATATATATATATATATATATATATATATATATATATATATATATATATATATCACAGCAACATCTTCCTCGGTAACCTTTCGGCATCTTGGTCTTCTATCGAACTGTAAGGAAGCCTCATCCATCATGAATTGGATGCCAGCTTTCAAATCATCATAGCCCTTCGGTTGCTCTCTACTCTTGGCACAATCTGAAGCACAACCTGAGAAAATAGAATTGTTAAGCAAATACCTCTTAAAATACCATAACGGAGTAGTTACTTGCTCCATATTCATAACTAAATTCAGCATTTCTCCATTATCATCAATCATATTAACAACAGCCCCTCCATGCCTAGGCATTGGTTTTGGGTAACATTCGGACCGGTCACTGGAGTAAACTAAATTGCCTTGGCATCCAACAAATCTTGTACCTTGCATTTTAACGTAAAACAATTGTCAGTAGAATGACCAGCTCCTCTAGAATGGAATTCACATCTTGTGTTAGCATTATAATTAGGAGGAAGTCTTCTGGTGGGTGGCGGCATATTTCTCAAACTGATCAACTTTAAATCGAGCAAATGATGGAGTGCTTCAGTAATAGATACTGGCAAGAGATCGAGTTTTCTCGACTGTCTTTATTGTTGATTATTATACTGACGGGGAGCATCTTGTTGTCTTTGTTGTTGGGGCACCGGGTTCTGTCTCTGCTGTGGAGGAGCATTAATAGGAATAGAGACAACATTGATTTGTTGGTGTTGATGATCCTCTCCTCTTCCTCTATGGGAGTAAACCGCACTTGTGTCGCCTTCCCTTTTCTTATGGTAAGCATTGAATGGCTTCTTACCACCCCCTGATAAACCACTAGAACCACTGATTTGAATCTTCCCTAATTTCAAACCCACCTCAATTCTTTCACTAGCCATAACCAAATCCGCAAATCCTGCTGAAGCACTTCCTATCATGTGATCATAAAACGACCCTTGCAAGGTACTCATAAACATATCGATAAGTTCTCGCTCCATGAGTGGAGGTTGAACCCTCGCAGCCAGCTCACGCCACTTTTGGGCGTATTCTTTGAAAGATTCTTTTGGCCCCTGTGACAAATTCTGCAATTGAGTGCGATTGGGTGTCATATCCATATTGTACTGATAGTGTTTGACAAAATCCCGAGCAAGATCATTCTAGCATCGAATATGGGTCTTTTCCAGCTTCATGTACCACTCTAGGGATGCCTCGGATAGGCTATCCTGGAAGAAATGAATCAAAAGCCCTTGATCCTCGGTATGTACTGACATCTTTCGAAAATAAGTAGTTGCATGAGTAATTGGACATGATGAACCATTGTACTTTTCAAATACCGGTGGTTTGAACTTTAGAGGAACCTTCACCCCAGATACTAGCCCAAAATCATTAGCATCCATGCCAAGGACCCCTTGCCCTTCCACAACTTTCAACCATTCTTCCAACAACCGATACCTTTTATCTTCAATCTGAACATCTAGCTCAGAACGCTGCACAGAAAGCTGATCTTCATCCTGATCAAGATTATAGTCTTGATCTTGATAATTTCTTACACCACCCAGATTATCTCTTAGGTTCCCTACAAGACGAGGTCCCGGAGATGGGGGAAATTTCCCTATGTTGATGTTGTGCAGAAAATGGTTGCCAGGTGGCCCGTGAAAATTCCCAACAGCCCGATCTTGCACATCCCCCATTCCAACAGAAATGTCCTGATAGAGCCCTTGATTCCCACCATCCACTGGATAGCGACGTTTGATTGTTGACAATGGCAGCCAATTCCTCCTGTCAACGATTTACATTAGTAATGACTTCCATTAACTAAGTCATTTGAGTAGCCATCTAAGCTCTCATTTCAGTGAGTTCAGCTTGGAACTGTTCCATCTATCTTGGCAAATTGTTTCTGGTGGAACACCGATGAGTAGTCGTCTTGAATTCTGAATAAGAAAAGCATAATTAAGATAAGAAAATTATCCCGAGATGACCTGCAATGTATGAGATGCATGATATGCATGATATGTTTTGTTATTTCTAGGCATTTACAAGCTTTGTCAACCATCAGGAATAACAACCGAGCACGACAAAAGACAAATAACAAAATAAAGATACTAGTGCAATATCAAACTTCTTTATTTACAAAAACGGAAAAACACCGATTCTCAAGATCCGCAGAATTTGTGTAAGATAAAAATATCCCATCCAACAAGACTGGTGGTGATCACTTAACAAAAAACAGAAAATGATAAAAAAAATTAGAGGGGTGGGTCCCCCATCCTAACATGAAATAAAGGTCCCTCCTCCTAGAAATGCTCCTCACTCCACTCCTTGGTCTCCTAGAATAGTTGTCTTGTCCTCGGGCAATCGCGTTCTTAAACAAGGCTTTTAATCACTAAATCCTTTCGGAATAGTTGTTCTTCTAAGTACTGACATTGTTCCAGAAAGTGATCACATTTTTTGCATTCTGGCAAAGAAATAGGTATAGGTGCACTCTCCAGTTCTTCTATCTGATTTCTGAGCTTAGCATTTTCTTCCATCACACGAGTCATCTGCTCTTCGCGCTCCTGATCTCACAATCTGACTTCATTGAGTTTCCTTTCTAGTTCTTTAACCTTTTCTTCATGACATGCTTTTAACTTCGCTTCTGCTGCTTGGAGACTCTTAATCCTTCGTTGACTTTTCAAAAGTGCACTATACTGAGTTAAACTGGAATTCTCAATCCTTGACCTTTTTTACTGTTCACATGATCCTCGACCCACTAGTAGACGATATTTCTCCCAGTTTTCTTTCCTGAGTCTTTTCTTTTCTTGTAAAGCAAAGGATAGTTCAATATTTTTATCTTCCAGATCAACTTGTAGCTTAATATTCTCAGCTTTGGCATTTTTGAGGCACGCCATTGGTACAACTACGGATTCTCCTGGCACGAATTTCTTAGAAGATGTCCTGCCATGAGAAAGATGATCAACATCCAGATTATACACAGGTTGCGGGTACAATGGTTCTTCCCTCTTATAAGGCAATAACAACACCTTCACCCGACTCTTAATCCATTTTGAATAGGCGTCAAGAGCCACACCTCCATTTCTATCAAAAGAATGCTTTCCTTTTCAATGAATGTGTTTCCATGCGACTTTTACTCTTTCAAACATAACAGCATTTCCTCCTTTGCCGAAATAAACGGTTTCCCTCACTTCCCACTCAGTAGGTCCATTTGTCATTACGAATCCAAATTGACGTTGTGCCAAGATGGGATTATAGTTGATGTAACCTTTGGTTTCCATGATTGGAACATTAGGAAACTCACCACAACTCGTAATGAACTCCTTTAGAATTTCCATGATGTTCCAGACTATGTCGTAGGAAGTGAGTCCCATGATCTGTGGGGCCCAAAGAGATGTCTCAGCAGTGTCGACAAACGGTCCTCTAGTAGGCATGTGCATCATGAACCATTTGTAAAGTAAAGTTGTACCGCATACCACATCCCCCCTCTTACCGTGCCGAGAATGAATAATATAGTAAGTATCAGCTAATAATGCCGGCACCAGATTGTCATTCATAAAGACACAAATTGCTGCCAAATCCACCAACCTTTTCGCCACAAGTAAAAGGACTAAACCATAAATTAACACGGCCAGTAACGCATTGAAAGTCATCCACTTTCTTTCTTCTGGAAATCCCTTAGCTTTGTTTATCAGATAATCTCGAGAAATACCCTGCATGTCACCTTTTTTGATCCAATTGCCTTCCACTTTTCTAACGGTCAAATAAAGAGCTTTAGCGATAGCCATGTAGTTGGGAGTTTCAGGTACTTGAGCAAAAGGAATACTGTCTGTGACATTCATGTCGAGAATATATGCGTACTCTTCAAGGGTTGGTGCTAGCTGGTAATCTTGAAAAGTAAAACAACGTATTTGTGGATTGTAGAACTGAAGAAGCACCCTTAACGCCCATTCCTCATGTTGCACCCCAAAATTTTCCCTTTTATTTCTTAAGATTTTTCTCACAAAATTTCTGCTAGTTCAAGTTTGCACAAGTACAATTAGATCATATTGGATTTTCAAGCATCAAGTCAAGGAGGAAACTATTGAAAGAGCAAAGCAGATAAATTTGATTTTTTGACAAAATTGAAGAAAAACATATTGCTTTGATCCAGAGGTTTCGATTGGGAATTTAACTTCCTTCGAATCCACAAGCTTCGAGTGTACATTTGGGCCTCCTTCGAGGCAAGCCAAGTTTAGAGCTTCGAGTGTACATTTGGGCCTCCTTCTAAGCAAGCCAAGTTCATAGGTTTTGATTGGACATTTGGCCTCCTTCACACAAATCTTCGATTGGAGTATTGGTTTCCTTCGAAGCAACATACTTCGAATCCAACTCTGAACTCTTCGAGCAAGCGGTCCACAAGCCTCATTTGGGAATATGGCCTCCTACATGCATCCTTCGATTCACAAGCATTAGCCTCCTACATGCATCCTTCGATTCACAAGCATTAGCCTTCTACATGCTTGTTTCGATTCACAAGCAATACATCTTTCACGCTTGCTTATTGATCCACAAGGAAATGGTTGTTTCTGTGCTTTCCTTTAATGCATAAGTCAATGGCTTCCCATCATGCTAGCACCCATAAAGCTAGTGGCATCCTGCATGCAAGCTTTGATTGAGCAATGACCCATTACATGCTTGCTTTGATTCACAAAATAATGGCCTCTTACAATGTTTGTTTTGATTCAGGAAGCAAGGGCCTATTTCCTGCTTGTTTCAATTCACAAGGTAGGAATTTCACCCATGCTAGCACCCACAGGGCATTGACTATTTTCATACTAGCTTCGACTAGACAATATCTCCCTTTGAAATAGCTTGCTTAGATTCCACCTTTGAAAACCTTCAACACACATAGTTCCTACTATATGACACACAATGAGTATCCCATTCGAAGGACATACATTGTTGGGTTTGAAGCACATAGTTGGATGTCCCATTCGAAGGATATACATTGGTGGATTTGAAGCACATAGCTGGATGTCCCATTTGAAGGACACACCTTGGGTGGAAACCAAATATTATTGTCTGAAGAAGAGTTTGGTCAAAGGCTGGACCTATGTGGTCAAAACAAAAGGTTGAAGTATCCAAAGATGCTTGCTGGCCAGAATCCTATGTGCTGCCAAGTATAAGCCTGCTGCACTGGTCACAACACTCCAAAACTACTACAAAGCAGTCCTGCTACACTGCTTCCATATTTGCACCAAATTTGCATACAAAAACTGCACCTCAATGGCTACAAAAACAGCATACCCAATTTGTTCAAATCTCATTTATTTTCCCTCCCAAACCTCTGCCAATTTCATCTATAAATAAGAGGTTCCACAACACATCTATGGGGCTTTTTGGTAGCTGAAGAAACTCTTGTTGTGGGAAAATCATCAAACTCTCAAACTCTCAAACACTCTCAAATACTCTCAAACATTCAAACTCTAAAACTCTCATAAAAAAATCATATCCCTTCATGCATCAGTGAACCCTTCAATTCACTCCCCAACTGCCAGATAACCAACCTTCGATTCATTCCATAACAACAATATAACAGTCTTTCAATTCACTCCCTAGACTGTTATATAACAACCTTCGATTTCCTAATAACTACCATGTACCAACCTTTCAATTCAAGCAGAGAAGTGGTCCCATTAGCTTAAGGAATGTTCCAGCGAAGCTCAATCCATCATCAAGTCTGAGTCATACAGAGGTCCTTCGATTGACACTTCAAGAGGTAAGTTTCCTCTAAACTTGGAACTTTCCATTTAAATATCATTTGTACATACAAATAAAAGAAAATATGTAGATATCATATCTAGGAAGTTGACCTTGCTTTTAGCTTCGATTATCACTGCCTGTATGTTGAGAATCTCAACTCTGACTAGTTAACCTTTGATTTTGGTGCCAAACAAGCTTGTACTAACCCCTGGCTTGTAGCTTTCGAAAGTTACATTGTTAGATTCATTTTCAAACTTTAGGTAGGTTGTGTGTATCTTTCGATTGGCTGAGGATTGGAGCCTTTCGAATCTCAACTTGGGAGTCTTGCACTCCTGCAATCTAAGGAAGAAACTGGGCATGTCAAACATTCAGAAAAAAGTTTATCTTGTACCCAATCGAAGCTGCCTTATGAACGGATGAAATAGACCACCCAGTGGTACAAATAGCTCGCGTGAAAGGCATTTGTGTAGGGTCCTGAGTTCAAACTTTGGCAGGACCAGAACAGTTTTTACCCTTTGTTTGTTTCCTTTCTCTTTTTAACAAATTTCAAACATTTTTCCAACCAATCAAAACAACTCCTTTTGAGTTGATTTTTTTACACACTATTTATTTACGAGTTTTATTTTATGAATACATAAAAATATTACAAAAAATATTTTATTTTCATAATAACTTTAATTAATCAAAACCTTTCTTTAACAAAAATCAAAACAAAGTTCATTTTCTTTTCATTCCAATTCTTGTACATTTATTCACATTCAATATGGTTGTAATAATTAATTAAGATTTAATTTCTTGCAATCACCATTTGTACATTTGTATCCCCATCCTCAAGTGATTTAATAGCGTAGGACACTTATTTTTTGCATTTCTATTGCTTTCATAAATGTTAGTAATTAGGGTGTATGGCAAGATAAAACCAACAAGTAGGCCACCCTAATCAAAGACAAAAATGCATGCAATCAAACACACTATTCACACACATGAACCTCTAGGGTAACCTCACTTGTTGCCTCAGAAAATAGTCATGTCCCTCGAATATGGGCATTTTAGCAAATACCCTCGATAAAAGATCGTAGTCCCTTGATGTTGCCTTCGGTAAATAATCTAGTCCCTAACAAAAATTGCTAAAACGTCTCATTGGTTGCCTTCTATGACTATACAAACGATCCACGCCCATCCCTTCACATCTAACGATAAGGCTTATTAACAAATCAATGGTAAGATAGCAACATCTAAAGGAGGAGGAAAAGAACATTATATCTTTTGAGTTAGGTAGGACGCTCATAGTTGCTTGCTTGCTCACAACTAAAAAACCATTTCCACACCAACACTTTCAATTGAAACTATTTTCAAAACCAACACTTTGTACGCATTCTTATAGAGGCGAGAATCATTACAAAGACGTTTTCAAAATATTTTCAAACCCACACCACAAGCACATTTTCAAACAAAACAAGTGATCTAGCAAGAAACTAAGAGCTCGTAGATAACTACGGATGGAAAGGGTGACAATACCTTCCCTTTTCATAACCTACCCCCGAACTCAAGAAATCATCTCTAAAGGTCTTTCCTGTTCTTTTCACCCTTTCCTATTTGGATAAAAGAAAAGTCGATGGCGACTCTTGCTATCCGCAACAATTGTTATCAAACGCAAAACACTCAAGTCAGTTCTCCCACCGTATTACAGAACTGGCGACTCTGCTGGGGAATTACTTAAAAGTGGGGTTACCTTAGGGCTAGATCACCTTTACTTGATTTCCTTATTTGACTTGCTTGCTTTAAATTTTTTGGGTCCTTGTTTGGGTTATTGTTAAAGATCCTACACCCGGATCTAGGGCACCTTTTTAGGTAAGTAGCAATAAATCATGGAGGTTGTATAGCGTAGATGGATATGGACAAAGTGATAGCTACGTTAGCATGATAATCTGGCTTATACTAATGTTCCTTGAGTCAGTCAAGGATAAAATTAGGCTTCCTTATAGTGTCATTAAGCGCTAACTGACCTTTAGAACCTTTAATTGACTCATCCTAAGCCACTAGAAAGTAGTGAGATGGTCAGCTTTGGTTCCGACTGAAGATTGGTTGATACTCGATGCTACACTCATTGAGATTGGACTTTTGGGATATTTTGGCCGCAATACTTTGGTGCTTGAGCTAGAACAATTCCTAAAAGAAAGGTCAGTGATATGAGACTCCCTAGAACCCGGTTACTATTACTAGGACAGGTTGAGCCAACTAAACTTCAAGAGGGTACTTACCTTTAAAACTCATGCAAGCCTTTAAACCTAAGGTCTTTGTGTGACTTGTTTGACATATCTGTGATTTTAAAGCATAATCATAACATCATAAGCATCATAACATGTACACTAACCATTTCAAGGGCCTGTGGATATATCTTCTTTGTATGGCATGGATTCAACTTGCAGAAAATCCATCCGAATCAATTTTGTAGAGGTCCCTCCCAAACTCAAGGAAATGGTCTTAAAAGTTCCTGAGATCTCATCATTCAACAAGAGATATGATCACTTGCTCAGTTTGGTTACTACCGGTTTTGATGAAGGTCTGATGAGTGTCTTGTTCCAGTTCTTCGACCCTAAGCACCATTTCTTCACATTTATGGACTATCAGTTGGTTCCCACACTGGAAGAATTCTCTAAAATACTTAGTTCGCCTATATTGGAGCAAGTATCTTTCACTGGTTTAGAACAAGATCTAGTTTCTGAAAGTGTTGTCGTAGCGTTGCATTTGAAACCATCTGACGTTGAGTCCAATTGGGAAAGTAGAAGTGGAGTTAAGGGCCTCCTCGCAAGTTTTCTAATGAAGAAAGCTCAGATATTCTTAGATGCTATGAGTTACCATGCCTTTGAAGACGTCTTAGCGCTCTTGATCTATGGGTTGGTTCTGTTCCCCAATTCATACCAGTTCATAGATGTCAGTGCCATCAACATCTTCCTCGCTCATAATCCAGTGCCCACGTTGCTTGGAGATATTTTGCATTCAGACTCCACACCCATACTATGAAGAGAAGAGGAATTCTTATGTGTTGTAAACCTTTTCTCTATAGGTGGTTTACTTCGCACCTTCCTCGGTCAGTAATGAAGAATGAGTTAGGCTTAAGGTGGAACCAAAGGTTAATGTCTCTCTCTCACTCTGATATTTATTGGTGCCCTCGCTCTCAAGAAAACAACTCTTTTATTGATTGTTGCGGAGAATTTCCTAATGTGTCACTCCTTGGCATCAGAGGAGGCATCACCTACAACCCCTCTTTAGCCCTACGTTATTTTGGTTATGCCCGGAGGGATGGTCCTCACGATATGCTCATCCAGGGTACTGTGTTTGACTA
This sequence comes from Vicia faba, assembly GCA_948472305.1. Classification (NCBI taxonomy): domain Eukaryota; kingdom Viridiplantae; phylum Streptophyta; class Magnoliopsida; order Fabales; family Fabaceae; genus Vicia; species Vicia faba. The sequence goes on along the minus strand of CATIWC010002359.1, from coordinate 235,944 downwards.
TTCAAATGATCTGCAAGGTTATCACCAGAGGTTCATCCATGCTTGGGGCATGGTGAAGAATACTGATAACAGCACCTTAGGGCGCAAGAACTCCATCCCTTTGGAGCCATACCTCAAATGGTTGTGAGCTCATGTTCAAAGTCTTATGATGCCATACGCTGCTATCCTTCCAGTGATTTCAGAGTCTATTATTCAAGAGGACGAGTCTCACATCATTTTTCATCCTGATATGCCAACAAACTTCAAAAAATTGCAAAAGTCTTGGATCTAGCTCAAGGAAGAACGAGATACCTTTGAGAACCAATTATATGCCAGTGAGAAGAAGGTTCTGGAGCTCACCAAACAGCTTCATGAAGAGAGAAGTTTGAACGCTTACATTACGCCAAAGAGGATGCGTTCGACCTTTTTGTCTTAGGAGTTTTATTTTGTATTTATTTCCTCCATTGTAAGCCCAAGAGGCATGTTTGTACTCAATTTGAACTTATTAATGAAATTGATGTTTGTTCTTTTTGTTTAAAAATCTTCTGGGTCCTTGAAATCATTTGCATACGCATGTTCATGCATCATAACACAAACAGGTTTTTCATAACAGGTTTCCTTATCTTTCTACTATTTATTTCAGTAAGATGGATATCGAACAAACGGTGAAGGATCTTCAAGCACATAATGCTCAATTCCAACAGATGTTCCTGGCTCTGGATAAAGGACAAGAGGACCTGAAAGCTCTCATGATTCAAAGATAAGAAGAAGAAGACAAAGAAAATGGTGGGTGTCCTAAACATGGGAAGGAGGTTCATAGAACCAGCAAAGAGAGCTCTAGAATTTGCAACTACGTCAAATGAGGGAGACAATCAGGAAGAGAAGGCAAAAGAAAGAGATCAAAGTCTGGGGTCTAATGAAGAGGAGATTGACTATGCTGAAGAACAATATCCTCCTGCTGATGAAAAATTTAAACAGCTAGAGGATTGTCTCAATGCCATGGAAATTCAGAGAGTACCTGGTCTGGATTTTGAAGAACTGGGTTTGGTTCCTGGGGTGGTCATTCCACCAAAGTTCAAAGTTCCCACATTTGCTAAATATGGCGGTGTCTCCTGTCCTAAGCTGCACTTAAGGTTGTATGTCAAGAAGATTCAACACCATACTGCTGATAAGAACCTATGGGTACATTTCTTCCAAGAAAGTTTGTCAGGGACGCAGTTGGAATGGTTCTATCAGCTAGAAGGAACCAACATTCACAATTGGGAAGATCTGGCTTCTGCTTTTTACAGGAAGTACCAATACAATGCTGACCTCGCTCTAACCCGTGCCCAATTGAAAAATATGTATATGGGTTCCAATGAGGGTTTCAAAGATTACGCCCATAAATGGAGGGATCTTGCAGGAAATATCCAGCCTCCTCTATCTGATAGAGAGTCGGTGGATATGTTCTTGGGCATGTTGTCTGGTCCATTCTTCAACCATCTGATTGGAAGCTCTTCAGCCGAGTTTACTGAGTTGATCTTGACTGGTGAGCGGGTAGAAGCTGGTATTAAGAGTGGTAAGATTCAGAGGAATGCATCCTCAAGTAAAATGAAGAAACCCCTCACTAGAAAGAAGGAGGTCAGTGCTGCTTATGGCCAGAGAAATCAAAACAAAACTGAATGTCGTCTGACGGTAGGGGCTGTTATGATCTCTAATCATGTATCAAATCAACAACAAAACAATCAGCACAAGTCGTATCCGCCCATAAGACAGTTCACCTGGATCAACATGACCTTGTCCTAGGTTTTGCCACACTTGTTGAAGTCCAATATGGTGACTCTAAAGGAAGCTCCCAAGAATCCCAATACGGCATCTCCCCGCTACAACCCAAATGCTCGATGTGCCTATCATTCCGAGAGTCCGGGGCATGATACAAACGATTGTTAGGCTCTGAAAAATAAGGTGCAGGATCTTATCAATGCGAAGGAAATTGAGTTTGACCTTCCAGAGACACCTAATGTAATAACTGCGCCAATGCCCAAACATGGCCAGGGTGTCAATGCTGTTGACGACAACTTACTTGTTTCCTCTGTGGATGAATTATCCACTCCTCTTCTGATTGTTAAAAAGAATCTATTGTGGGCCGGTTTATTTCTGGGTTGTGGTGAAGGTTGCCACTTATGTATGTCTCTACCAAATGGTTGTTTGTCGTTAAAGATGGGTTTCTAACGCCTGATGATTAACAAAGAAATTTTGTTTGAGAAAGTTCCCCTTGCAAGAAATTTGTGTGAATATGCCTCAATAATTACCATTTCCGACAATCCTCTCAGGGTCTCCACCAAAAGACCCGTCAGGATTACATCAGTTCCCAAGTTTGCTCCTTTGATTATCACCCTTCCTGGGCCGATATCATATTCCTCTGATAAAGTTGTTCCCTGGAATTATGGCGCTGACGTCTACTACTATGGCGTCAAGCAAGATATATTGGTTGTTAAAGATAAAGTTGTCAAAGATACTAATCCTGGAATTGACAACCTCGTCAGGACCAGTAAAATTACGAGAAGCGGGAGGGTTTTCTCTCCCGAAATATCTATAAAGAATGTTTCTACTCCTTTGATTATTCCTGCTGCTACTCCTGTTAGTACTCCCATTGCTACTCCTACTTTTAACCTCGCTGTCATCCCTGCTACTGAGTTAGCCGAGACTCGGTGCAAAGAGGTATTGGTTAAGGCTGTCCAGACGAAGGCACACAAAGAAGTCGTTCATGAGGCTTCTGAAAAAGAAATGGAAGAAATATTGAAGATAATAAAGAAAAGTGATTACAATATTGTGGAGCAGTTGGGGCAGACCCCTTCAAAAATCTCAATGCTGGCCTTACTTTTATGCTCTGAATCCCATGCTAAGGCTTTGGTAAAATTCCTGAAGTCGGCCCATGTGCTTCAAGAGACCTCTGCCGATCAATTCGAGAATTGCGTTGCTAGTTTGACAGCTAACAATGGACTGGGTTTCTCTGATGCAGATTTGACGTCCAAGGGAAGAAATCATAATGATACCCTGCATATCTCCATTGAGTGCAGAGGCACTACCCTAGCTCATGTTCTGGTAGATACAGGTTCATCGTTGAATGTCTTACCCAAGAATGCTTTGGACAAATTGGACTGTGAAGGACTCACACTGAAGCCCAGTAATATTATGGTGAGGGCCTTTATTGGTTCCAAGAGAATGGTGCACGGGGAGGTGGACATCCTTATCAAAGTTGGTACTCAGACTTTTGACTCCACTTTCTACGTGATGGACATTCTCCCGTCTTACTCCTGTTTATTGGGTCTCCCTTGGATCCATGGGGCCGGTGCTGTTACTTCTACTTTGCATCAAATGTTGAAGTACCTGGTTAACGGGAAGATTATTACGGTCCATGGAGAGGAAGAATACATGGTGAGCCACCTGAACTCTTTTAGGTACGTTGAGATGGATGGAGAGTTTATTGAGACCCCATGTCATAACTTTGAGGAGGTTCCACAGACAGTTGCTGCAACCAAGACTATTACCAATGTCCCGAAGATTACCAGACCTCCATTGAAGATGGCTTCTCTGAAGGATGCCAAAGTAGTAGTGGAAGAAGGCGGGTGTACCATTTGGGTCCAACTTTCAGATATTCCTTACAAATCTGACAAGTTTGGTTTGGGTTTTACTCCAGAGGCCCAAAGAGTTGTTCGTCGTGCTCGCGCTAGGGGACCACCACTATGCATCAGCAACCATGAAGTCAATGCGTTGGAGGACAGTGATAGCGACTATGACATGGACAAGTGGATCTTCCCAACTATCAGCGGTGGACTCAACAATTGGAGGCCAAAGATTTTGTTCCTATTACTTTTACTCAAGAGTAAATTGTCTTTTAGTTTTTGGATATGTAATATTTAAACAATTGAAACTCTAAAACCTTGTGTCTTACCTGAGTCACAATGATCTATCTGTGAGGGTTATTACTCATCTTCATATGTCATTAATAAATCATTGGATGTTTTGCATGCAAATTTTACGCTCCTTGTTTTTATTTTCTACTTTTTACTTTATTAAAAATAGTTATGCTCTTACACACACTCACATATCAAAATGCATATCCACATCCACTATGGATCCCATTGATAACGGTTATGCTATTTCCAATTATGACTTTGAAAATCCGATCTACCAAGCCGAGGACGAAGGTGAGGAAGATTGTGAAGTACCGGGGGAACTTGCCAGACTGTTACAACAGGAAGAAAGGGAAATACAACCCCACGATCCATTTGAGACAGTAAACTTGGGTACTGAAGAGGACAAGAATGAAGTCAAGATAGGTGCCAATCTAAAGCATAGTGTCAAGAAGCGGTTGATTCAGATGCTACATGATGATGTTGAGATCTTTTCCTGGTCATACGAAGACATGCCAGGACTCGACACTGATATCGTGGTCCATCGTCTGCCGATAAAAGAGGACCACTCTCTAGTGAAATAGAAAGTCCGTCGTATGTGGCCAGAGATGTCAGAAAAGATCAAGGCTGAAGTCATGAAGCAGTTCAACACCGGTTTCTTAGCTGTTACCTCGTATCCATAATGGGTTGCTAATGTTGTTCTGATACCTAAGAAGGACGGTAAGGCACGTATATGTGTGGATTACAGGGACCTGAATAGGGCGAGCCCCAATGATGACTTTCCGCTTCCCCATATTGATGTTCTGGTTGACAACACCGTACAACACAAGGTATTATCCTTCATGGATGGTTTCTCCGGGTAGAATCAGATCAAAATGGCACCTGAGGACATGGAGAAATGACCTTTATCATGCAGTGGGGCACTTTCTGCTACAAAGTTATGCCATTTGGGTTAAAGAACATCGAGGCAACCTATCAGCGTGCCATGGTAGCTTTGTTTCACGATATGATCCATCACGAGATAGAGGTCTACGTTGATGATATGATATCCAGATCTCAAACTAAATAGGAACACATTGACCACCTGCAGAAGCTGTTTGAAAGACTGAAAAAATAGAAACTGAGGTTGAACCCGAATAAGTGCACCTTTGGAGTAAGATCCGGTAAGCTCTTAGGTTTCGTTGTCAGCGGAAAAGGTATTGAAGTAGACCCTGCAAAGGTAAAATCCATACAAGAAACGCCAACTCCTCACACTGAGAAGGAGGTTATGGGATTCTTGGGACGTATAAACTACTTCGTCAGATTCATTTCCCATCTAACCGCTACTTGTGAGCCAATCTTCAAATTATTGAAGAAAGATCAAGCAGTGAAATGGAATGACGATTTCCAAAACGCCTTTGACAAAATCAAAGAATATCTTCAAGAGCCTCTAATTTTGATGCCACCGGTCGAAGGAGACCTCTGATCATGTACTTAACGATATTAGAGAATTCAATGGGGTGTGTGTTGGGGTAGCATGACGAGTTTGGTCGAAAAGAGCATGCAATATACTACCTGAGAAAAAAGTTTATCGACTGTGAAACTAGATATTCACTGCTTGAGAAAACTTGTTGTGCTCTGGCATGGGCTGCTCGCCGGCTAAGACAGTATATGTTGACTCACACTACCTTATTAATATCTAAAATGGATCCTATCAAATACATATTCGAGAAGCCCGCTCTCTCTGGAAGAATAGCAAGATGGCAAATGGTCCTGATCGAATACGACATTCAATACACTACCTAAAAAGCAATAAAAGGAAGTGTACTAGATGATCATTTGGCTCATCAGGCTGTGGATGACTATCAATCCATGAATTTTGAATTCCCAAATGAGGATATCATGTTAGTGAATGATTGTGAAGAACTTAGACCGTATGACGGACCTGAACAAGGATCCCATGGACTATGGTTTTTGACGGAGCTTCCAATGCACTCGGCAATGGCACCGGTGCTGTGATCATATCTTCCGAAGGTTGTCATACTCTTTTCACTGCCAGGCTATGTTTCAATTGTACCAACAATATGGCTGAATATGAAGCATGTATTATGGGTCTCAAGACCGCTATCAAATTGAGGATCAAATTCTTGAGTGTATTCGGGGACTCGGCCCTAGTAATCAGTCAAATCAAAGGAGAATGGGACACGAAGCACCCTAACCTCATCCCTTACCAGGAACATATGCTGACATTAATTCCATGCTTTGAATAAGTTACCTTTGAGCATTTTCCACGAGAGGAAAATCAACTAGCAGACGTGCTAGCTACTATGTCATCCATGTTCAAGGTCAATTGGGATGATGAAGCTCCTCATATCACTATTGAAAGAAGGGACGAACCAGCATACTGCCATGAGATTGATACTGAAGAAGTTGTGGATAAACCTTGGTTCTAAGAAGTCAAAAGATAACTTGAAACCTAAGAGTATCCCGAGGGGGCTTCCGTCAATGATAAGAAGTTCCTAAGAAGGTTCTCTGCCAAGTTCTTCCTCAGTAACGGAATCCCCTATAAGCGCAAGCATGATTCTACTTTGCTTCGATGTGTGGATAAGAGTGAAGCAGAGAAAATAATGGCATATTTGCATGAAGACACCTTAGGGACCTATCCTAGCGGGCATACAATGACTAAGAAGATTCTGAGGGCAGGATACTACTGGTCCACTATAGAAGCAGACTGTTATCAGCATTCACAAACTTGTCACAAGTGCCAGATATATGTTGATAGAGTACATGTGCCCCCAATCCCCTTGAACGTCTTAACTGCTCCCTGGCCATTCGCAATGTGGGGCATCGATATGATTGGAGAGATCAGACCCACAGCTTCTAATGGGCACCCCTTCATCATCGTCGCCATTGATTACTTCACAAAATAGGTCGAGGCAGCGTCATTTGCTTCTGTTACCAAGAACTTTGTGGCCCGATTCATCAGACATAACCTTATCTGTCGGTATGGTATCCCAAAAATAATCATTACGGATAATGGTACCAATCTCAATAATATTATGATCACCAGACTCTGCGTGCAATTCAAAATCTTGCATCATAACTCTTCTCCTTACCGGCCAAAGATGAACGGCGTTGTACAGGCTGCTATTAAAAACATCAAAAAGATCATAAAAAAGATGACAGTAACATACAAAGACTGGCATGAGATGTTACCATTTTCCCTTCACGGTTACCATACCACAGTGTGCACGTCAACAGGGGCAACTCCTTTCTCTCTAGTATACGGTATGGAAGTTGTCCTACCCATTAAAATCCAGATCCATCCAGTGAGAATCATGAAAGATGCAGGTTTGAATGAAGATGAATGATTTCAGACTCGACTTGACCAGTTGAACCTAATTGACGAGAAGAGGCTTGCGGTTGTCTGCCATGGTCAGATGTACCAAAAACGTATGATTAAAGCTTTTAACAAGAAGGTCAGACATCAGGTATATCAGGTTGGTGATTGTTGTACCCCAAAATTTTCGCTCTCACTTATCAAGAATTTGCTCACAAGATCTCCTTGGGCTCAATACTGCACTAGGGTTTGATCAGCTCAAGACACCTCCTTATGCACCGATGACCAAAATTAGGGTTTGAGTTTGAACAAGGACATTTGAACTTTCAATGCCTCATATGACTTTCATGGATCATTATGGACCCCCAAGATTAATCATGCCAATTTTCAAGCCTTGAATCACATTTTTGCTCAGTCAATTGAGCAGTTGACCTAAAAATCAACTGTATTTGGAAAAAAGTCAACCATGGCCAATTTACAGTCAAACTTCATAATTTTTTATCCAAATCAACATTTTTAAACTTATATGTATCATTTGATCAAATTTGGACTACAACTCCTCAGATAATTTCATCAAATCTCCAAAAGGGCAAAATGGTCAAAATTAGGGTTTTGACTGAGAAGGGACAATTTCTGATTTTTGACCTAGAAAATGGTAAATTGGTTTAAGGAATGATCTCAAGAGTCCAATTTCATCATTTTGACCTAATGCCATGGTTCAAAACATTGCAAGTCCATTGGATTGACAGATGAATTTTGCAGTCAACTAATCAAAACTCTACTGTACACTAAAAAGTCAAACTTTGACTTTTTGGTCAAATTCAAGTGCCAAAGATCACAATTCATCAAAACATGTCAAAATATGAAACTTATTCATCAAAAAATTAAAAAGTCAAGATTTCATTTTGAAAAGTCAAAATTTCTAAACTTAGAAATTTTTCTAAGTGTTGGAAATTTCATGTTTTTTTCATAACTTTGAGCAAAATTTTCACCATGATGCAAGATAATTCAAGAGAAACTTCCAACACGAGAGTTGTAGATATCCATGAAATCTACAACTTTTATTTACACAACTCCTTTCAAAAATGTTTGTATCTCAAGTTATAATTTTATGAACATGTGGTCATGAAACTAAACACTTAGTGAAATTTTGCCCTAATTTGGTCAGGATTTTGACCTAACTTCATAACACTTTTTCATATAGTTCCAAGGGGAATCTTCAAAGGAAATTCAAAGATGGGTTGTAGAGCACATTACAAGATTTCCAAAATGTCCAATAACTCCTTGAGATCATTCTTAAGTAGGGAGAATCGAAGAGATGAAATTAGGGTTTTGTCACTTGAATTACAAGTCACTTTTGATGAACACATGAACCAAATCCATGCTAGGATGCATAATCCTTGCTTTGCAGGCCTCAAACTTGTTTGTCACTCCATAATTAAATGTTTACACAGTTGTTAGGGCTTAGATCCAAGCAATTGAGCTATTATCCAAGTTGCATTTCCATTAATGGCACAAAGTTAACATTGCCATTCTTGTAAAGCAAGATTTTTGCATAAAGTTCATTCTTGAGCCTCTAACTTGTTCCCTCTAATCACACTCCATCCACAAAGTCAGAAGCAAGCTTGTTTAAAGCATAACCACTCTATCTCAGCAAGTACACAAAGCTTTGAAACTTGAATTTCTCAAAAATCACATGTTATGCATAAACTTGTGATTTTGAATTCTGATCAACAAGAGGTCTCCAAACTTATTGCTTATAAATAGAGTCACTATTTGTGAGCTAGAGGACGAGCTTAAGCATCCTGAAATACACCAAAATTCTCTCAAATCAGAAATTTCCCAAAAACTCCATTGTTACACAGTTTCTGACCTTAAACATCAAACTCACATTTCCCTCGTGCATTTCTTGGCCTTTTAGTTTCTAAAGCTTCCTTAGATCTAGTGTAACCTATCCTTGTCCTTGTTTCATTACTGTAACATCATTTACCATATCCTCCATAACCAAAAACAGAGTATTGCACATTGACTTCTCCAAGTTATTTCAGCCACTCTCAACTCAAGCAAACCATTGCATTAGCTTCCTAGGACCTCAAGGAAGTTAACCTGATCATCACCATCACTTGAAACAAGATCAAACTCAAAACATGATTTCCAGTTTTGAGGTAAGTTTTCTCAACTTGGAACTCTTCATACAGGCATCCTCAATAATTTATTTATGAACAAAACATGTAGATATCATTGCTCTGAAGCTAACCATGTCCATAGTTTCTGTTAATTTTGCTTGAGCTTAGAGAATTTTGAAATTGAAATTTCTGAAATTTTTAGGGTTCAGATTTGGGCCATTAAAATTCTTGCTTATCTTTGATCTATAGTTTTAATACTTTACATTTCTGGAATCGTGAGAAAATTTGCTACAAGTTTCATGTTTACAGTTTTCATTTTTTATGAGAAATGAGAAAGTTATAGATGGTCTGGCTGGAGGTTTAAGATATAGTCTTCAGAACACGTTTTGCCTTACATATTTATTGTTTCATTTGTATTAACAGATGTATAGCCACCCCAGTGGTAGAAGCGTGCGCCTGTAATCTATGGGACCTGGGTTCGAGTCTCAACGGTACCCTTTTCATTTTTTTCATATTTTTACAATTCTGACTTTTTTTGTTTGGCAGGCGTTGGGCCCTTTGGGCCTGGCTTATTTTTTTGTGTTTGCTAGCTGACCTCCACATTGACTCTTGGCACCCCCTGGCCCAATTTATTTATTTATTTACTTATTTTATTTATCTTTTCTTAAATATATTTTTTTCTAAATACAAAAAAACAAACATAAAAGACAAAAATGATATATTTATATTTTAACTTATTTTATTTTATTTTTCTCATAAAAAATATTTTTATTTATTATACTTTATTTATTTTATTAAATAAACTTGTAAACTTAATTAATATTATGTTTTTATTTATTTATTTTTCACACCATTTAAAATAAATTATTTTATATATAAAAAAGACTAAAAATAATTTACATTGCTATAAATATTTTCAAGATAAAAATACCAAAAAACATTTTTCTTAAACTTATTTCTTTTTAATCAACTAAATAGAATTAGGATTTTATTCAAAAATCTTTTCTTAATAAATTCAAACTTAACTAACTATTTTCTTTATTTAATTAGGTTAGGACAAAATCTTTTTTTCATGAAAACTAAACAAAATTCATTTTCTCTACATTTTGCATCCTTGTTCATTTATTCATTTTTATACTTTATATTTATTCAATTCCTTGTATATTCATATCAATTCAATATGGTTGTAATAGACTAATTAGGTTTAAATTCTCGCAATCCCCATTCATGAATGTGTACACCCCCCTCCACACAAACGTTGTAATAGCGTAGTAACTTTAAATTTCACAATTTATCGTTTTTATATAACATGTTAGTAATTAGGGTTTGTATGGAAAGACTAAAATCAATACTTAGAAAACCGTAATTCAAAACAAAAACAAGCATGAAAATAATACACTTGCACACAAGCACCCCTAGCGTTATTCCACTTGGTTTCCTTATACAAAATGGCCATATTACGCATGTAAGGTATCTTAACAAAAAAATACAAGATCATAGTCCCTCGATGACGCTATCTAAGTTGCCTTACAAATTATCTTAGTCCCTCCAAAAGAATGCTAAGATACCTTGTAACATTGCTAATCATGGTTATGCAATGACCCACGCTCGTCCCGTTTACATCCAAAGATAGGGTTGCTTACCAAATCAATGGTAAGACAACAATGTCAAAGGAAAAGAAAATGAACAAGAAAGACATTTGAGTAGGTAGATTGCTCTTAATTACTTGCTCCATTTCAAAACAAACATCCTTGCTATTTTCAAAACAAACACTTACACTTTCAAACATCTTACAAACTTGAAAACATTTTCAAAAGATCAACATCTTTGTATACATTCTTAGGAACGAGAATCATTACAAAGATTGCCTAAACAATGACCTCTTTACAAAATACTTTCAAAAACCACACAAAGCACAATTTCAAACAAAAGCAAGTGATCTAGCAAGTAACTAAGAGCCCATGGAAAACCATGGATGAAAAGGGTGCTAATACCTTTCATTTTCATAATCTACCCCCCGAACTCAAGAAATAATCTCAAAGGTTTTTCCTGTGCTTTTTCACCTTTCCTTTTGGATAAAAGAAAAGTCGGTGGCGACTCTTGCTAATCGCAACATTTGCGATCAAATACAAAACCCTTAAGTTAGTTCTCCCACCGTATCACAGAACTGGCTACTCTGCTGGGGAAAATTCTAAAAAAAGTGGGGTTACCTTAGGGCTAGATCACATTTATTTGCTTTCATTGTTTGACTTATATGCTTTACATTATGATTCTTTGTTTGGGTTTGAATCCTCTACCCGGATTTGGGATACATTATAGGTAAGTAGCAATACGTTATGGAAACTTTGCATGGTATACCGACATGGTCTAAGCAATAACTACGTTAGTGCGACATATTTGTGGGTACCGGTAGCCTTTGAGTTAATCAAAGAGAGTACGGGGCTGTTGAGTGATGTCATGAAGCACTAATGAACTTTTAGAACCTTTACTTGACCAACTTGGCCTTTAGGATGTAGTGAGATGACCGGCTTTGGTGCAGTCCGAAGTTGGTAGATACTCGATACTACACTCATTGAGATTTGGTTTCTTGGGATATTTCGGTCGCCATTAAAGAGGCTTGTGCTGAAATAATGACCAAGGAAAGAATCCAGTGATATTGAGCTCCTTAGGACCCGGTTACTATTACTAGGACAGGTTGAGCCAACTAAACTTTAAAAGGGTACTTACCTATAAGACTCCATGCAAGCCTAAACCTAGGAACTTGTTTGTTTGTTTGTATATACATACTTGTACATAACATCATGAAAATTATAACAGCATACACATTCACTAACCATTTCAAGGATTTTTGGATTCATCTTTGTTCTTGTTTTATAGGATATGGATTCTCTTCGCATGAAAACTATTCAAGTCAACCTTGTAAGGATCCCTCCACAACTTAAGGAGCTAGCTTCAAGGATTCCTGAAAACTCTCCATTCACCGAGAGACATGGTCGCCTACTCAACTTGGTCACCTCTAACACATATGAGGACATGATGAAGGTGCTCTTTCAGTTCTTTGATCCTTTACACCATTGTTTCACATTTCCCGACTATCAACTTGTGCCTACTTTGGAGGAATTCTCCCGGCTCTTAAGGATTCCCATTCTTAATCAAATACCTTTCAACGGTATGGAAAGAGACCCAGATCCAGAAGAGATTTCTCAAGCTCTACACTTGCACTCATCTAATGTCACAACTCATTGGGAAATAAGGAGTGGTGTCAAGGGTTTCCTAGAAAAGTTCTTGTTTGAGAAAGCCCAAAACTATTGGAATTCCTTGGATTTGCAAGCCTTTAAGGAAATTGTGGCTCTCCTCATCTATAGGATGGTTTTGTTTCCAAATCCTGACCAACTCATAGATGTGAACACCATCAAAATCTTCATATCCCGCAACCCGGTGCCTGCATTGCTAGGGGATATCCTACACTCTTTTCACACTCGTAAAGTGAGGAAAAGAGGTGTCCTTATGTGTTACACTCATCTCTTGGAAAGATGGTTTATTTCACATCTTCCCCAATCTGTACTAAAGAATGAGCAAGGTTCAAGGTGGTCACAAAGGTTGATGATGCTCAAACATTCAGACATTCATTAGTGCTCTCGATCCATAGAGAATGTTACTATTGTCGACCGTTATGGAGAATTTCGTAATGTGCCTTTACTTGGCATTAGGTGGGGTATCACCTATAACCCCTGCTTATCCTTAAGACAGTTTGGTTATGCCCGAAGGGATGGCCCGCACGAGATGCTGATTCAAGGTTTGGTATTTGACTACGACAACGACGATCAAGGTCTTCGCCAGAGATTTATCCGAGCTTGGAGGATGTTAAACAAGGTAGATAGCAAGACTTTGGGGCACAAGAATTCCATCCCTCTTGAGCCTTACCTCAAATGGGTATGAACTCGTGCTCAGAGTCTTATGATGCCTTACCCCTCCATTCTCCCAGTAATCATTGAGCCTGTCATGGAGGGAGATGTTCCATACACTATCCTACATCCTGATATGTCCACCTCTCTTGAAGACCTACAAAGAGATTGGATACAACTCAAGGGAGAGCGAGATACTTTCGAAACCCAATTCTACGCAAGCGAGAAGAAGTTTTTGGAACTCACTAGGCTACTTCATGAGGAGCAGACTCTGAATGCTTACATTACACCAAAGAGGATGCGTACTACCTTTCTATCTTAGAGTTTCTTGTATTTGTTTTGCCAAAGAAGGAATTGATGTACTCGAGCTTTAATCTATTAATATAACATGTGTATCCTTTTTATCTAAAACAAATTTGAATCTTAAGATCCATGAAATCATTGCATATGCATTTATCATTCATCATAATATAAACAGGTTTCTTACAACAAGTCTCCTTATCTCTCTACTGTTTACTTCAGTAAGATGGATCTCGAGCAAACAGTGAAAGACCTCCAATCTCAGAATGCACAATTTCAACAGTTGTTCTTAACTCTGGCCAAAGGACAAGAACAGTTGAAGACCTTGTTGGTGGAAGAAAAGAAAAAGAAGACGAAGAAAATAACCGGAATTCTGAACATGGGAAGAAGATTCCAAGGGCAGACAAGAAGGGCCTTAGACTTTGCTACGAAATCTGGTGAGAAAGACAGTCAAGATGGGAAGGGCAAGGAAACAGTTGTTCAGTCTAATTCAAAAGAGGAAGAGGAAGAAAAAGACTATTCTGAAGAACAATACCCTCTAGCCTACGACAAGTATAAGCATCTAGAAGAATGGTTGAATGCAATGGAAATCAAAAAAGTGCCTGGCTTGGAATTTGAGTAATTGGGGTTAGTGTCGGGGATTGTCATTCCTCCAAAATTCAAAGCACCTGTGTTCGCCAAATATGACGGAGTTTCATGCCCTAAAATGCATCTCCGGTCCTACGTGAGGAAAATCCAGCCCCATATCACCGACAAAGATTTATGGGTACATTTCTTCCAAGACAGTTTGTCTGGAACTCAACTTGATTGGTTTTATCAGTTATAAAGAGCCAATGTCCATAACTGGGAAGATCTTGATGCAGCCTTTTACAAACAATGCCAATACAACGTTGATCTTGCGCCTACCCGTACTCAGCTCCAGAGTATGACTATGGTTTCAAGTGAAGGCTTCAAGGACTATGCGCAGAAATGGAGAGACTTGGCCGGAAGAGTTCAACCTCCTCTATCTGAAAGATAATTAGTAGACATGTTTTTGGGCACCTTGTTTGGTCCCTTCTTCAATCACCTAATTGGGAGTTCATCGACAGGTTTTACTGAACTAATATTGACCGGAGAAAGGGTAGAAGACGGAATAAAAAGTGGAAAGATTCAAAAAGATGCATCCTCTGCTGCTGTAAGGAAGACATTCATCGGAAAGAAGGAAGTGGTTGCTGTTTATCCTCAGAGAAATCAAGATAGGGCCAAACATTATCCAATGGTGGGGGCTGTTATGATTCCTAAACTTGCTCCTGATCAGCAAAGAAACAATCAGCCAAGAATGGAAAGACCAGTCAGATAATTCACCAGAATTAATATGATGTTATCTCAAGTATTTCCATATTTGTTAAGATCCAACCTAGTGACCTTGAAAGAAGCTCCAAAGAACCCTAACACAACATCTCCCCACTATCATCCTAATGCCCGCTGTGCATACCACTCTGAGAGTCCCGGCCATGACACTAACAACTGTTGGGCTCTAAAGAACAAAGTACAAGACCTTCTCGAAGCCAAAGAGATTGAATTCGATGCGCCAGAAAAGCCCAGTGTCATTTCTGCCTCTATGCCCAAACATGGCCATAATTCCCATGCTATTGAGGAAGATATGTTTGTTACTTCAGTTGATGAACTTATGACCCCAATCCTGACCATCAAAAAGAAATTGTTGAATTCCAGTGTTTTCCCGGGCTATGATGAAAGTTGTCATTTTTGTTTGTCCTCACCAACCATCTATCCTTTGTTGAAAGCAGGCGTTCACTGTCTAATGGATAACAAGGAGATTTTGTTCGAAAAGACTTTTGTTCCACCTGATTCTTATAATGATGTTTCCATTGTGACCATTTCCGACAATTCTTCTAGGGTCCCCACCAAAAGACTCGTTAGAATTACATCAGTTCCAAAAGTAGCTCATTTGATAATTACAATGCCTGGACCAGTCCCGTATTTGTCAGACAAAACCGTACCATGGAATTATGGAGGGGATGTCTACTACCACAGTATCAAGCAAGATTGGCCAGCTGCCGAAGATTCAAGTTCCGAGAAAGATAAATCCGATATCAGTAACATTGTCGGGACTAGCAAGATTACCCGAAGCAGAAGGATATTCTCTCCAGAAATTGCTCCCTCAAAAGCAGTTTCTTGACCCGTAATCATTCCTATTGTTGTTGCTCCTCCGAAGGCTATTCCCAGTCCCACAATCATCTCCACCAATGCTCCAACTGAAAAAGCTATTACAACTCCTGTTATCACTCCTACTTACATTCCTACTGCCGAGTCAACCGAGAATCGAGGTAAAGGTATTCTGATTGAGCCTGTCCGGATGAAGGCGCAATCATTGGCTATCCCTGAGACCTCCCGGAAAGAGATGGAGGAAATTCTAAAGATCATAAAAAGAAGTGACTACGATGTAGTTGAACAACTGGGGCAAAATCCATCCAAAATTTCCATGTGGCTTTACTACTATGTTCCAAGGCGCATGCAAAGTCCTTGGTAAAATTCCTGAAGACTGCTCATGTACCCCAAGAAACATCTGCCGACCAGTTCCAAGACTGCATAGCCAGCTTGACTGGAGATAATGGTCTAGTTTTTTCAGATGCTGATTTAACGCCAAGAGGAAGGAAGCATAATGAGGAATTGCATGTCTCAGTGGAATGCAGAGGCACAACCTTGGCTCATGTTTTGGTGGACACCGGGTCATCTCTGAATGTAGTGCCTAAAAAAGCTCTTGATAGGCTTGACTGTGAGGGATTGACATTGAAGCCAAGTAACATAGTAGTAAGGGCCTTTGACGGATCAAAAATAATGGTGCATGGGGAAGTTGATATCCCCATAAAGGTTGGAACCCAAACATTTGATTCAACTTTTTATGTAATGGATATTCGCCCTTCATACTCCTGCTTGCTAGGACGACCATGGATTCACAATGCTGGCGTTGTCACTTCTACATTGCACCAAATGCTGAAGTATCTGATTCAAGGGAAGATTATCACCGTTCATGGAGAAGAAGAGTATATGATCAGCCATCTCAATTCCTTTATATATGTGGAATTAGATGGTGAATTTATTGAAACTCCATTCCAACATTTTGAAGAAGTCCCACAAGATGTGGAAGTAACCAGGGTTGTTCCCAAGATCACAAGGCCTCCACTAAGGATGTCATCTTTGAAGGATGCAAAGGCAGTGATAGAAGAAGTTGGGTGCACTATCTGGGGGCAACTCTCGGATATCCCATACGAGTCTGACAAGTTTGGCCTGGGTTTCACTTTAGGTGCTCAGAAGGTTGTACGCCACGCTCGTGCTGGAGGACCACCCTTGAAGATCAGCAACCGTGAAGTCAATGTGGTAGAGGATGATGAAGATGGTTGCAACCTGGAGGATTGGATCTTCCCAACTGTCAGTGGAGGGCTCAGCAACTGGGAGGCTAGAGATTTTGTCCCGATCACTTTTATCCCACAGTAATTTGTCTTTACATTTTGTTGGATCTGTAATATTAAAACAATTCAGACTCTTAAAACCTTGTGTCTTACCCGAAGCACAATGGTCCATTTGTAAGGGTTATTATCTCATTTCCATATGACATCAATGAATCATGGACGTTTTTGCATACAAACTTTGTGCTCATTGTTTTTTCTTTTTACATTTTCATTGCTTTCAAAGATAGATATACTCTTACACACACTCACACTCACAATGCAGGTCTACATCCATTCGGGATCCCATGGATAACGGTTCTGCTATGGCCTTCTGTGACTCTGAAAATTTAATCTACCAAGCCGAAGACAAAGGTGAGGAAGATTGTGAAGTACCAGGGGAACTTTCCAGATTGCTACAACAAGAAGATAGAACCATTCAGCCCCACGAGGAACCTGTGGATACAATCAACCTAGGTACCGAAGAAGACAAAAGAGAGGTTAAGGTGGGTGCCAATCTGGAACCCAGTGTCAAGGAGCGGTTGATTCAGTTGTTACACGAGTATGTTAAGGTCTTTTCTTGGTCGTATGAAGACATGCCAGGACTTGATGCAGATATTATGGTACATCTTCTACCTACAAAAGATGATTGCCCACCGGTAAAACAAAAAGTTCGTCATATGCGACCTGACATGTCGGAGAAGATTAAAGCAGAAGTCATGAAACAATTCAATGTTGGATTCTTGGCCGTCACCTCTTATTCGCAATGGGTTGCCAATGTTGTCCCCGTGCCCAAAAAGGACGGCAAGGTACAAATGTGCGTGGACTACAAAGATTTGAATAGGGCAAGCCCTAAGGATGATTTCCCACTTCCCCACATTGACATCCTAGTTGACAATACTGCATAACACAAAGTGTTTTCCTTCATGGACAGTTTCTCAGGTTACAACCAAATCAAAATGGCGCCTGAAGACATGGAGAAAACAACATTTGTCACACAGTGCGGCATATTTTGCTACAAGGTTATGCCATTTGGACTGAAGAATGCGGGGGCAACCTATCAGCGTGCCATGGTAGCTCTATTTCACGACATGATACATCACAAAATAGAGGTTTATGTGGATGATATGATAGCTAGATCTCAAACAGAAGAAGAGCATCTTGATCATTTACAGAAACTGTTTGAGAGGCTAAATAAATACAAGTTGAGGTTGGACCCAAATAAATGCACGTTTGGAGTAAGGTCTGTTAAGCTCCTAGGCTTTATCGTCAACAATAAGGGTATTTAAGTAGATCCTGCCAAAGTAAAAGAGATACAAGAGATGCCTGCTCCTCGTACTGAAAAGGAAGTCAGAGGATTCTTGGGACGTTTGAACTACATTGCCAGATTCATTTCTCACCTGACAGCTACCTGTGAACCAATCTTCAAACTATTGAAGAAAGATCAAGTAGGCAAATGGAATGATGAATGCCAAACTGTTTTCGACAAAATCAAAGTACCTGCAAGAGCCTCCTATTTTGATGCCACCATTCGAGGGAAGACCTTTGATTATGTATCTAACTATTTTAGAGAATTCAATGGGGTGTGTGCTGGGGCAGTATGACGAGTATGGCCGAAAAGAGCATGCTATTTATTACCTGAGCAAAAAGTTTACCGACTGTGAAATGAGATATTCACTGCTTGAGAAAACTTGATGCACTCTGGCATGGGCTGCTCGCCGGCTAAGACAGTATATGTTGACCCATACTACCTTGTTGATATCTAAAATGGGTCCAATAAAATACATCTTCAAGAAGCCTTCTCTCTCTAGGAGAATAGCGAGATGGAAGATGATCCTAACAGAATATGACATACAGTATACTACCCAGAAAGCTATAAAGGGCAGTGTACTAGTTGATCACCTTGCTCACCAAGCTATGGAAGATTACCAGTCCATGAAGTTCGAATTCCCGGATGAAGACATCATGATGGTAAACAACTGTGAAGAATTCAGGACATATGACAAAACTGAACAAGGATCCCAATGGACCCTAGTTTTTGATGGGGCATCTAACGCACTCGACAATGGTATTGGTGCAGTACTCATATCTCCTGAAGGGTGTCATACTCCATTTACTGCAAGACTCTGCTTCAATTGTAAAAATAACATGGCAAAATACGAAGCGTGCATCTTTGGTCTCAAAGCTTCCATAGACTTAGGGATCAAATCATTAAATGTATTCGGAGATTCAGCTTTGGTTATCATTCAGATCAAAGGGGAATGGGACACTAAACACCCTAACCTTATCCCTTACAAAGAACATGTTTTGACGTTGCTCCCACATTTTGAAAAGAATACCTTCGAGCATTTCCCGCGAGAATAAAATCAGCTAGCTGACACGCTAGCCACAATGTCATCTATGTTTAAACTTAAATGGGATAATGAGGCTCCCCAGATCACCATTGAACAAATGGATGAACCAGCACACTGTCACGAGATTAATACTGAAGAAGTAGTGGACCAGCCTTGGTTTCACGAAGTCAAGAGGTATCTCGAGGCTCAAGAATATCCATAAGGAGCTCCAGTCAATGATAAGAAGTTCTTAAGGAGATTCTCTTCTAAACTCTTCCTTTGTAATGGCTTTCTTTACAAACGTAACCATGACTCGGTATTACTTCGGTACGTAGATAAGGTTGAAGCTGAAAGGATCATAGCTGAGTTACATGAAGGCACTTTTGGCACCCATTCCAGTAGGCATACAATGGAAAAGAAAATCCTATGGGCAGGCTATTACTGGTCTACCATGGAAGCAGATTGCTATCAACACTCTCGAACCTGCCATAAGTGTCAGATTTATGCTGACAAGGTGCACGTACCTCCGGTTCCTCTGAATGTCTTGACGGCTCCTTGGCCCTTTTCTATATGGGGAATTTATATAATTTGGTAAATCAAGCCAACGGCTTCCAATGGACACCGCTTCATCTTAGTGGCCATTGACTATTTCACCAAGTGGGTGGAGGTAGCTTCTTTCGCTTTCGTGACCAAGAATGTTGTCGCCCGATTCATCAAGCAGAATCTCATATGTCGTTACGGTATCCCGGAGAGGATCATTACAGACAATGTCACAAACCTGAACAATACTATGATCACCGCCTTGTACGAGAAATTCAATATTCAGCATCACAATTCTTCCCCTTACCGGCCAAAGATGAATGGTGTTGTCGAAGCCACAAATAAGAACATTAAAAAGATTATACAGAAAATGATAGTCACATACAAAGACTGGCATGAGATGCTACCATTCGCTCTCCATGGATATCGTACCACAACTCGCACATCAACCGGGGTAACACCCTATTCTCTGGTTCACGGCATGGAAGATTTCTTGCCTATTGAGGTCCAGATCCCCTCTCTGAGAATTATGAAGGATGCAGGGTTGAATGAAGACGACTGGATCCAGACTCGACTTGATCAACTAAACTTGATTGATGAGAAAAGGCTTAGTGATGTCTATCATGGTCAAATGTATCAAAAATGGATTATCAAGGCTTTCAATAAAAAGGTCAGACGGCAAGTATATCAAGTTGGAGATCTGGTGATCAAGCGCATCATACTACCGAAAGGTGATCCCAGGGGAAAATGGACTCCTACATATGAAGGACCATTTGTAATCAAAAACATATTCTCTGGTGGTGCAATGATCTTGACCACCATGGATGGTGATGACCTGCCGCACCCTGCAAACACAGACATAGTCAAAAGATACTACGCATAAGAGACCAGCTAGGTTGATACACCTAGGCAAAACAAGGGCATCCCGGCGAACCAAAAAGTTTCGGGCAAAAATTAGGGATAAAACAAAAAAATCTGTAGACCCGGCAAGTTGAAAACCTGAAAGGGCGACTTGGGCAAAAAAGGGTTTCCCAGTGGACTGAAAACCTGAAAGGGCGGTCTAGGCAAAAGTTAGGGAATTAAAGCATATGACTATGTCCCGTTGGATCACCTTACAGGAACCCTTTAGCTTCAACCTGCAAACTCAGGTTCAGATCAATTCAACCAACTTTGGACAAGGCAAAAAATTGACAACATGCTCAGAGATACGAAGGCTATAGCAAAATGGGAACCCCGTGGGATTATTGCACATAGCTATCTTTCTTTGTATCAAAATTTTCATTTTTTTTTGCGACGGTATTCTCTTACTAGAATGTTTGTCTCATTGTACAAAAATACTTACTCAAAGTCAATACAAAGATATCCCTTTGAAAGTGCAAAACTATCTGGGGTTTTTTCTTTACTCTTGTGTTTTGTTTGCAAAAACGTCCAATGATTCATTTTTGAACATATTCATTTGAATATAATTACTGTTTATAAATAAGAAAAATAGAAAGACAATCATTGATGGCTTTAAGAGGTAGGGAAATATCTCTATGCTATTTCCATAATCCCCCGCAGTGTGCAGTTTAATCCCCAATGGAACAAAGCTTCCAGTTATCAATCCCCAATAGAAGTCGCCAAATTTCTCAGGATTCCCCAATAGGATTTTACAAGCAGTACACAACATCTCCCTTACAACAGAGTCTATTCCTCCAAGCAGAAATTCATCAACACTTAGACTTCACAACATGAAGACTTATACTCCATATCCTCAACAGCAGTCAGTGATTTATTTTCCCCAATCCAACAACATTGTGGCAGATTAGCTTGTATACGCCTACGTTGCATCCATATATCATAAACATTGATAACACAAATGCATTATACCATGCATTTCATACAACATGACTTTGCATTTTAGCTAAAATTTTACCCTTTTCAGGATAAGGTTAACAACTACCATTAACAATGTTCAAAGTTTTCAGATACAATTCAAATACGCTCCAGACACGGATGCCATTCTGATACTCATTCAGACCCAACTTTAAGATACAGTTCAGATATACTCCAGACACGAATGCCATTCTGATACTCATTCAGATCCAACTTTCAGATACAGTTCAGATACGCTCCAGACGTGGATTCCATTATGATACTCATTCAGACCCAACTTTCAGATACAGTTCAGATACGCTCCAAACACGGATGCCATTCTGATACTCATTCAGATCCAACTTTCAGATACAATTCAGATACGCTCCAGACATGGATGCCATTCTGATACTCATTCAAATCCAACTTTCAGATATAGTTCAGATACGCTCCAGACACGGATGCCATTCTAATACTCATTCAATTTTCAACTTCCAGATACATTACAGATACGCTCCAGACACGGATGCCATTCTGATACTCATTCAGAGCCTCTTCCAGATACAGTTCAGATACGCTCCAGACACGGATGTCATTCTGATACTCATTCAGATCCAACTTTTAGATACGCTCCAGACACGGATGCCATTTTGATACTCATTCAGATCCAACTTTCAGATACAGTTCAGATACGCTCCAGACACGAATGCCATTCTGATACTCATTCAGATCCAACTTTCAGATACTGTTTAGATACGCTCTAGACACGGATGCCATTATGATACTCATTCAGTTTTCAACTTCCAAATAAAATACAGATATTCTCCAGACACGGATTCCATTCTGATACTCATTCAGAGCCTCTTCCAGATACAGTTCAGATACGCTCCAGACACGGACACCATTCCGATACTCATTTGTTCAGCTTACAAATTACAATTCAAAAATCACTCTTGGATGGCATTTACAAGCTCATCTCTAAAAAATTTATATCACCTTTCCAAACGGCATCTTTAAGCCCATTCCCTCTACCATCACATCGCCTAGTGCAAATTTTTGGGCACTCTAGTGTCCAATCATCTTCCACCTTCGAGTCACGAATGGAAAAACATGCCAATCTAACTCTTAAGGCTTAATAAGATTGAACAGGGGCAGATGTTGTACCCCAAAATTTGCCCTCTCACTTATCAAGAATTTTCTCACAAGATCTCCTTGGGCTCAAGACTACACTAGGGTTTGATCAGCTCAAGACACCTCCTTATGCACTGATGACCAAAATTAGGCTTTGAGTTTGCACAAGGACATTTAAACTTTCAATGCCTCATATGACTTTCATGGATCATTATGGACCCCCAAGATTAATCATGCCAAGTTTCAAGCCTTGAATCACATTTTTGCTCAGTCAATTGAGCAGTTGACCTAAAAATCAGTTGTATTTGGGAAAAAGTCAACCATGGCCAATTTACAGTCAAACTTCATAATTTTTTATCCATACCAAAATTTTAAACTTATATGTATCATTTGATCAAATTTGGACTACAACTCCTCAAAGAATTTGATCAAATCTCCAAAAGGGCAAAATGGTCAAAATTAGGGTTTTGACTAAGAAGGGACAATTTCTGATTTTTGACCTAGCAAATGGTCAATTGGTTTAAGAAATTATCTCAAGATTCCAATTGCATCATTTTAACCTAATGAAATGGTTCAAAACATTGCAAGTCCATTGGATTGACAGATGAACTTTACAATCAACTGATCAAAAGTCAATTGTACACTGAAAAGTCAAACTTTGACTTTTTGGTCAAATTCAAGTGCCAGAGATTACAATTCATCAAAACATGTAAAAATATGAAACTTATTCATCAATAAATTAAAAAGTCAAGATTTGAAAAGTCAAAATTTCTAAACTTAGAAATTTTTCTAAGTGTTGGAAATTTCATGTTTTTTTTCATAACTTTGAGCAAACTTTTCACCATGATGCAAGATGATTCAAGAGAAACTTCCAACATGAAAGTTGTAGATCTAAATGAAATCTACAACTTTTATTTACACAACTCCTTCCAAAAATTCTTGGATCTCAAGTTATAATTTTATGAACATGTGGTCATGAAACTAAACACTTAGTGAAATTTTGCCCTAATTTAGTCAGGATTTTGACCTAACTTCATGACACTTTTTCATATAGTTCCAAGGGGAATCTTTAAAGGAAATTCAAATATGGGTTGTAGAGAATATTGCAAGCTTTCCAAAATTTTCAAGAACTCCTTGAGATCATTCTTGAGTAGGGAGAATCGAAGAGATAAAATTAGGGTTTTGTCACATGAATTACAAGTCATTTTTTATGAACACATGAACCAAATCCATGCTAGGCTGCATAATCCTTGCTTTTCAGGCCTAAAACTTATTTGTCACTCCATAATTAAATGTTTGCACAGCTGTTAGGGCTTAGATCCAAGCAATTGAGCTATTATCTAAGTTGTATTTCCATTAATGGCACAAAGTTAACATTGCCATTCTTGTAAAGCAAGCTTTTTGCATAAAGTTCATTCTTGAGCCTCTAACTTGATCCCTCTGATCACACTCCATCCACAAAGTCAGAAGCAAGCTTGTTTAAAGCATAAACACTCTATCTTAGCAAGTACACAACGCTTTGAAACTTGAATTTCTCAAAAATCACATGTTATGCATAAACTTGTGATTTTGAATTCTGATCAACAAGAGGTCTCCAAACTTGTTGCTTATAAATAGTGTCACTATTTGTGAGCTAGAGGACGAGCTTAAGCACCCTGAAATACATCAATACTCTCTCAAATCAAAAATTGCCCAAAAACTCCATTGTTGCACAGTTTCTGACCTTGAACATCAAACTCACATTTCCCTCGTGTGTTTCTTGGCTTTTTAGTTTCTAAAGCTTCCTTACATTAAGTGTAACTTATCCCTGTCCTTGTTTCATTACTGTAACATCATTTACCATATCCTCCATAACCAAAAATAGAGCATTTCACATTGACGTATCCAAGTTATTTCAGCCACTCTCAACTCAAGCAAACCATTGCATTAGCTTCCTAGGACCTCAAGGAAGCTAACCTGATCATAACCATCACTTGAAACAAGCTCAAACTGAAAACACGACTTCCAGTTTTAAGGTAAGTTTTCTCAACTTGGAACTCTTTATACAGGCATCCTCAATAGTTTATTTGTGAACAAAACATGTAGATATGATTGTCCTGAAGCTAACCATATCAATAGTTTCCATTAATTTTGCTTGAGCTTAGAGAATTTTGAAATTGAAATTTCTAAAATTTTTAAGGTTCAGATTAGGGCCATTAAAATTCTTGCTTATCTTTGATCTATAGTTTTAATACTTTAGATTTCGGGAATCGTGAGAAAATTTGTTACAAGTTTCATGTTTACAGTTTTCATTTTTGATGAGAAATGAGAAAGTTACAGATGGTCTGGCTGGAGGTTGAAGATGAAGTCTTGAGAACACGTTTTGCCTTACATATTTATTGTTTCATTTGTATTAATGGATATATAGCCACCCCAGTGGTAGAAGCGCGCGCCTGTAACCTATGGGACCTGGGTTCGAGCCCCAGTGGTACCCTTTTCATTTTTTTCATATTTTTACAATTCTGACTTTGGCAGGCGCTGGGCCCTATGGGCCTGGCTTATTTTTTTGTGTTTGCTAGCTGACCTCCACATTGACTCTTGGCACCCCCTGGCCCAATTTATTTATTTATTTACTTATTTCATTTATCTTTTCTTATATTTTTTTTTCTAAATACAAAAAAACATAAAATACAAAAAATGATATATTTATATTTTGACTTATTTTATTTTATTTTTCTCATAAAAAATATTTTTGTTTATTATACTTATTTATTTTATTAAATAAACTTGTAAACTTAATTAATATTATGTTTTTATTCATTTATTTTTCACACCATTTAAAATATATTATTTTATATATAAAAAAGACTAAAAATGATTTATAATACTATAAATATTTTCAAGATAAAAATACCAAAAACATTTTTCTTAAACTTATTTCCTTTTAATCAACTAAATAGAATTAGGGTTTTATTCAAAAATATTTTCTTAATAAATTCAAACTTAACTAACTATTTTCTTTATTTAATTAGGTTAGGACAAAATCTTTTTTTCATGAAAACTAAACAAAATTCATTTTCTCTATATTTTGCATCCTTGTACATTTATTCATTTTTATACTTTATATTTATTCAATTCCTTGTATATTCATATCAACTCAATATGGTTGTAATAGACTAATTAGGTTTAAATTCTTGCAATCCCCATTCATGAATTTGTACACTCCCCTCCTCACAAATGTTGTAATAGCGTAGTAACTTTAAATTTCACAATTTATCGTTTTTATATAACATGCTAGTAATTAGGATTTGTATGGAAAGACTAAAACAAATACTTAGAAAATCCTAATTCAAGACAAAAACAATCATCAAAACAATACACTTGCACACAAGCACCCCTAGGGTTATTCCACTTGGTTGCCTTATACAAAATGGCCATATTACGCATGTAAGGTATCTTAACAAAAAAATATAAGATCATAGTCCCTCGATGACGCTATCTAAGTTGCCTTACAAATGATCTTAGTCCCTCCAAAAAAATGCTAAGATACCTTGCAACATTGCTAATCATGGTTATACGATGACCCACGCCCGTCCCGTTTACATCCAAAGATAGGGTTGCTTACCAAATCAATGGTAAGACAACAATGTCAAAGGAAAAGAAAATGAACAAGAAAGACATTTGAGTAGGTAGATTGCTCCTAATTACTTGCTCCATTTCAAAACAAGCATCCTTTCTATTTTCAAAACAAACACTTACACTTTCAAACATATTACAAACTTGAAAACATTTTCAAAAGATCAACATATTTGTATACATTCTTACGAACGAGAATCATTACAAAGATTTCCTAAACAATGGCCTCTTTACAAAATACTTTCAAAAACCACACAAAGCATAATTTCAAACAAAAGCAAGTGATCTAGCAAGTAACTAAGGGCCCATGGAAAACCATGGATGAAAAGGGTGCTAATACCTTCCCTTTTCATAATCTACCCCCCGAACTCAAGAAATAATCTCAAAGGTCTTTCCTATGCTTTTTCACCTTTCCTCTTGGATAAAAGAAAAGTCGATGGCGACTCTTGCTAACTGCAACATTTGCAATCAAACGCAAAACCCTCAAGTCAGTTCTCCCACCGTATCACAGTGACCTAGTAATCAAACGCATCATACTGCCGCAAGGTGATTCCAGGGGCAAATAGACTCCTACATACGAAGGACCATTTGTGATTAAGAACATATTTTCGGGTGGAGACATGATCTTAACCACTATGGACGGTGATGACCTTCTGCACCCTGTAAACGCCGACATAGTTAAAAGATGCTACACATGAACTAAGACCCGCTAGGTTGACTAGCCTAGGAAAAAATAAGGGCATCCGGCGAACCAAAAGGGGTCGGGAAAAATTTAGGGATATACATATGAAAAAACTTTACACTCGGCAAGTCGAAAACCTAAAGAGGCAGCTTGGGCAAAAAAAGGGTATCCCGGTGGACTGAAAACCCGAAAGGGCGGTCCAGGCAAAAGTTAGGGATTTTTAAGCGTATAACTATGTCATGTTGGATCACCTCATAGCCAATCTTCGGTAACAAATATCAAGCTCAAGTGGTACTAATCAATCCAGTGAGCTTCGGACAAGCAGCAAAGAGATGAGACGCCTGAAGACATAAAGGCAATAGCAGAATGGGAAATCAATGGGATTATTTCACATAGCTATTTTTCTTTGTATACTATTTTGTATAGTTTTCACTCTTAAGACGACATTCTCTTACTAGGATGTTCGTCTCCTTGTACAAAAAACGCTTATTCAAATTAATAAAAAAAAACTATCTCTTGGAAAGTACAAAACTATTTGTTTTTATTTTTCTTGTTTTGTTTGCAAAAACGCCCAGTGATTATTTTTGAACATATACATTTGAATGTGATTACCGGTTGCAAAAACATGCATAAAAATCAGAAAGACATTTACTAATGGCTTTAAGAAACAGAACAATGTCTAAGGGCCATCCACAAAATCCTCACAGATACTTTCTCCAGCAGGTATAGAGGCATGGGCATCCTACTATAAAATCACCGCCATATCCTCGGCATACAGCCTAATGATGTTAGGATTCCCCAGTAGGATTTCATAAAAATCCCCAAGCAAGTTCATGAAGTTTCTCTTCCTCAACAGAGTTCATTTCTCTAAAACAACAGAGATCCGTCTCTCAGCACTTCAACTTCAACAAAATATGAAGACTTACGCTCTTCATCCCCAGTAGCAGTCAGGGATTTATTTTCCCCAGTCCAGGAACACCGCAATAGAACAACTGATACGTTCATACATTGCATTCATACATCATTTTACAAACATCATAACATCGACAGCACAAATGCATATATCACAATCTCATTTATTTTGAGAAAATCATTACTCGATGCATCTCATGCATCATGACACTGCACACAGCTGACTCGTTACCTTTTTCAGGAAAGTTAGAAAGCAAGCAAATATCATTACCAATTTTTAACAAGTTCCAGATTAATACCTGAAACAAGATAGGACAACTATCTGTGAGCGACTGATTGTAGATTAATACCTGAAACAATATAGGAAAACTATCTATATGAGCAGAGTGAAGATTAACTCCAGAAACAAACTGGGGAAACTATCTTTCTTTCTCAATTAGGTTATAGGTTAATTCCTGAAACCAGATAGGGCAACTATCTCCACGACCAACAAAAGCAAGTTCCAGATTAATACCTGAAACAAGACAGGATAACTATCTGTGAATAAATTGATTGTAGATCAATTCCCGAGACAGGACGGGGTGACTATCTACATGACAAACACTTCCTTCAGACATCTGCTGGTTCAGTTTAAATCGACCAAAGATTTATTCTGATACTTTTCCAGTAGACACTTTTTTTGGTTCAGTTTAAATCGACCAAAGATTTATCCTGATTCTTTGCCAGTTAAAAGACAAACACAGACATCTGCTGGTTCAGTTTAAATTGATCAAAGATTTATTCTGATACTTTTTTAGTAGACACTTTTTCTGTTTCAGTTTAAATCAACCAAAGATTATCCTGATTCTTTTCCAGTTAAAAGACAAACACAGACATCTACTAGTTCAGTTTAAATTTCAAAGATTTATTCTGATACTTTTCCAATAGGCACTTCTGTTGGTTCAGTTTAAATCAACTAAAGGTTTACTCTGATTCTTTTCTAGTTGAAATCAAGCTTAGACTTAGTCTAATTTCTATCGAAAATTACCTTTGGATTACATCTATAAGCCCAACTCCGACAACTCTCCTTCATCTCTCCAAATGGCATCTTTAAGCCCATTCCCTACACAATCAACTAAAACTTCATCAAGTGCAAATTTCTGGGCACTCTATTATCCAATCATCTTCTACCTTCAAGTCACGAATGGCGGACTCGCCAATCTAACTCTTCAGGTTTAAGAAGATTGAACAAGGGCAGCTGTTGTACCCCCAAAATTTGCCCTCTCATTTCTCATGATTTTTTTCATAAAATTTCTACTAGTTCAAGTTTGCACAAGTACAATTATATCATATTGGATTTTCAAGCATCAAGTCAAGGGGGAAACTATTGAAAGATCAAAGCAGATAAATTTGATTTTTTGACAAAATTGAAGAAAAACAGATTACTTCGATCCAGAGGTTTCAATTGGGCATTTAACTTCCTTCAAATCCACAAGCTTCGAGTGGACATTTGGGCCTCTTTCAAGGCAAGCCAAGTTTAGAGCTTCGAGTGGACATTTGGGCCTCCTTTGAGGCAAGCCAAGTTCAGAGGTTTCGATTGGACATTTGGCCTCCTTCACACAAAGCTTCGATTAGAGTATTGGTTTCCTTCGAAGAAACATACTTCATATCCAACTCTGAACTCTTCGATCAAGCGGTCCACAAGCCTCATTTGGGCATATGGCCTCCTACATGTATCCTTCAATTCACAAGCAGTAGCCTCCTACATGCATCCTTCGATTCACAAGCATTATCCTTCTGCATGCTTGTTTCGATTCACAAGCAATACATATTTCATGCCTGCTTATTGATCCACAAGGAAATGGCTGCTTCTGTGCTTGACTTCAATGCACAAGGCAATGTATTCCCATCATTCTAGCACCCACAAAGCTAGTGGCCTCCTGCATGCAAACTTCGATTGAGTAATGACCCCTTACATGCTTGCTTTGATTCACAAAACAATGGCCTCTTACAGTGTTTGTTTCAATTCAAGAATCAAGGGCTTCTTTCCTTCTTGTTTCAATTCACAAGGTAGGAATATCCATCATTCTAGCACCCACGGGGCATTGGCTATTTTCATACTAGCTTCGACTGGAAATAGCTTGCTTCGATTCCACCTTTGAAAATATTCAACACACATAGTTCCTACTCTATGACACACAATGATTGTCCCATTCGAAGGAAATAAATTGTTGGGTTTGAAGCACATAGCTGGATGTCCCATTCGAAGGATATACATTGGCGGATTTGAAGCACATAGCTGGATGTCCCATTCGAAGGACACACCTTGGGTGGAAACCAAATATTGTTGTCTGAAGAAGAGTCTGGTCGAAGGTTGGACCTATGTGGTCAAAATAAAAGGTTGAAGTATCCAAAGATGCTTGCTGGCTAGAATCCTATGTGTTACCAAGTATAAGCCTGCAGCACTAGTCACAACACTCCAAAACTGCCACAAAGCAGTCCTGCTACGCTGCTCCCATATTTGCACCAAATTGGCATACAAAAACTGCACCTCAAAGGCTACAAAAACATCATACCCAATTTTTTCAAATCTCATTTATTTTCTCTCCCAAACCTCAGCCAATTTCATCTATAAATAAGAGGTTCAACAACATATCTAGGGGCTTTTTGGTAGCTGAAGAAACTCTTGTTGTGGGAAAATCATCAAACTCAAAAAAACTCAAACACTCTTAAACACTCTCAAACACTCTCAAACATTCAAAATCTAAAACTCTCATAAAAAAATTAGATCCCTTCATGCACCAGTGAACCCTTTGGTTCACTCCCCAACTGCCAGATAACCAACCTTCGATTCATTCCCTAACAGCAATATAACAGTCTTTCGATTCACTCCCTAGACTTTTATATAACAACCTTCTATTTCCTCATAACTACCATGTACCAACCTTTCGATTCAAGCAGAGAAGTGGTTCCATTAGCTTAAGGAAGGTTCCAACGAAGCTCAATCCATCATCAAGTCTGAGTCATACAGAGGTCCTTCGATTGGAACTTCAAGAGGTAAATCTCTTATAAACTTTGAACTTTCCATTTAAATATAATTTGTACATACAAATAAAAGAAAAAAATGTAGATATCATATCTAGGAAGTTGACCCTGCGATTATCACTGCCTGTATGTTGAGAATCTCAACTCTGACTAGTTAACCTTTGACTTTGATGACAAACAAGCTTGTACTAACCCCTGGCCTGTAGCTTTCGAAAGTTACATTGTTAGATTCACTTTCAAACTTTAGGCAGGTTGTATGTATCTTTCGATTGGCTGAGGATTAAATCCTTTCGAGTCTCAACTTGGGAGTCTTGCACTCCTGCAATCAAAGGAAGAAACTGGGCATGTCAAACATTCAGAAACAAGTTCATCTTGTACCCAATTGAAGCTGCCTTATGAATGGATGAAACATACCACCCTAGTGGTACAAACAGCTCGCGCGAAAGGCATTTCTGTGTAGGGTCTAGAGTTCAAACCTTGGCAGGACCAAAACAGTTTTTACCCTTTGTTTGTTTCCTTTCTCTTTTTAACAAATTTCAAACATTTTTCCAACCAATCAAAACAACTCCTTTTGAGTTGATTTTTTACACACTATTTATTTATGAGTTTTATTTTATGAATACATAAAAATATTACAAAAAATATTTTATTTTCATAATTATTTTAATTAATCAAAACCTTTCTTTAACAAAAATCAAAACAAAGTTCATTTTATTTTCATTCCAATTCTTGTACATTTATTCACATTTAATATGGTTGTAATAATTAATTAGTATTTAATTTCTTGCAATCCCCATTTGTACATTTGTATCCCCGTCCCCAAGTGATGTAATAGTGTAGGACATTTATTTTTCTCATTTTTATTGCTTTCATAAATGTTAGTAATTAGGGTGTATGGCAAGATAAAACCAATAAGTAGACACCCTAATCAAAGACAAAAATACATGCAATCAAACACACTATTCACACACATGCACCTCTAGGGTAACCTCACTTGTTGCCTCGGAAAATAGTCATGTCCCTCGAATATGGGCATTTTAGCAAAGACCCTCGATAAAAGATCGTAGTCCCTCGATGTCCCTCGATGTTGCCTTTGGTAAACGATCTAGTCCCTAACGAAAATTGCTAAATCGTCTCATAGGTTGCCTTCTATGACTATACAAACGACCCACACCCGTCCCTTCACATCCAACGATGAGGCTTCTTATAAAATCAATGGTAAGATAGCAACATCTAAAGGAGGAGGAAAAGAACATTAGATCTTTTGAGTTAGGTAGGACGCTCGTAGTTGCTTGCTTGCTCACAACTAAAAAACCATTTCCACACCAACACTTTCAATTGAAACTATTTTCAAAACCAACACTTTGTACGCATTCTTATAGAGACGAGAATAATTACAAAGACATTTTCAAAATATTTTCAAACCCACACCACAAGCACATTTTCAAACAAAGCAAGTGATCTAGCAAGCAACTAAGAGCCCGTAGATAACTACGGATGGAAAGGGTGTTAATACCTTCCCTTTTCATAACCTACCCCCCGAACTCAAGAAATAATCTCTAAAGGTCTTTCATGTTCTTTTCACCCATTCCTATTTGGATAAAAGAAAAGTCGGTGGCGACTCTTGCTATCCGCAACAATTGCGATCAAACGCAAAACACTCAAGTCAGTTCTCCCACCGTATTACACCTCATAAAAATCTTTCACTAGTGGCAACAAGTTCTCGTACCATTTCCTGAAAATGTTTTCATTTGGACCATTCACAAGGGCTCCAAACTCTCGCAATCGACCCCCATAAAACACAAACTGATAGAAATCCTTCTTCCTGAGAGCTTTTGTACTTGTGGTCATGTTGTTATTCATCCTGATGCCAATGACAACTTCTAAGTACCTTGGAAATAACATGCATATGTGAATTAGACATACATACTTTTTCTTGCATTTTTTTAAGAAAATAAATATGCCATGAGGTGATGCAAACACATGGGAAATAAGGTATTTGTTGTGCTGCTCTGAATATGCTGGGAAACCAAGATTCAAAACTTTGTAAAATATCCAGTCATTCCCGTTTTAGAAACTTAGTCACCAACAGGAAAAAAAGTCACCAACGGTACCTGTAAGGATCAAAGTTCCCTCCCCGCTCACAGGTGTAAACTAGGTCAGGGTAAGGCAAGGGTAACTCAGAATCATGGGTACGCCTGAAGCCACTATCGTCGAAACACCTATGTGAAACAATAGCACCCCATTTGTAATCTCATCTGAGAATGGACAACATGACCGCACTAGCAAACCAAAGTCGACTAGCCGTTCATGTTCCACTTTATTCCTAAGGTTCCTATGGTTGTCACTTGGCCTGGGTATTGGGCCTTTTACCTCTTGTAACACCCACCCAACATGATAGCAAAGCTAGCACAGCAGATAACCAAATATATGGAAAGTGGAAAAATGCATATGCAAACAGTATATACAAAACTGGAAATAAATAAACACCCAAAGAGAAAAAACAAACAAGAGCTAGGATCGACTCCGGGATGGACCAGCAATAGGTCAGTCACATTCCTAGTGAAGTCTCCAGCTAAAACAACTGGCTGAACCATCATCTGATATAAAATCAATGAAGTCGCCACCGAACTTCTTTTATCCCGCCGAAAGGGAAAGGTAAACATCGAGAAAACCTGAGGAGGTGAAATCACGATCTTGCGACCGAGAGATCGGGTAAGGGAGTCTATTACGCGATGGGAAGTATTAGCACCCCACACGCCCGTAGTACTCTATGATATCCACTCTTGTTTGTTCTAATTTAAGGGTGTGTTATGATCTATATTTAGGCTGTACAGGGAATGCATGCAAAAGAAAGGAGAAAAGAATGTAGGGAAAATAAAAATTGTGCTCGCTTGGGCCCTACCCCAATGCCTATATATCCCTTTTAAGGAATCAGAGCAGCCGTAGTTGTTGTACCCCAATTTTTGCCCCTAAGATTCCCCTATCATATCATGTCAACTTGATCATAGCAATATCACATTAGGGTTGGTTCTTCCTCTTTTTTCTATCTCCTATCTTTAAGTTTGCTCTTGAGGAATTTCCAAGCACCTTGGTTGTGTATTTTGTATATGTGTTTTTGACTAACTTCTAATCAAACTACAAAAAAATATTTGTCTTTGTCTTTGTATATTTTTTGTTTTGTAGGTACCAGGTCGAAGCATCCGACAAATAAAGTTTGTAGCTTGCATCGACCCATAGAGGCTTGTTTCGACTCATGAAAATTGATGGATTTTGTATTGTGTCGAAAGGCAGCTTGTATGGATCCATAAAGGCTTGTGTCGAACTCATTCAAATTGATGGATTATGTATTGTGTCGAAAGGCAGCTTGTATGGATCCATAAAGGCTTGTGTCGAACTCATGCAAATTGATTGGTTCTGTATTGTGTCGAAAGGCAGCTGGTATCAATCCACGGAGGCTTGTGTCGAACTCATGCAAATTGATTGGTTTTGTATTGTGTCGAAAGGCAGCTTGTATCAATCCACAGAGGCTTGTGTCGAACTCATGCAAGTTGTTGATTATGTATTGTGGCAAAAGACAGCATGCATTGACCCATAAAGGTATATATCGACTCATCCTGTTGTGTATAACTAGCATGTGTTGACACATGCATGTTATGTATCGACTCATCCTGTTTGTATAACTAGCATGTGTCGACACATACGTGTTATATGTCGACTCATGCAGATTGTTGGATTCTGTAATATGTTGGAATAGCAAAATGTGTCAATACATAGAAGCTTGCGTCGACTCATGTTGTGTTATACAACTAGGATGTGTCGACGCATATGACCCTTGTGTCGACTCATAGCAGCAAAATACACGTGATTTTTGAAAAAAAGCCAGCAATTTCAAAACTGTCATCTTTTTGGCTCCAATTTTTCTACATAATTTGAAAATTATATCATTAATTCAATTTTGGCTCCAAGAATCAATTACCAAATTACCACTAATCCCAATTCTAAAACTCTATAAATAGAGACCTCATTTCAATCAACTGACAAGCTTTTGACAGCCAACATCAATTTGCTAAAAAATCTCCCAATTCTCTCCATCTACCAAATTTACTCAAAGCTCCATTTTCAAAAAGTTAGTAAGCTTTGCATTGAAGCTTACTAATCTTTAAGCTAAACCTTCATCCAAACACTTTTTCTTCATCAATTCTCTACATTCAAGCTTTGATAATTGATTCTTGTGGTTGAATTGAAGCAAATTCTGGAAGTTGTTTGATAATTCTCTAATTCTACCTTTGGTAAGTTGGATCATCATCTTTCATAATGTGATTCTTGTAGATTTCTGGTTTTGATTCATTGAGCACTGTTTTGTGATTCCAATGGTGTTATTTTCTCATAATTTGATGGAATTTTCATGCTCAATTGGATCCATGATCATAAGGTGTTTGATGAAAAGTTGGAACAAAAATTTGATCCTTGAGATGCTGTTTTCGACTGATTTTAACAGGTTGCAATCAATTGTTGTAACATTGCAATTGTTTATCACAGAAAGCTGATTTTAAAAAAAACTACACTGATGCAATCGGTAGTTGTCGAAGCACGCTTGATTGTAATAGTGTTGAAATACTTTTTCCGCCTTATTTGGGGGGCTGTTTTTGACTCAAATATTTTTCTGCTCACTCTTTTCAATGGATAACTTGGATTGCAATTTTAAATGTCCAATTTTTCTTTAAACTCAATGGACTTTGTGATGTAGATGAAGTTGGATAAATGTTCATCAATTCAAATCTACCTAAGAGTGAATTATTTAATTCATTTTTGGTGCTTTAGATTAATGATATGTTTAGTGCTTTAATCCAACTAGAGGAGTGGTTGAATTTAAAGATGAGTGAATTTTGAAATGGTGATCCAAATTAGCTTATCATTCCCCTCCCTTTTCATCTTATCCCTTTCTTTTTTAATTGTGCTACATGTTAAAGGATGGTGATCTCTATATCATTTATCCAAACATGAAGTACATAGATTGTTATTGACCTGCCTCAAAATAGGCGCGACTTCTACATAAGTCCATTTACGATTGTTTAACATAGCGCTAAATTTTGTCTCGATTCGAATAAATGATCATTTGTGGCCCAAACTTATGATTGCAAGCCCAAGTATGTTAATTTTATCTCTTTGATCCAATAACCCTGAGATTCATTATGTGGAGGCTTTGGTTCTACTAATCCTCTAATGGATCTACAACACCTTTGGTCAACGCGGATCACTTAACATCGTTGATTATTAAATGTTACTTTTGAGGATTCCAAAATGGATAATATACTTGACAAAAAGCAAATGCAACTTGTTGTGTGGAGGCTTTGGTTCTACCAATCCTCTAATG
This sequence comes from Vicia faba, assembly GCA_948472305.1. Lineage (NCBI taxonomy): Eukaryota > Viridiplantae > Streptophyta > Magnoliopsida > Fabales > Fabaceae > Vicia > Vicia faba. Next base: position 199,505 of record CATIWC010002359.1, on the reverse strand, counting down.
AGTTCCAAACGCAAGTTTCAAGATGGTCATCCAACTAACCACTAATTTCTAAAAATTGACTTTACTTTATACTTTATGTACCATTTAATTTAAGCATTTACATTTCATGCCATTTTTATTTTTGCTCACTTGAGCATTTACTTTTATGTCATTTTTATTTTTCTCACTTGAGCTTTTCTTTTCCTTTTAAAGACACCTAATAATCAATATGAACCATAAAAATCTTTAATTATACTTGGACTATTTGGTTACTATCCTTGGCATTATGGAGTATTGGACTTCTTGGACATAGGATTAGAGACCTTGGCTTATCTTGGAGACTTTGTGACTTTAGTTGATATTTTGTCTGGAGTTCTTGAGGTTTACCTCAAGACATTGGGTTGTTTGTTTGTTTTGTGTGCAGGTTATTGTGATTACATACTTTGTTGTTAATCTGGAATTCACCCGTATACAGCAGTTACTCTCCCCAATTTTTGCGAAGACTTAATACACTTAAAGATTGGTTCTCTCAAGAGGTCTAGTATCTTTGCTTGCTTGGTTTCAACTCGAAGAATGGGAATTCTATATTGACTCATAATGTCAAGTATTGGCTTCTTGTTGGTTAGATGGTTCTTATCCCTAGCTTTTACCTTATGCTTTAGGATAGCCTCTTATTCTCCTCCCATCTTCTTTTAATTTCAAAAATATTCTCCCTCCTTTAAAAAAAATAAAACTCTTCTTATTTCTAAACTTGAAACACTTTCATAATAAACTTGGACTTAGGTCCATGCATTTTCAAAACATTTTCATAAATAAATTTCAATCAATTTAATAATACCTTGACATTTTTGTGAGAAGAATAAAAGTCAACCAATCTCATTTCAAACCATTTTTTCCACTTTGGATTTTTATTTTAAAACTCTTCTTAAAATATTAGACTCTTGTCAATCCTTGTAGTGATGCAAACAACTATAGTTCTATAATATGTAGTAAAGAGAGATATTTTCCACTTGGGTGTTGAGTATTGCCTCACATTGACATGTTAGTGGACAGCACAGCAAAATTCAAGGTATTCTCGTTCATGGATGGATTTTCCGGGTATAATCAAATAAGAATGGCTCCAGAGGACATGGAAAAAACAAAGTATATCACACCCTAGGGAACATTCTGTTACAGAGTGATGCCCTTCGGGTTGAAGAACGCTGGTGCAACGTAACAGAGGGCTATGACAACCCTATTCCATGATCTGATGCACAAGGAAATTGAAGTATATGTTGATGATATGATTGCAAAATCCCAAACTGAAGAAGGGCATATAAAAGATTTGTTGAAGTTGTTTCAGCGTTTGAGGAAGTATCGTCTCCGCTTGAATCCAAATAAATGCACCTTCGGAGTTAGATCGGGGAAATTGTTGGGTTTTATTGTTAGCCAGAAAGAAATTGAAGTTGACCCTGATAAAGTCAAAGCAATTCAAGAAATGCCAGCACAAAGAACTGAAAAGCAAGTCAGGGGTTTCCTCGGGCGTTTGAATTATATTTCCATATTCATTTCCCACATGACTGCAAAGTGTGAACCGATCTTTAAGTTGTTAAAGAAAGATCAAGGTTGTGTGTGGACAGATGATTGCCAAAGGGCATTTGAGAGTATTAAAGAGTATCTTCTTGAACCTCCTATCTTTCTCCCTCCCGTAGAAGGAAGACTGTTGATTATGTATCTAACAGTGTTAGATAAATCCATGGGTTGTATTCTGGGACAACAGGATGAAACAGGGAAGAAATAATTTGCCATTTATTATCTCAGCAAAAAGTTCACTGATTGTGAGTCGCGGTATTCCACGCTAGAAAAAACGTGTTGTGCTTTGGCCTAGGCGGAAAAGCGTTTGCGGCAGTATATGTTGAATCATACCACTTGGTTTATCTCCAAAATGGATCCAATCAAGTATATTTTTGAGAAGCCTGCTCTTACTGGAGAATTGCCTGCTGGCAGATGTTGTTATCTGAATATGATATTGAGTACCGCACTCAAAAAGCTATCAAAAGTAGTGTGTTGGCAAATTACCTTGCTCACCAGCCGGTGGAAGATCATCAGTTTGCAGAATATGAATTCCCTGATGAAGATGTGATGTTCCTGAAAATGAAAGATTGTGACGAACCATTGCCTGAGGAAGGCCCCAACCCTGAATCTCGTTGGAGTATGATATTTGATGGAGCGGTGAATGCTTATGGTAAAGGAATTGGTGATGTGATCGTCACTCCTCATGGATCGCACATTCCTTTTACTGCAAGGTTAACATTTGATTGCACTAATAATATGGCGGAATATGAGGCTTGCATCATGGGTCTTGAGGAAGCTATTGATCTCAGAATATAAATTCTAGATGTGTATGGTGATTCAGCTTTGGTAATAAATCAGATTAAAGGAGAATGGGATACTCGTCACCCTGGCTTAATCCCTTACAAAGATTATGCTAGAAGATTGCTACCCTTCTTCAATAAAGTTGAATTCCATTCCTAGAGATGAAAATCAAATGGCGGATGCTCTGGAAACTCTGGCTTCCATGTACCAAGTAAATATTGGAATGATATACCCCAAATTACAGTTCGACGGCTGGATAGGCCCGCTCATGTGTTTACAACAGAGGAGGTAGTAGATGAAAAACCTTGGTATTATGACATCCATCATTTTCTTCAGACTCAGGAATACTCGTTTGGTGCGTCGAGGAAAGATAGGAAGGCACTAAGAAGATTGGCAGGCCGTTTTTTCCTCAGTGAAAATGTGTTATACAAGAGAAATTATGACATGGTCTTGCTCAGATGTGTGGATAGACACGAAGAAGACATGTTGATGCATGAGATTCATGAAGGTTCATTTGGCACTCATGTTAATGGGCATTCGATGGCTAAAAAGATGCTAAGGGCGGGTTACTATTGGTTGACAATGGAATCTGATTGTTACAAATTTGCAAAGAAGTGCCATAAATGCCAGATTTATGCAGATAAGGTCCATGTGCCTCCGACACTTCTCAATGTGACTTCCTCCCCATGGCCTTTCTCTATGTGGGGTATTGACATGATCGGGATGATAGAACCCAAAGCTTCGAATGGAAACATTTTCATCTTGGTAGCAATTGACTACTTTACCAAATAGGTAGAGGCTGTTTCATATGCCAATGTTACCAGACAGGTGGTTGTGCGTTTCATCAAAAACAATCTTATATGCTGGTATGGTGTGCCGAGTAGAATCATCACTGACAATGGCTCGAATTTGAACAACAAGATGATGACAGAACTGTGTGAAGAATTCAAGATTGTCCATCAAAATTCGTCTCCATACAGGCCAAAGATGAATTGGGCTGTTGAAGCTGCTAATAAGAATATCAAGAGAATTATCCAGAAAATGGTTGTTACTTATAAGGATTGGCATGAAATGCTTCCTTTTGCTCTGCATGGATATCGAACATCTGTCTGCACTTCAACAGGAGCAACCCCGTTCTCCCTGGTATATGGAATGGAAGTTGTACTCCCTGTTGAGGTAGAGATTCCCTCGTTGCGTGTGATAATGGAAGCCAAATTGACAGAGGTTGAATGGGTCCAGAACAGGTTTGACCAATTGAATTTGATTAAAGAGAAGAGAATTACAGCTTTGTGTCATGGGAAGTTATATCATAAAAGAATGAAGAAAGCATTTGATAAAAAGGTCAAACCTCGTGAATTCAGAGAAGGCGACCTCGTGCTCAGGAAGATCATGTTTTTCAACACTGATTCTAGGGGCAAGTGGACTCCCAATTTTGAAGGCCCGTATGTTGTCAAGAAAGCCTTCTCTGGTGGTGCACTAATTCTTAAAACTATGGATGGCAAGGAGTTCCCACGTCCCATGAATGCTGACGCAGTCAAGAAATACTTTTCCTAAAGAAATAAAAGAACAGCTCGCTATGTTGAAAACCCGAAAGGGCGACTTAGGCAAAAAGGAGCGTCTCGGTAGGCTGAAAACCCGAAAGGGCGGTGTTGTACCCCAAAATTTTCCCTCATATTTCATCAATATCTTCTCACCACAAGACCCTTGGAGCTCAAGATTAAGTTAGGGTTTGCTCTGCTCAAGACTCCTCCTTGCACTATTGACCCAAATTAGGTTTTGAGTTTGCACAAAGTTGTTTTGACATAAAATGCCCAAATTGACTTTCATGCTTCATGTTGGACTCACAAGTTTATCCATGCCAAGTTTCAAGTCTTGATTCTAATCTTTGCCCAGTCAATTGGACAGTTGACCTAGAAATCAGCTGTATTGGGGAAAAAGTCAACTGTGGCCAATTAACAGTCAAACCTCATGATTTTTGACCCACATCAACATATTGAACTCATATGAACCATTTGGTCAAGTTTGGATCACAATTCCACAAGAAATTTGATCAGATCACCAAAAGGGCAAAATGGTCATTTTTAGGGTTTTGACTACACAAAGGCCATTTTTGACTGTTTGACCTAACAAATGGCAAACCAAGCTCACATATGGACTCAAGGACTCAATGGCATTGTCTTGACATATTCAACAAGTTCAAAAGATCCCAAATGCACAGGATTGACAGATGAATTTTTCAGTCAACTGATCAAAATTTGACTGTATACTGAAAAGTCAAACTTTGACTTTTTGGTCAAAATCAAGGGCCAAGATTCATTTTTTATCAAGACATGTCAAATTATGAAACTTGTTCATCAAGAAACCCAAAATTGCAAATTAGGGTTTAAAATGAAGAAATTTCATAACTTAGAAATTTTCTAAGTTATAAAATTTCCTTATTTTTTCCTAACTTTGTCGCATTTTTTCACCAAGATTCAAATGGATTCAAGCAAAACTCAAAACATGAAAGTTATAGTCCATTTCAAAATCTACAACTTTGATTCACAAAGTTTCCTCAAAAGAAGCTTGTAGCTCAAGTTATGATTTTTGGAATAAGGGTGCAAAACATTCTTAACTTAGAAAAATTTTGACCTATTCTAGGCAGGATTTTTGTCCAACTTCATGGCCACTTTTCACATGCTTCCACTTGGAATTTCAATTTGCATTACAAATATGGATTGTATTACACATTCCAAGCTTTCCAAATTGTCCAAGAACTTCTCAATCACCCTTGTGGTTAGGGAGAATCGGATTTGCAAAGATGGGCAAAAGTCACTTTGTTCATAGCCAAATACATGTTCATAACCTTGGCATTTTCAACTCAGCATTGTTTAGGCTAGTTTGCAGGCCTCTAATCCTCTTCACACTCCATAATTAAATGCATATCCTTTGTGTTAGAGTGTTATTTTATTCATTTGGACAATACACACAAAATCAATCCTTATTTAGAAAAAGTGAGTTTGCCATTTTTGAAAAGGTACACTTTATGTCAAATAACAAATCCAAGAGGCATGGGCCAGATCTTTGAAGCTAGCATTTTGTACATAAATCACTCTGATCAAGAACAAGAGGTGTAGCATAGTTTAGGGCATTGGACAGGCTTGTATAGAAACTTGCATTTTCTTACTTATGTTAGAAGAAAACTTGCATATTGAACCATAACTCACATTCCTGCAAAGACCAACAAAAGCAAACTTTGTAAACACATTTCATACTCCTTAACTGACCTAAAGCACGACCAAACCATCTTCAATACCTCCTCATTCATCAAAACACCATTTTGCTGCATAAAACAGGGCATCCCTGCAGTTTGACTTGGCCAGCATCATTCACTCGTGCGTTTTTGCCCAAACAAGTTCCAATACACTCCCTACCATCCATTGAAGCTATCCCAGGCCTTAGATACAAGCTGTAACATCCATAGCCAAGTTTTCCATTTTCACTTTTCAGTTTTGCAGGTTGACTTCCATAGCTTGATTCGGAGAGATTCAAAGCAAGCTGAGCATAGAGGAAGCATCGTTGGACTTCAGGCAAGTTGTACCAAAGTTCAAACTCCATTGAAGATACCTCCATTGTTGTACACGACTCAAGCTGAACAGGTAAAAATTTGAACTTCTATCTCTCTATCCAGGCATAGTTAGGCTTAAGTTTGTGAAGAAAGCATGTCCTACTCATAGCCCTGAAGCCATCCATGTAGTTACTTTTCATTTATATTGTGTGTGCTATGAGAATTTTGGACCTGAACATGGAAGAAAGCTTAGGTCATAAATTGGGGATGGAGAAATTCTCCCTCGTTTCTGAGAGTTAGAACAACTTTTTTATATGTCTTAAATCGTGACTTGATGCTCTACATTATTGATGTTGTAAGTTTTTGTTAAAAATCAAAGAATCAGAAGTTAGCAGGATGAGCAAGGAACGCGCGTTTTTTGTTTCAAACAGAAGCTGGAGGAAGAAGATGATGTCTTGGGCTGGGCCTGAGCTATCTTTGCTTTTTGCACCTCTTTTCTCATTTTGCACCCCCTTGGCCCATTGTGTGATTTTTTAATCATTTTTTGATTTTTTCTTTTTGATTCTGACTTATTATTTTTTGCTCAAATATAAAAAATATTAAAAATATTTTTTCACCCATTTTTGCATTTATTTGACATTTATTTGTTTTATTTAGCTTATGCATGTAAATAAATATATATATATATATACTTTTATTCAAAACCCTAGAAAATAATACAAAAATATGTTTTTTTAGTTATTATTTTTGTTTACATTTTGAAAACATTTTCTAAAAATATATTTTTTTGTAAATAATTAATATTTCATTTTTGTATATATTTAGTATATTTAATAAATAATATAAATACTTATACATATTTTATTAAATATCTAGGACAAAAATATAAAAATAATACATTTTTATTTTTATTAATATTTAACATCAAAAAATACTTTTTTACAATATACTTCTCTTTTATTTATTTTTTGTATAAATAAATACATAAATATTGTATATAATTGATAAATAATTACTATTTATTAAAAATTAGGGTTTTGCCCTAAAAACCACAAAAATACTCCAAATTGATCTTTTTCTATTTTGTTTATATTTCAAACATGAAAAACTTTTACATACATAAAAGGCCATTTTTGTGCATAATACATTGCATTTTGATATTTATTTATATTATAAATATTGTACATTTAAATACTTGTATATTTGATATGGATGTAATAGCCTAGATTTAAATTTCTTGTCAAATACCCCCATTCAAACATTTGTACCCCCATCCTCATAATCATGCTGTAATAGTCTAGGGCTTTAAAATTCCGCATTTAAAAGCTTTCTAATTATGCCATGATAGACCTAGGGTTTGTATGCAAAAATCAAATAACAAATAGCTTGACCTAATTCAAAGATAAACAAGCATGAAAATGGACAACACCAATCACACTTGCACCCTTAGGGTTACTCCACTTGTTGCCTTCAAAAATGGGCCATGCTTGCATGTTGAGTATCTTTGGCCAAACAAAACAAATCTAATGATCATAGTCCCTCGATGACGCTTTCTCAAGTTGCCTAAAAATGATCAAGTCCCTTAAAGGAAAATTTGCCAAAGACACTTGGCATTATTGCATTCATGGTCTAAACGATGACCCGCGCCTGTTCCGTTAACATCCTAACACAAGATTGTCCACCAAATACAATGGTGGAACAATACTGTTAAAAGGGTTAAAACATAGGAAAAATCTTTGAGTAAATTTAGGGGTAGACAACTCTTAGTTACTTGATCAAACTTGCAAAACAAAACCTTGCCTACTTTCAAAACACACATCACAACACAACTTTCAAAACATTGAAAACTTTTCAAAAGACAAATACGCCTTTGTATACATTCAAACATGGATCATTACAAAGGTTGCCACCACCATGGCCTCTTTTCAAAATATCTTTCAAAACACACACAAAGCACCATTTCAAACAATTGAAAGCACCATTTCAAACAATTGAAAATGCAAGGCAAGTGATCTAAGCAAGTAACTAAGAGCCCATGGATAACCATGGACAGAAAGGGTGCTAATACCTTCCCTTTTTATAATCTACTCCCCGAACCCAAGAAAACATCTCAAAGGTTTTTGTTGTGCTTTTTAACCTTTCCTTAGGATAAAATAAAAAGTCGGTGGCGACTCTTGCTAAACCGAAACATTTGCGAAAACAAACGCAAAACCCAAGTCAGTTCTCCCACCGTATCACAGAAATGGCGATTCTGCTGGGGATTATTTAAAAATGGAGTAACCTTAGGGCTTAGATCACCCTCTTGCATGACTAATTGTTTGCTTTGATTGCTTTATATTTTGGTTCTCTTGTTTGGGCTTGAAATCCTACACCCGGATTTGGGGAAACATTCATAGATAGCAATACATTATGGAAACTGTGCGGGGTATACCGACACAGTTGAAGCAATAGCTATATTGGTGCGACATATTTGTGAGTACCGGTAACCCTTGAGTTCAATCAAGGAGAGTACGGGGCCGCTGAGTGATGTCACTAAGCACTAATGACCTAGAACCTTATTTGACCATCTTGGCCTTTTATTAGAGGTAGTGAGATGACCGGCTTTGGTGCAGTTCGAAGTTGGTAGATACTCGATACTACACTCATTGAGGGTTGTTTTCTTGGAATATTTTGGTCTCTAGTTAAGTGGCTAAACCAAAACGATGAACATAGAAAACAATCCAATGATATTGAGCTCCTTAGAACCCGGTTACTATTTTTAGGACAGGTTTTATGCCAACTACACTCAAGAGGGTACTTACCTATGAAACCTCATGCAAGCCTGAAACTAGGGTTTTTGTATGACTTGCTTGAACATGTGTTTGTGCATACATCGTGAACATCATAAAGCATCATATGCATCCACTAACCATTTCAAGGGTTTGGATCTTCATCTTTGTTCTTGTTTTGTAGGTCATGGAAATTCTTCGCAGGAAAACTATCCAAGTCAACCTTGTGAGAATCCCTCCTCAACTCAAGGAGCTTACATCCAGAATCCCGGAAAGCTCTCCCTTCAGTGAAAGACATGGTAGACTGCTCAACCTAGTCAACACCAACATTGAAGAAGACATGGTAAAGGTGTTGTTCCAATTATTTGACCCCCTTCACCACTGTTTCACATTCCCCGACTACCAATTAGTGCCTACTTTGGAGGAATTTTCTCAACTCCTGAGAATTCCTATTCTTAATCAACTACCTTTCAACGGTACGGAAAAAGAACCAAAGCCTGAAGATGTTGCTCAAGCACTACACTTGCAATCGTCTGACATCAAGGGGCATTGGGAGACTAGAAGTGGTGTCAAAGGCTTCTTGGAAAAATTCTTGTTTGAGAAGGCACAAGAGTGTTAGAATTCCTTGGATCTGCAAGCCTTTGAAGAAATTGTGGCACTCCTTATTTATGGGTTGGTCTTGTTCCCAAATCCTGACCAACTTATAGATATCAACACTGTCAAGATTTTCCTATCCAGGAATCCCATACCTACATTGCTTGGGGACATCCTCCACTCATTTTACACACGAACAATGAGGAAGAGAGGTGTTCTCATGTGCTGTACTCCTCTCCTTGCAAGGTGGTTTATTTCGCACCTTCCACAATCTGTTTTGAAGAATGACCAAGGCTTAAGGTGGTCACAACGGTTGATGACCCTCACACACTCTGATGTACATTGGTGTTCTCGGTCCAGAGAAAATGTCATCATCATCGATCGTTGTGGAGAGTTTCCTAATGTTCCATTACTTGGCATTAGGGGAGGCATTACCTACAACCCTTGTCTAGCTTTGATACAATTTGGATATGCACGGAGGGATGGCCCTCATGACATGCTGATTCCTGACCTAGTTTTTGACTTCGACAACGATGCGCAAGGACTTCGCCAAAGATTCATCAGAGCTTGGAGGATGCCTAACAAGGTAGATAGCAAGACACTGGGGCACAATAACTCCATCCCTCTTGAGCCTTATCTCAAGTGGGTGCGAGCCCGCGCCCAGAGTCTTATGATGCCTTACCCTCACATTCTCCCTTTGATTAAAGAGCCTGTTAAGGAAGGAGAGGTTCCTTACACTATCCTACATCCTGACATGCCAACATCATGGGAGGAAATGCAAAAGAGTTGGATCCAACTCAAGGAGGAACGGAATACTTTTGAAGCCAGCTTCTACGCCAGTGAGAAGAAGGTTTTGGAGCTTACCCGCCGACTTCACGAGGAGGAGACCCTCAACACTTACATCGCACCAAAGAGGATGCGCAACGTCTTTTTACCTTAAGAAGTTTTTGTAATATTTGGCCCATGAGGCATTTATGTACTGACAAAATTTCTTCTTATTAATATGACGTGTGTTCTTTTTGTTTGCAACAAATTTTGAATTTCTAAATCCTTGAATGCATTACATGGATAAACATATCATTCATCATATGCATAAACAGGTCTTCACACCAGGTTTCCTTATCTCTCTGCTGTTTATTTCAGTAAGATGGATCTCGAACAGACGGTCAAAGATCTGCAGGCACAAAACTCGCAGTATCAACAGCTCCTTATGACCTTGGCAAAGGGTCAGGAGGATCTAAAAACACTGCTTGGGAACAAAGAACAAGAAAAAGTGAAAAAGAAGAAGAAAAGAGTCGGGGTAGCTACACTGGGAAGAAGGTTTGAGAATGAAGCTAGAAGAGTTCTTGAATTTCCCTCCGCATCTGAGGAGGAAACCAGTAAAGGAAAAGGAGTTGCACTACCTTCTGAGTTCGAAGCTGAAGAGGAAGAGGTTGAGGAAGATGAAGACTACTCAGAGCAGCAATACCCGCCAGCGGATGACAAATACAAAAACTTGGAGGATAGACTGGCAGCTATGGAGCTGCAAAGGGTTCCCGGGTTAGATTTTGAAGAATTGGGATTGATTGCTGGGATTGTGATCCCTCCAAAGTTTAAGGTGCCAATTTTTGCAAAGTATGATGGGCTGTCCTGCCCAAAGATGCACCTGAGATCATATGTCCGAAAAATTCAACCTCATTCATCCGACAGAAATCTTTGGGTACACTTCTTCCAGGATAGCATGTCTGGTACACAGCTAGATTGGTTTTACAAGCTTGAGAGGTCAGAGGTACATAGTTGGGAGGATTTGGCAGCTGCCTTTTATCGCCAGTATCAATATAACTCTGACTTGGCGCCAACTAGGGATGTCAGTTTGGACCTGTTAATGGGGATCCCCGCGGGGAACGCCCCGTTCGGGGCCCCAAAGATGGGGAATTTTCCCCTGTGGGGGCGGGGATGGGGAGAAAAATTCCCCCGAGAGCATTTTGGGGACGGGGACGGGGAATACACCCCCCGCCCCGCGGGGACCCCGCCCCGCCTATTATGAAGTATTTTTTAGCTTTTCAAGCATACTCATGATGCTAAATTTTATAATTATCCCTTATTAGTTTTGATGAAGTATAGTTTTTTAAGCATAATTATGTTGTTGGATTTTTTTAGTTGTTTAGGCATATTGTTACTTTAAAAAGTATTATAGTTCATTTTGTTGAATTTTATAGCATTTTATAGAAATTTATAAAAAAAATATTATTATTTTGTGTTCCATTAGTATTTTTAATAAAAAATAATAAATGTCAAATACTAGTATTTTTTAATAACATAATAAATATGTGAATTCTTTGTGCTTTTTATTTTTATAGAAAATATAAACATTTTAAAAAAATAAAATATTAATGAATAAATGTAGGATCTATGGGGATCCCCGCGGGGAACGGGGATCCGCGGGGAACGGGGATGGGGATAGAAATTCCCCCGTGACAGAGATCGGGGACGGGGACGGGGAATGAATTTGATGGCGGGGAAAAAGATGGGGAAGTGTCCCCCCGGCCCCGCCCCGCCCCATTGACATCCCTAGCGCCAACCCGTACTCAGCTACAAAGTATGGGAATGGCCTCAAATGAAGGATTCAAGGAATACGCCCAGAATTGGCGCGACTTGGCAGGAAGAGTGAAGCCACCTCTTTCTGATAGGGAACTAGTTGATATGTTCTTGGGAACCCTATCTGGCCCATTCTTCAACCATTTGATCGGGAGCTCTTCCGCAGGGTTTACTGAATTAATTCTGACTGGCGAACGGGTGGAAGCTGGTATTAAGAATGGGAAGATTCAAAAGGAGGCCTCTGCATCTACAACTGCTAAGAAATCATTTTCGGCCAAGAAAGAGGCAGCTGTTGTGTACTCTCAAAAGGGGTCAGGAAGAACTGAGCACCGGCCGACTGTGGGGGCCGTGATGATCCAAAATTCATCAAATGATCAGCCTCGTAACAATCAGTCCAGACCAAATCAGCAACGGGTAGAACGGCCGCAACGGCAGTTCACCCGCATCAATATGACGCCTGCACAAGTTCTTCCCCATTTGCTGAAGTTGAATCTAACTGGTTTAAAGGAGGCACCGAAAAACCCTAACACCACATCTCCGTACTATCATGCCAATGCCAAATGTGCCTACCATTCTGATAGCGCCGGACATGACACCAACAATTGTTGGGCGCTAAAGAATAAAATTCAAGACTTGATAGACGCAAAAGAGGTCGAGTTCGATGCTCCGGAGAAGCCGAATGTAATATCTGCTCCGATGCCAAAGCATGGCCATCATGTTCATGCTGTTGAAGAAGATCTGTATGTTTCTGCTGTTGATGATCTGGTAACCCCACTGTTGACAATCAAGTTAAATCTGTTAAAGGCTGGGATTTTCCCAGGATGTAAAGAAGACTGCTATTGTTGTTCCTCCTTACCAATCGACTGTCCATTGCTGAAGATAGGCATCCAAGGCCTAATGGACAGCCAACAAATTCTTTTCGAAAAGATTCATGCTATTCCAACTCCTATCAAAGATGTTTCAATAATCACCATTTCCACCAATCTTTCCAAGGTCCCTAAAAAGCCTGTTAAGATTACACCTGCTACGAAGTTTGTTCCTCTGAAAATAACCATGCCTGGGCCTGTCCCCTATATTTCTGACAAATCAATACCATGGAATTATGGTGGAGAAATCTACTACCATGGTGTTAAACAAGTTGAGATAACTTAAGAAAGATCTGACGAAGAAGATGCCGACATTGGAAACATTTCCGGTACGAGCAAGATTACCCGAAGTGGGAGAATATTTTCTCCAGAGATCGCCCCTCCAAAGGCAATCTTTGGACCCTCAGCTGTTGCCAAGGTTACTCCTGCACCGATAAAACTGACAGCAAGAACTCCGCTGATTGAAGAAGTTGTTACTCCTGTGGTTGTCCCTCCTACTTCTGCTGATAAGGGGAAAGGGATCCAAGATGAGCTCGTCAGGATGAGGGCTCAGCCATTGGTTATCCCCGAAACCTCTAAGAAAGAAATGGAGGAGATTCTGAAAATAATTAAGAAGAGTGATTATGATGTGGTAGAGCAACTGGGGCAAACCCCCTCGAAGATCTCCATGTTAGCATTGTTGCTCTGTTCTGAGGCTCATGCCAAAGCATTGATAAGGTTTCTAAAGACAGCCCATGTTCCCCAGGAAACCTCAGCCGATCAATTCCAGGATTGTGTATCCAGCCTTACCGCAGACAACGGCCTAGGTTTCTCTGATGCTGACCTGACTCCGAAAGGAAGAAAGCACAATGACGCATTGCATGTATCGGTTGAATGCTGAGGAACTACTCTTGCCCATGTTTTGGTCGACACTGGTTCTTCTCTGAACGTGCTACCTAAGAAAGCTTTGGATCGACTGGATTGTGAAGGCTTGGAGCTGAAACCAAGTAATATCATTGTCAGGGCCTTTGATGGGTCAAAGAGAATGGTACATGGGGAGGTCGACATTCCCATCAAGGTGGGCACTGAGGTATTCCACTCAACTTTCTATGTGATGGACATTCGTCTGTCATACTCTTGCTTGCTAGGGAGACCATGGATACATAATGCTGGGGCAGTCACTTCCTCCCTACATCAGATGCTGAAATACCCTGTCAAAGGAAAGATTATAACTGTACACGGTGAAGAAGAATATATGATCAGTCACCTGAACTCCTTTCAGTATGTGGAAGTGGAGGGCAAATTCATTGAGACACCGTTCCAACACTTCGAGGAAATTGCTCCCAAGGTTGCTGTAGCAAAGGCAGTAGCTGAGGAACCCAAGCAGGTGGCCAGGATGGCATCTCTGAAAGACGCAAAGGCTGCAATGAAGGAGGGAAAGAGCTCAACATGGGGACAGTTGCCTGACATTCCTCACAAAACAGACAAGTTTGGGTTGGGATTTACCGCTGCGGGGCAAAAAGCTATGCGTCGCTCAAAAATTGAAAGGACACCCATCAAGATTTCTCCTCATGGAATCAATGCTTTGGAAGACGAAGACGAAGAGGGTAACTTTGAAGACTGGATCTTCCCAACCATCAAAGAGGGACTACACAATTGGGAGGCGAAAGACTTCGTTCCCATTACTTTTATTAATCAGTAACTTATCTTTCGAACATTTCCTGTTGGTCTGTAATAATTACTTTTAAACAATCTGCACACTACTTTTTCACCTCATTCCTTGCCCGGGGTATGTAGGTCCATTTGTAAGGGTTTTGATTCTCTTCATATCCATATGCCATGTTTAATGATTCATTGTACATTTTTCATTTATAAAACTGATGTGTTCATTTTCTTTCCTTTTGCATTTTTGTTTGTTTAAGGATGGTTATCCCTTACACATACCCACACTCACAAATGCAGGTACCCCTCCACTCTGGATTCTATGGGTGACTATTCTGCTATGTCCTTCAATAACTCTGAAGACTTGATCAATCAGGCTGAGTATGAAGATGACGAAGATTGTGAAGTACCAGGAGAGCTAGCCAGACTTCTACAACAAGAAGAGAGGGCCATCTTTCCTCACGAAGAGTTGTTGGAAACTGTCAACTTAGGAACAGAGGAAGACCGGAAGGAAGTACAAGTGGGTGCCAATCTGGAATCAAGTGTCAAGGGGCGTTTGATACAGTTGTTAAATGAATACGTTGAAGTCTTCGCCTGGTCTTATGAAGACATGTCGGGTTTAGACACTGATATAGTGGTTCACCGTCTCCCTACAAGAGAGGATTGTCCACCGATCAAGCAAAAAGTCCGCCGAATGAGGCCTGACATGTCTGAGAAGATTAAAGCAGAAGTAATGAAGAAATTCAATGCTGGCTTTCTGGCTGTTACATCCTATCCACAATGGGTTGCTAACATTGTGCCAGTACCTAAAAAAGACGGCAAGGTCAGAATGTGTGTGGACTACCGGGATTTGAATAGGGTCAGCCCTAAGGATGATTTTCCGCTACCGCACATCGACATTTTGATTGACAACACAACTCAGCACAAAGTGTTTTCCTTCATGGATGGATTCTCGGGCTACAACCAGATCAAAATGGCCCCCGAGGACATGGAGAAAACAACTTTTGTTACACAATGGGGTACCTTCTGCTACAAGGTGATGCCGTTCGGACTGAAGAACGCAGGGGCAACTTATCAACGCGCCATGGTAGCTTTATTTCATGATATGATACATCATGAGATCGAAGTTTACGTAGACGATATGATAGCTCGATCACAAACGGAGGAGGAACACCTTGAACACCTACAAAAGCTGTTTGCCAGGTTGAAAGAGTACAAACTCAGGCTGAATCCAAGTAAGTGTACTTTTGGAGTTAGGTCTGGTAAACTTCTAGGATTTATTGTCAGCAACAAAGGCATTGAGGTTGATCCAGCAAAAGTGAAAGCAATACATGAAATGCCTGCTCCCCATACTGAAAAGGAGGTTAGAGGGTTCTTGGGGCGCTTGAACTATATTTCCATATTCATCTCTCATCTGACGTCTACCTGTGAGCCAATTTTCAAACTATTAAAAAAAGATCAGGTAGTCAAATGGAACGAAGATTGCCAAGCTTCTTTTGATAAGATCAAGGAGTATTTGCTAGAACCTCCTATTCTGATGCCACCCGTCGAAGGAAGACCGTTGATCATGTATCTGACCGTCTTGGATAACTCAATGGGGTGTGTTTTGGGCCAGCATGATGAGTCTGGTCGAAAAGAGCATGCTATTTATTACCTTAGCAAAAAGTTTACTGACTGTGAGACTCGCTACTCACTGCTCGAGAAAACTTGCTGCACTTTGGTATGGGTTGCTTGCCGACTAAGGCAGTATATGCTGACTCATACCACTTTGTTAATTTCCAAAATGGATCTTATCAAGTATATCTTCGAGAAGCCAGCTTTATCTGGAAGAATAGCTAAATGGCAAATGATCCTAACTGAGTATGACATCCAGTACACTACCCAAAAAGATATAAAGGGGAGTGTACTAGCTGACCATCTAGCTCATCAAGCTATCGAAGATTATCAGTCCATGAGATTTGACTTCCCGGACGAGGACATCATGAATTTGGACAACATTAAAGTTAACGGACCGTATGACGGACCTGAAAAAGGATCCCGATGGACCCTGTACTTTGATGGTGCTTCAAATGCACTTGGAAACGGTATCGGTGCAGTACTCATTTCCCCGGAAGGTTGTCACACGCCTTTCACGGCCCGACTTTGCTTCAGCTGTACCAACAACATGGCTGAATATGAAGCTTGCATTTTTGGTCTCAAGGCTGCTATAGACCTGGGGATCAAATATTTGATCATATTTGGGGACTCATCTTTGGTTATCAGTCAAATCAAAGGAGAGTGGGATACCAAGCATCCTAATCTTATCCCATACAAAGAACATGTCCTGACATTGTTGCCTCATTTCGAGCAGATCACCTTCGAGCATTTCCCGCGAGAAGAGAATCAACTTGCAGATGCTCTTGCCACAATGTCTTCCATGTTTAAACTCAACTGGGATAACGAAGCTCCCCAAATCACCATCGAGCGAATGGATGAACCTGCGCATTGTCATGAGATTAATACCGAAGAAGTAGTGGAACAACCTTGGTTTCACGAAATCAAAAGGTATCTCCGGACTAGAGAATATCCCGAAGGAGCTTCCGTAAATGACACGAAGTTCCTAAGGAAATTTGCTGCCAAGTTCTTCCTGAGCAACGGCATCCTCTATAAACCCAGCCATGATTGTGTTTTACTCCGATGTGTAGACAAATCGGAAGCAGAGCTAATCATGATCGAGATACACAGTGGTACATTTGGCACCCACTTGAGCGGGCATACGATGGCTAAGAAGATTCTAAGGGCAGGCTATTACTGGTCTACCATGGAAGCAGATTGCCATCAGCACTCCCGTACTTGCCACAAGTGTCAGGTCTACGCCGACAAGGTACACATCCCTCATGTTCCTCTCAACATTCTGACAGCTCCTTGGCCATTCGCAATGTGGGGCAGTGACATGATTGGAGAGATCAAGCCCATGGCGTCCAACGGACATCGCTTCATCCTGGTTGCTATTGACTATTTCACCAAATGGGTCGAAGCAGCTTCCTTCGCCTCTGTTACAAAAAATGTGGTTGCCCGTTTCATCAAGTAAAACCTCATATGCCGGTATGGTGTCCCCGATAGAATCATTACAGACAACGGTACAAATCTGAATAATACTATGATCACCGCTCTATGCGAACAGTTCAAGATTTATCATCACAATTCATCTCCCTATCGGCCGAAGATGAACAGTGTTATTGAAGCTTCGAACAAAAACATTAAGAAGATCATTCAGAAAATGACAGTCACCTACAAGGACTGGCATGAGATGTTACCGTTTGCTCTGCACGGATACCGTACCACGGCACGTACTTCAACTGGGGCAACCCCATTTTCTTTGGTATATGGCATGGAAGTTGTCCTGCCCATGGAAGTTCAGATTCCTTCTTTAAGGATTATGAAGGACGCTGGTTTGAATGAAGACGATTGGATTCAGACTCGACTTGATCAACTCAATTTGATCGACAAAAAGTGGCTCGCTGCTGTTTTCCATGGTCAAACGTATCAAAAACGGATGATCAAGGCTTTCAAAAAGAAAGTCAGACGTCAAGTGTATCAAGTTGAAGATCTCGTAATCAAGCGGATTATCTTGCCGCAAAGTGATCCCAGTGGCAAATGGACTCCTACTTACGAAGGACCATTTGTGATCAAGAGCATATTTTCTGGTGGTGCAATGATTCTGACCACCATGGACGGCGACGATTTGCCGCACCCTGCGAACACAGACATAGTCAAAAGATACTACGCATAAAGTCACCCGACAAGTCGAAAACCCGAAAGGGCGGCTTGGGCAAAAATGGGCATCCCGGTGAACCAAAAACCCGAAAGGGCGGTTCAGGCAAAAATTAGGGATAAAACAAAAAAATCCATACACCCGGCAAGTCGAAAACCCGAAAGGGCGGCTTGGGCAAAAAGGGGTTTCCCGGTGGATTGAAAACCCGAAAGGGCGATCCAGGCAAAAGTTAGGGAATTAAAGCGTATGACTATGTCTCGTCAGATCACTTTAAAGAATAATCTCTTCAT
Source organism: Vicia faba (assembly GCA_948472305.1). NCBI lineage: Eukaryota > Viridiplantae > Streptophyta > Magnoliopsida > Fabales > Fabaceae > Vicia > Vicia faba. The sequence goes on along the minus strand of CATIWC010002359.1, from coordinate 181,134 downwards.
TAACCAGTTCCAAGCTTCTGATCAATCCAGTCATCGGCGAACGAAGCATTTGAATGGACAAGATTCAGATTTGTGAAGGCTATAACAGAATGGGATCCCATAGAATCGTTGCACATAGCCATCTTTTGTATAAAATTTTCAATTCTTTACAACAGCATCCTCTTACTAGGGTGTTTGTCTCCTTTGTACAAAGATACTCATAAAAAGTTAATACAAATACTTTTCCAAATACATAAATTTGCTTTGTCTTCCTTTTTCTCTTTTGCACTTGTGTTTTATTTGAGAAACGTCCAATGTTTTGTTAAATTGGCATATGCATTTGAACATAACCATTCTCTTACAAATCAAGAAAGATGGTTGCAGATAGTTTAATGGTACAGATAGATATCTTGATGCCTTTTCAGAGGGAATCCCCAGTGGAGCATTAAAATCTGAAAACACTATCCCCAGTTGAAGTCCAACTATCAATCTCCAGCGGAGCTAACACTTCCAACTATCAATCCCCAGCGGAACCAGACTAGTGAACAATTCCTCACAGAGATGCTTCCCACCAGACCGAAAAATTCTCAGTCTTGCTTCTTCAGCATAAGTCTGCCAGATTCTGGATTCCCCAGTAGAGATCATCAGAATTCTCTTCCCTATCAGTCACCAAGGAATTCCAATCCCCAACGGTGGTCCTAAGATCCCTCAACAAATGAAGATCTTGTTCCCCGAGCAGTCAGCAGTCAACAAGGATGACTCAGCTTCAGCAATCAGAGATTCCTGCATTCCTCTACAGCAGTCAATGATTCACTTCCCCGGGCAACAGTCAAGATTCTATTATCTCCGACAATCCAGGATTCATCTATCCTCCGCAAGACAGCTCATCAGCTTACATGCGCATTCATTACATCCACATCATAAACATTGATATAACACATATTGCATCATACATTTCCTGCAACATAATTTTGTGTTTTAGCTAACATTTCATCCTTTTCAGGATAAGATTAAAAGGCTATCATTAACAATTATTCAGATACGGTATGGATACACCCCAGACAAGATGGTCATTCTATTACTCATTCAGAATTTCAAGTCAGATACAGTACAGATACACCCCAGACACGGCGGTCATTCTACTACTCATTCAGACTACAGCGATCAGATACAGACTAGATACACTCCAGACACGGCAGCCTTTCTATCTCTCATTCAGATTCACTTATCCACCTCAAAGTTCAATGCATTCCAAGCACAGATACCATTCTGACCTTTACAACAGCAGTCTGATTCTCCCCAGTGCGTTCGCCATGGAAGTCATTCTGTCATTTATTTAGATCCCAGTTACAGTTTCAGATACACTCCAGACACGGAAGTCATTCTGTTACTCATACGGATCTCAATCCAAGTTACAGTTTCAGATACACTCCAGACACGGAAGTCATTCTGATACTCATACAAATCTCAACTTCAGATACAGTCCAGATATGCTCCAAACACGGTTTCCATTCTGTCACTCATTCAGAATTTGTCCCAGCACGCAGTTGCTCCATACAGATATTTCTCTATTACCCAGATACAATACAGATACACTCCAGACACGGCAATCATTCTGATGTTCATTCCATATTCAAACACAGTTACAGCTCAGATACGCCCCAGATACAGAGGTCATTTTGTTGCTCATACAAACTGAGTCTCCAGATACAGCTCAAATGCATTCCAGACACGGATACCATTTTGATCCTCATTCTTCTGACCAATCACATTGCAGTTCAACAAATATTCCAGATGGCATCTTTAAGCCCATCCCCGACAAGATTCTATCTCCCCTCCAGATGGCATCTTTAAGCCCATCTCTAAATGGCATCTTTAAGCCCATTCCCGCAACCATTCTTTGGAACGAGTGCAAATTTAAGGGCACTCTAGTGTCCAATCTCCTTTTACCTTCGAGACGCGAAAGGCAAACTTGCCAATCTAACTCTTCAGGTTCAAGAAGATTGAACAGGGGAAACTGTTGTACCCCAAAATTTACCCTCCTATTTCATCAATATCTTCTCACCACAAGACCCTTGGAGCTCAAGATCAAGTTAGGGTTTGCTCTGCTCAAGACTCCTCCTTGCACTATTGACCCAAATTAGGGTTTGAGTTTTCACAAAGTTGTTTTGACCTAAAATGCCCAAAGTGACTTTCATGCTTCATGTTGGACTCACAAGTTTATCCATGCCAAGTTTCAAGTCTTGATTCTAATCTTTGCCCAGTCAATTGGACAGTTGACCTAGAAATCAGCTGTATTGGGGAAAAAGTCAACTGTGGCCAATTAACAGTCAAACCTCATGATTTTTGACCCACATCAACATATTGAACTCATATGAACCATTTGGTCAAGTTTGGATCACAATTCCACAAGAAATTTGATCAGATCACCAAAAGGGCAAAATGGTCATTTTTTGGGTTTTGATTGCACAAAGTCCATTTTTGATTGTTTGACCTAACCAATGGAAAACCAAGCTCACATATGGACTCAAGGACTCAATGGAATTGCCTTGACATATTCAACAAGTTCAAAAGATCCCAAATGCACAGGATTAACAGATGAATTTTTCAGTCAACTGATCAAAATTTGACTGTATACTGAAAAGTCAAACTTTGACTTTTTGGTAAAAATCAAGGGCCAAGATTCATTTTTCATCAAGACATGTCAAATTATGAAACTTGTTCATCAAGAAACCCAAAATTGCAAATTAGGGTTTAAAATGAAGAAATTTCATAACTTAGAAATTTTCTAAGTTATAAAATTTCCTTATTTTTTCCTAAATTTGTCCCATTTTTTCACCAAGATGAAAATGGATTCAAGCAAAACTCAAAACATGAAAGTTATATTCCATTGCAAAATATACAACTTTGATTCACAAAGTTTCCTCAAAAGAAGCTTGTAGCTCAAGTTATGATTTTTGGAATAAGGGTGCAAAACATTCTTAACTTAGAAAAATTTTGACCTATTCTAGGCAGGATTTTTGTCCAACTTCATGGCCACTTTTCACATGCTTCCACTTGGAATTTCAATTTGCATTACAAATATGGATTGTATTACACATTCCAAGCTTTCCAAATTATCCAAGAACTTCTCAATCACCCTTGTGGTTAGGGAGAATCGGATTTGCAAAGATGGGCAAAAGTCACTTTGTTCATAGCCAAATACATGTTCATAACCTTGGCATTTTCAACTCAGCATTGTTTAGGCTAGTTTGCAGGCCTCTAATCCTCTTCACACTCCATAATTAAATGCATATCCTTTGTGTTAGAGTGTTATTTTGTTCATTTGGATAATACACACAAAATCAATCCTTATTTAGAAAAAGTGAGTTTGCCATTTTTGAAAAGGTACACTTTATGTCAAATAACAAATCCAAGAGACATGGGCCAGATCTTTGAAGCTAGCATTTTGTACATAAATCACTCTGATCAAGAACAAGAGGTGTAGCATAGTTTAGGGCATTGGACAGGCTTGTATAGAAACTTGCATTTTCTTACTTATGTTAGAAGAAAACTTGCATATTGAACCATAACTCACATTCCTGCAAAGACCAACAAAAGCAAACTTTGTAAACACATTTCATACTCCCTAACTGACCTAAAGCACGACCAAACCATCTTCAATACCTCCTCATTCATCAAAACACCATTTTGCTGCATAAAACAGGGCATCCCTGCAGTTTGACTTGGCCAGCATCATTCACTCGTGCGTTTTTGCCCAAACAAGTTCCAATACACTCCCTACCATCCATTGAAGCTATCCCAGGCCTTAGATACAAGCTGTAACATCCATAGCCAAGTTTTCCATTTTCACTTTTCAGTTTTGCAGGTTGACTTCCATAGCTTGATTCGGAGAGATTCAAAGTAAGCTGAGCATAGAGGAAGCATCCTTGGACTTCAGGCAAGTTGTACCAAAGTTCAAACTCCATTGAAGATACCTCCATTGTTGTACACGACTCAAGCTGAACAGGTAAAAATTTGAACTTCTATCTCTCTATCCAGGCATAGTTAGGCTTAAGTTTGTGAAGAAAGCATGTCCTACTCATAGCCCTGAAGCCATCCATGTAGTTACTTTTCATTTATATTGTGTGTGCTATGAGAATTTTGGACCTGAACATGGAAGAAAGCTTAGGTCATAAATTGGGGATGGAGAAATTCTCCCTCGTTTCTGAGAGTTAGAACAACTTTTTTATATGTCTTAAATCGTGACTTGATGCTCTACATTATTGATGTTGTAAGTTTTTGTTAAAAATCAAAGAATCAGAAGTTAGCAGGATGAGCAAGGAACGCGCGTTTTTTGTTTCAAACAGAAGCTGGAGGAAGAAGATGATGTCTTGGGCTGGGCCTGAGCTATCTTTGCTTTTTGCACCTCTTTTCTCATTTTGCACCCCCTTGGCCCATTGTGTGATTTTTTAATCATTTTTGATTTTTTCTTTTTGATTCTGACTTATTATTTTTTGCTCAAATATAAAAAATATTAAAAATATTTTTTCACCCATTTTTGCATTTATTTGACATTTATTTGTTTTATTTAGCTTATGCATGTAAATAAATATATATATACTTTTATTCAAAACCCTAGAAAATAATACAAAAATATGTTTTTTTAGTTATTATTTTTGTTTACATTTTGAAAACATTTTCTAAAAATATATTTTTTTGTAAATAATTAATATTTCATTTTTGTATATATTTAGTATATTTAATAAATAATATAAATACTTATACATATTTTATTAAATATCTAGGACAAAAATATGAAAATAATACATTTTTATTTTTATTAATATTTAACATCAAAAAATACTTTTTTACAATATACTTCTCTTTTATTTATTTTTTGTATAAATAAATACATAAATATTGTATATAATTGATAAATAATTACTATTTATTAAAAATTAGGGTTTTGCCCTAAAAACCACAAAAATACTCCAAATTGATCTTTTTCTATTTTTTTTATATTTCAAACATGAAAAACTTTTACATACATAAAAGGCCATTTTTGTGCATAATACATTGCATTTTGATATTTATTTATATTATAAATATTGTACATTTAAATACTTGTATATTTGATATGGATGTAATAGCCTAGATTTAAATTTCTTGTCAAATACCCTCATTCAAACATTTGTACCCCCATCCTCATAATCATGTTGTAATAGTCTAGGGCTTTAAAATTCCGCATTTAAAAGCTTTCTAATTATGCCATGATAGACCTAGGGTTTGTATGCAAAAATCAAATAACAAATAGCTTGACCTAATTCAAAGATAAACAAGCATGAAAATGGACAACACCAATCACACTTGCACCCTTAGGGTTACTCCACTTGTTGCCTTCAAAAATGGGCCATGCTTGCATGTTGAGTGTCTTTGGCCAAACAAAACAAATCTAATGATCATAGTCCCTCGATGACGCTTTCTCAAGTTGCCTAAAAATGATCAAGTCCCTTAAAGGAAAATTTGCCAAAGACACTTGGCATTATTGCATTCATGGTCTAAACGATGACCCGCGCCTGTCCCGTTAACATCCTAACACAAGATTGTCCACTAAATACAATGGTGGAACAATACTGTTAAAAGGGTTAAAACATAGGAAAAATCTTTGAGTAAATTTAGGGGTAGACAACTCTTAGTTACTTGATCAAACTTGCAAAACAAAACCTTGCCTACTTTCAAAACACACATCACAACACAACTTTCAAAACATTGAAAACTTTTCAAAAGACAAATACGCCTTTGTATACATTCAAACATGGATCATTACAAAGGTTGCCACCACCATGGCCTCTTTTCAAAATATCTTTCAAAACACACACAAAGCACCATTTCAAACAATTGAAAATGCAAGGCAAGTGATCTAAGCAAGTAACTAAGAGCCCATGGATAACCATGGATAGAAAGGGTGCTAATACCTTCCCTTTCTATAATCTACTCCCCGAACCCAAGAAAACATCTCAAAGGTTTTTGCTGTGCTTTTTAACCTTTCCTTAGGATAAAATAAAAAGTCGGTGGCGACTCTTGCTAAACCGAAACATTTGCGAAAACAAACGCAAAACCCAAGTCAGTTCTCCCACCGTATCGCAGGCGGTCTAGGAAAAAATTAGAGACATAAACAGAATAAATTTCCCGCTAAGTTGAAAACCCGCAAGGGCAGCTTAGGCAAAAGTTAGGGATTTTTCTTGGCAAGTAACGACGTCAGACAAGACTTGATCGTTGAAGCAATAATCTTCTCGGATCCTCACCATAATTTAACAAAAGCTGCTACTCAGGATTTCAAAAGTTGTTAGGGAGAATGGTGGTCGTTGTATCTCAATGTATCTTTTCGATTATATATTACCATTTCCCAAACTTTGTAATCATCCATGGAGTCTCGCCATTCGCAGACTACCATTCTATTAATGAAATTCGAGCTTTTGCCCAATTCTTTATGTTCTTATTTTTATTTAGCTTGCAAAGACTCCGTTTATTACTGATAATAATTTTTAAAGCAAAAAGATTAAAAAGAAAATTTGACTTTTCAAAAAAGGGGGAGATCTTCACAATTCAATTTAATTTGGAATTCATGATGAAACAATGACAACAAAAATGGTGATCCCAGGAATGAACAAACTCCGGTTGTTTTAAGAAGATTTACTTCCTTCATGAAGGGTTTTCTCAGGTCATCTTGTTGGTATGTGCGCAATCTTTGTGTGCTTCTCAGATAGTTAAAGACGATACCAGTGGGTGCAAGGTACAGTATTAGGTTTGTGATCACATTATCCCCGGCCAAGTCTTAGTTCGCTTTTGATTTTGGGTTTGCATGGTCAGAAGCCTCCGTCCCAGATTCCCCCAGCGAAGTTTTCCCTCATATGATGAAAGGAAGACTATACCAGGGCATCTTTTGTTGGAATAGGTTTGTATGATATGAAGACTCAATCCAATATTCTCCAGTAAAGGCCTCGTTTATTTGATAGAAGTCTTTTCTCCTCAAAGAAGTTGGTGCAATAATTACTCTCGAAGAACACGTATCTCCGGTTTCCCCAGTGAAGAATGCATCTCCGGTTTCCCCAGTGAAGAATGTATCTTTGTTTCCCCTCGATGATGTGGTTTTGACCTCCCTAATAAAGTCAGCATGAAGTCCCCAGTAGATGTCTCGATGATGAATCATTGTCTCCCTTAGTGAAGTCTGTATGTTTTTCCTCCTTCAAAGTGGGTCTGATTTCCCCAATGAGGTTTGATTGTCTCGGTGTCAGTCTGCTTTATTTGAGGCTGGTCTTGCAATCTCCAGTAGGTATGTTGTTTTTGAAAAACTGGTTTCTCTGATGAAACCAGAAGAAAGATGTTTTATCCCGATATCTATTTGATTTAGCTACATCCGAATTATGTTTCTCCTCAGTGAAGTTAGGACAGGTAACAGGTTTGGTTTCCGCAGTTGCTTTTACCTTTCTTGGATTGATCTTTCTGGTTGAAGTTTAGCCCAATGTTGTTGGTACCTGAGGCGGTTTTGTTTGTTTATACTGATTATGTATCCTTTTACCAGCATATGCACGATATCACTCATACATTCATACATGCATCATGCATTGCTACAAATCATTTTTTATTGACATTGTGTTCTAACCTTCCTGCAGCGCTCCTTGCTTAGGTGGATTTGGTTTTCCCTCTTGAATTTATTTGTTAAAGGATGTATCTTCATTGGCCGTCTTGCTCCAGTTTGTGTCTGATTGGATTCGTGGTTGCATGATGATATTATTTACTTCAGATTTTTGAGAACTTTGAGTTTTGGTTTGTGCATTTATTTTGCACGAGAAGACTTTATATCCTCAGCAGGAATAACGTGGCATTTCCCCAGGAAGTCATATCTCTTTCCCCAGGAAGTCATATCTCTTTCCCCAGGAGGCCATATTTCTATCCCCAGAAAGTCATTTCTCTTTGCAATTCCCCTTGACTATGAGTGGAAGTCTCTTTATTTGAGATAAGCTTACATATTACCCTTTCCAGGCAGAGTGCCTTGGTTAAAGAAGAAGTTGAGACCCGTTCTAGGTGAAACACCAGGATTTTGGGGAAGACTTGAGATATTCAAATCTACCTTCAGTGAACGTTGGTAGTACATCGGTAGTGAACGTCGGTGTTTCTTATCTTTTTGCTATCATCAATGAACATTGATAGTTCATCATCAGTGAACGGCGGTGGTATGATATTCAAATTTACCTTCAGTGAACGTTGGTAGTACATCGGCAGTAAACGTAGGTGTTTCTCATCTTTTTGCTATCATCAGTGAATGTTGATAGTTCATCGTCAGTGAACGGTGGCGGTATGATATTCAAATCTACCTTCAGTGAACGTTGGTAGTACATCGGCAGTGAACGTCGGTGTTTTTTATCTTTTTGCTATCATCAGTGAACGTTGATAGTTCATCGTCAGTGAACGGCGGTGGTATGATATTCAAATCTACCTTCAGTGAACGTTGGTAGTACATCGGCAGTGAACGTCGGTGTTTCTTATCTTTTTGCTATCATCAATGAACGTTGATAGTTCATTGTCAGTGAACAGCGGTGGTATGATATTCAAATCTATATTCAGTGAACGTTGGTAGTACATCGCCAGTGAACGTCGGTGTTTCTTATCTTTTTGCTATCATCAGTGAATGTTGACAGTTCATCTTCAGTGAACGACGGTGGCATGATATTCAAATCTACCTTCAGTGAATGTTGGTAGCACATCGGCAGTGAACGTCGGTGTTTCTTATCTTTTTGCTATCATCAGTGAACATTGATAGTTCATCGTCAGTGAACGACGGTGGTATGATATTCAAATCTACCTTCAGTGAACGTTGGTAGTACATCGGCAGTGAACGTCGGTGTTTCTTATCTTTTTCTATCATCAGTGAATGGTGATAGTTCATCGTCAGTGAACAGCGGTGGTATGATATTTTCTCTCTACCTTCAGTGAACGTTGGTAGACATTGGCAGTGAACGTCGATGCTTGTTATCCTCCTCTCTGATTCATGTCTTTTACTCACCAGTGGTTTATTTTCCTGGTGGGGTTGCTCCTTTGTTTCTTCATTTTTGTTGCATCCCCAGTGGTGTCTCGCGTCTCTTTAGATTTGTCCATTTGCATTCATAATCATAAGCATTGCATGGCATCTTAGAGACAAAAATAGGGCTTGTTTTATTTTTAAGTATCTTCAATCGCGTCGACACAAAGATTTTTAACCTTTGTATCTCTGGATAGAAGACACTTAAATAAGGGCAGCTGTTGTACCCCAATTTTTGCCCCTAAGATTCCCCTATCATATCATGTCAGCTTGATCATAGCAAGATCACATTAGGGTTGGTTCTTCCACTTTTTTCCATCTCCTATCTTTAAGTTTGCTCTTGAGGAATTTCCAAGCACCTTGGTTGTGTATTTTGTATATGTGTTATTGACTAACTTCTAATCAAAATACAAAAAAAAATATTTGTCTTTGTCTGTGTATATTTTTTGTTTTGTAGGTACCAAGTCGAAGCATCCGACAAATAAAGTTTGCAGCTTGCATCGACCCATAGAGGCTTGTTTCGACTCATGAAAATTGATGGATTTGGTATTGTGTCGAAAGGCAGCTTGTATGGATCCATAAAGGCTTGTGTCGAACTCATGCAAATTGATGGATTCTGTATTGTGTCGAAAGGCAGCTTGTATGGATCCATAAAGGCGTGTGTCGAACTCATGCAAATTGATGGATTCTGTATTGTGTCGAAAGGCAGCTTGTATGGATCCATAAAGGCTTGTGTCGAACTCATACAAATTGATTGGTTTTGTATTGTGTCGAAAGGCAGCTGGTATCAATCCACAGAAGCTTGTGTCAAACTCATGCAAAATGATTGGTTATGTATTGTGTCGAAAGGCAGCTTGTATCAATCCACAGAGGCTTGTGTTGAACTCATGCAAGTTGATTGATTCTATATTATGGCGAAAGACAATATGCATCGACCCATAAAGGTATGTATCGACTCATCTTGTTGTGTATAACTAGCATGTGTCGACACATCCATGTTATGTATCGACTCATCCTGTTTGTATAACTAGCATGTGTCGACACATACGTGTTATGTGTCGACCCATGCAAATTGTTGGATTCTGTAATGTGTTGGAATAGCAAAATGTGTCGATACATAGAAGCTTGCGTCGACTCGTGTTGTGTTATACAACTAGGATGTGTCGACGCATATGACCCTTGTGTCGACTCATAGCAGCAAAATACACGTGATTTTTGAAAAAAAGCCAGCAATTTCAAAACTGTCATCTTTTTGGCTCCAATTTTTCTGCATAATTTGAAAATTATATCATTAATTCAATTTTGGATCCAAGCAATTACCAAATTAACACTAATCCCAATACTAAAACTCTATAAATAGAGACCTCATTTCATTCAAATGACAAGCTTTTGACAGCCAAAATCACTTTGCTAAAAAATCTCCCAATTCTCTCCATCTACTAAATTCACTCAAAGCTCCATTTTCAAAAAGTTAGTAAGCTTTTCATTGAAGCTTACTAATCTTTGAGCTAAACCTTCATCCAAACACTTTTTCTTCATCAATTCTCTACATCCAAGCTTTAATAATTGATTCTTGTGGTTGAATTGAAGCAAATTCTGGAAGTTGTTTGATAATTCTCTAATTCTACCTTTGGTAAGTTGGATCATCATCTTTCATAATGTGATCTCTTGTAGATTTATGGTTTTGATTCATTGAGCACTGTTTTGTGATTCAAATGGTGTTATTTTCTCATAATTTGATTGAATTTTCATGCTCAATTGGATCCATGATCATAAGGTGTTTGATGAAAAGTTGGAACAAAAATTTGATCCTTGAGATGCTGTTTTCGACTGATTTTAACAGGTTGCGATCAATTGTTGTAACATTGCAATTGTTTGTCACAGAAAACTGATTTAAAAAAAACTGCACTGATGCAATCGGTAGCTGTCGAAGCACGCTTGATTGTAACAGTGTCGAAATACTTTTTCCGCCTTATTTTGGGGGTTATTTTCGACTCAAATATTTTTCTGCTCACTCTCTTTGATGGATAACTTGGATTGCAATTTTAAATGTCCAATTTGTCTTTAAACTCAATGGACTTTGTGATGTAGATGAAGTTGGATAAATTTTCATCAATTCAAATCTACCTAAGAGTGAATTATTTAACTCATTTTTGGTGCTTTGGATTAATGATATGTTTAGTGCTTTAATCCATCTAGATGAGTGGTTGAATTTAAAGATGAAAGAATTTTGAAATGGTGATCCAAATTAGCTTATCATTCCCCTCCCTCTTCATCTTATCCCTTTCTTTTTTAATTGTGCTACATGTTAAAGGATGGTGATCTCTATATCATTTATCCAAATATGAAGTACATAGATTGTTATTGACCGGCCTCAAAATAGATGCGACTTCTACATAAGTCCACTTACGATTGCTTAACATAGCGCTAAATTTTGTCCCGATTCGAATAAATGATCATTCGTGGCCTAAACTTATGATTGCAAGCCCAAGTATGTTAATTTGATCTCTTTGATCCAATGACCTTGAGATTCATTGTGTGGAGGCTTTGGTTCTACCAATCCTCTAATGGATCTACAACACCTTTGGTCAACGCAGATCACTTAACATCGTTGATCATTAAATGTTACTTTTGAGGATTCCAAAATGGATGATATACTTGACAAAAAGCAAATGCAACTTGTTATGTGGAGGCTTTGGTTCTACCAATCCTCTAATGAGTTCCAAATTCAAGTTTCAAGATGGTCATCCAACTAACCACTAATTTCTAACAATTGACTTTACTTTATGCTTTTATTTTTTATGCTTTATGTACCATTTAATTTAAGCATTTACATTTCATGCCATTTTTATTTTTGCTCACTTGAGCATTTACTTTTATGTCATTTTTTATTTTTCTCACTTGAGCTTTTCTTTTCCTTTTAAAGACACCTAATAATCAATATGAACCATAAAAATCTTTAATTATACTTGGACTATTTGGTTACTATCCTTGGCATTATGGAGTATTGGACTCCTTGAACATAGGATTAGAGACCTTGGCCTATCTTGGAGACTTTGTGACTTTATTTGATATTTTGTATGGAGTTCTTGAGGTTTACCTCAATACATTGGGTTGTTTATTTGTTTTGTGTGCAGGTTATTTTGATTACATACTTTGTTTGTAATCTGGAATTCACCCGTATACAGCCGTTACTCTGCCCAATTTTTGCGAAGACTTAATACACTTGAAGATTAGTTCTCTCAAGAGGTCTAGTATCTTTGCTTGCTTGGTTTCAACCCGAAGAATGGGAATCCTATATTGACTCATAATGTCAAGTATTGGCTTCTTGTTGGTTAGATGGTTCTTATCCCTAGCTTTTACCTTATGCTTTAGGATAGCCTCTTCTTCTCCTCCCATCTTCTTTTAATTTCAAAAATCTTCTCCCTCCTTTTTAAAAAAAAACTCTTCTTATTTCTAAACTTGAAACACTTTCATAATAAACTCGGACTTAGGTCCATGCAATTTCAAAACATTTTCATAAATAAATTTCAATCAATTTAATAATACCTTGACATTTTTGTGAGAATACTAAGAGTCAATCAATCTCATTTCAAACCATTTTTGCCACTTTGGCTTTTTTTTTTAAACTTTTCTTAAAAGATTAGACTCTTGTCAATACTTGTAGTGATGCAAACAACTATACTTCTATAATATGTAGTAAAGAGAGATATTTTCCACTTGGGTGTTGAGTGAGGCTTTGTTGATTTTAAAATCTAAGCCATATCCTCCACTTTGAGATGATGTAAATTCTCCTTTCTCATGATCGTGGGTAATATGTATGTTTTCCACACGGACAATGACGATGATGTCTTATCTCATAAAATCAACCAACACACTTGTGTTTCAATTTTTTTAAAGAGGAACTACGTGTAACCTGATCCCCTATTGCACGAAAGGTGGTACGTAGGCACTAAAGGTTCGCAACCGCGGCGGGTGCAAAAATTATAAAAATATTTCTTTTCTCAACTCCTCCATCTATTTTTTATATAACACATTTTTATAGTCAAAATATACAGATTTTTCAAAGAGGTTCTTGCGGAGTACCTTAGATGTTTAGGGTGCTAATACCTTCCCTTTGCATAACCAACCCCCTTACCTTGAATCTTTCCCCCTTTTTTTGGGTTATTCGCTCTTTTCCCATTCCTTTGGAAACAATAAAGCGCGGTGGCGATTTTTATTTTGATTTGTATAAAGTCTAGTCAATACAATGGCTTAGTCTTGAACATTTCTACCGCTACAGAAAAATGGCGACTTCACTGGGGAAAGATTGACCTCTTGCTGGTCCATCCCTAAGTGGGTTGAGCCTATCTTTGTTTATATTTGTATATGTGTTATTGTGTTTATGTGTTATATTTTGTATATATGTTTATCTGGATTTTCCTAGTTTACAGGGTGCTTGGTGATTACTCATAAGTCCTATACTCGGACTTGGGCAAACTTTAAGATAGGACAGGCGGTATAGTCATGTTAACTTTGAGGGAGTAATCCCAAAAGAGGAGGCATGAGATCCCCCACTCAGTGGAGACCCCTTTGACTGTAGTGTCATTTACCGAGTAATCGGGAAGACGTACTGCTTTTGACCTGGGAGCCTGCTGAAGCTGAGGATCATAGATTACCTAACCCATCTTGGCCTTTTAGGTGTAGTGCTGAAGCTATAACGGAGTAATCTGGAAACAGTTGTCACGCGATACTACGCTCGGACGAGTCTTTCTTGAGAATATTACTAATTACCGAGTTAATCGGGAAGTTGGTAATATCCGAAGGAAGGATGTAGACTCTGGGAACCTTTTAGAACCTTGTTCGGCAGGTGATAACTTTTTAGACCAATACCTTATGGGTAGTACCTTCGACCTCATTCTCGTGACGTTGAACCTATGAACCCTATATGTGTGATCTTGTGTGTGATTGCGCATCATGCATCCATGCACTCATAAGCATCTTTTGAAGAAAACAATATTTCAAGGGATTTAAAGGTTGAATATTTGTGAATATCTCAGGTACTTTTAAACCATGGAAACTGGAAAGAGAAAGACCGGGAAATACAGTTTCAAAGATCCTAATATAGATGAGTTGATCAGTCTAATTCTCGAGATCGAGTGTTCTGTAGACTTTCAGAAGAAGTATGGATCCATTATTCCTCTCATGAAGCTGAAGCTGAAGGAGGGTATTCTCTCAACTTTGGTCCAGTTCTATGATCCGGCGTATCACTGCTTTACTTTTCCCGATTATCAGTTGATGCCAACACTGGAAGAGTATTCCTATCTATTGGATTTACCTGTTACCGATCGTGTTCCTTTTACTGGTTTGGAGGGTGAGCCAAAACCACATGAGATTGCTGCTTTGATTCATCTGGGGAAGTCTGAGGTGGAAGCCCATATGACTACCAAAGGAGGGATTAGAGGATTACCAACTCAGTTCTTATTGGAGAAAGCTCGTTACTTTGCCAGGATGAAGAGTACGGTTGCTTTTGAGGCCATCTTTGCTTTACTCGCCTATGGATTATTCTTATTTCCTAATATGGACAAGTTTGTCGACATTAACGCTATCAGGATTTTCATGATTGGAAACTCGGTTCTTAAACTGTTGGGTGATGCTTATTACTCTATTCATCTTCGGAGTTCCTATCATGGGGGAATGATTATCGATTGCACGCCTTTGTTGTACCGGTGGTTTATCTCTCATATGCCTCAGTCTTATGCTTTTTGGGATGTCAAGAAGGAACCCTGTTGGGCTCCTAAGATCATGGCACTTACTCACTCGAATATTGATTGGTATCATCGAGCTTACCAGGATGTGGAGGTTATTGACAGTTGTGGTAGTTTCCCCAATGTGCCTCTTCTTGGTACAAAGGGAGGAATTAACTATAACCCTGTTCTTGCACGGCGACAGCTTGGTTACCCGATAAGGGATAAACCGAATAGTATTCATTTGAGTGGTTTCTTTCTGAAGGAAGGAGAAGACCATAGGGAAGCTAGGGAGAAGATTGTGAAGGTCTGGCGTCACATTCATAAGAGGAGTTGGAAGGATTTGGGACCTAGAGGTGATGTTCCTTTGGAGCCATATCTTCAGTGGGTCCGATCGAGAGCCATACAGTTGAAGATGTCGTATACTCAGGAGACACCCATGCCTGGTCTGTTTGTGAAGACCACTCTTTCTTTATTATATGATCTAGAGGAGATGCAGCTTGCTTTGGTTATGATGCAACAGGAAAGGGATGCTTGGAAGAACAAGTTCCAGACTTTAGAGAGTTCCTACAGAGCAGACCTGAAGGAGAAAGACGATTTGATCGAGATCCTTGAGAGTCAAGCGGTGGAGTCTATGGAGAGGCAAGGTGATTTATTTTCATCTAAGCCTCAAACAGGTGTTGATTACTCACTTCCTTCTTTAGATGATTGGAAGGAGGTTACCATCAGACATGTGGAAGAAAACCAAAGGTTGAGGGCTCATATTGTCAAGCTCACAGGGAAGCGCCAGCGTACAGATTGATCTCCATTAGTTCCTCTTCTCAGGATTATAGATTGTATTTTCATCTTGTACTTGGGATCATTGAAACTTGTAATCCATTTTGAAGTTATTATAATAAAAAAATTCAGTATTTCAAAAGCTTTATTACTTGGATGTTTGCAATATGTCTATAAACGTTAAATCCCTTGAAATATTAAATGATAGAGTAAAAATAATCATATGCATTGCATATCATGGATCATATTGCACATATTTATTGCATTTGTTATGCATATCCAGGTGTCTTACCCAGCTTCTTTACTTAACTCAGCAAGCTGACTCATCACTACAACACTCGGGCTAATTTCAAAAAGAAGATGGACAACTTAGAACAGGAGAATCGCGAGCTGCGCGAAGAATTTTCTGCTTTGAAGGATGGCATGGCCAATCTGACTACTCTGATGGAAGCTCTTGTGGTTGCTCAGAATCAGCCACCGAGTGTTCAACCTCAACCAACAAGGGAAAATGTTGAAGTTCCGACTGTTCCTGTATCCGCTACTTTGGCTGTTGTTCAAACCCATATGCCTCAGGGTTATTCATGGAGAATGCCAGAGAATTTTGCACCTGAAGGTTTCAATCTTGGCCCTCAAGATGCTCCAGTGGTCCAAAATGTTGTTACTCCTGCACCTCCTGTGGTGCATATTGTTCCTGTTGCACCTCCTTCGGTGAATTTGGTTCCGTTTGTTAATGAAGATATGTGTCGTCCTTTCCCTCCGCCGAGTGAAGACTTGGGTCTTTATGACAGAATGGATGATTTCCAAGAGCAGTTTGATAGAAACCAAAGAGAGATGAAGGCTCTTAGGGGAAAAGAGCTATTTGGGAAGAATGTGAATGAGCTGTGTTTGGTCCCGAATGTTAAAGTTCCTGCTAAGTTCAAGGTCCCGGAGTTTGAGAAGTACAAGGGCAACACTTGCCCTTGTGCTCACTTGGTGATGTATGTTAGAAGAATGTCTACCCACATCGATGATCAGCGTCTGCTGATTCACTTTTTCCAGGATAGTCTGACCGGCGCAGCGTTGAAATGGTACATGAGTTTAGACAGCGCCAACATCCATACTTTTAATGATTTGGGAGAAGCATTCATTAAACAATACAAGTACAATGTGGACATGGCGCCTGACCGTGACCAACTTAGGGCCATGGTTCAAAAAGACATAGAATCGTTCAAAGAGTATGCACAGAGATGGCGCGAAGTGGCTGCACAAGTGATTCCTCCCATGGAAGAGAAAGAAATGACTAAGATTTTTCTGAAGACGCTAGGCGCTTTCTACTACGAAAGAATGGTGGCAAGTGCCCCAAGTGATTTTACAGAGATGGTAGGAATGGGTATCCGCTTAGAAGAGGCTGTAAGAGAGGGTTGTTTAACGAGAAGTGAAGGATCTGGAGGTGTGAAGAAGCCATCTTATGGGTTTACCAAGAAGAAGGAAGGGGGTGCAAATGATGTTATGCAAGAGAGGAGGATTAACGCTCCTAGAAGGAATTATCAGCGTCATCAGCAAGTCGCCTCAGTTACTCCTGTTATGAATGCCGCTCCGACTACCATTGCTTATCAGAGACTGTCCCAGCAGGGAAATCAAGGGTATAATCAGAGAAGGGAGAACTATGACCCTATTCCCATGAGTTATGCAAAGATACTACCAGCATTGATTCAGAAGAATTTGGTTCAGACCCGACCACCTCCCGTTGTACCATCACCATTGCCTTGGTATTACAAGGCAGACCAAACATGTGCTTTTCATCAGGGAGCACCAGGGCATAGTGTTGAGAATTGTTATCCTTTGAGGACTGAAGTGAAAAGGTTGGTGAAGTCTGGAATTTTATCTTTCAAAGACGTGGGACCTAATGTGAAAGACAATCCTCTACCCAAGCACGGGGGAGTGAATGGAGTGAATATGGTACCCACTCATCTTGAGGTGGGGTACCATAGCAAACCGGTTATTACCCCATTGGTAATTAGTCAGCCAGGTCCTGTTCCTTATGAATCAGATAAGGTTGTGCCTTACAAATACAATGCTACAATCTTAGAAGATGGGGTGGAAGTTCCCATTCAGCCAATGCCAGATGTTGGAAATATAGCTGATAATAGCAGGGTGACCCATAGCGGTCATGTGTTTGCGCCGATTATTCAAAGAGATGTTGTTGCTGGAAAGAAAATTGCTAAGAATGATGAGCCTAAGAAGGCTGTAGGAGAGACTAGTGGAGCTACATTAGAGAAATAAGTGGATGACATTTTGAAGATAATTAAGATGAGCGACTACAAAATTGTAGATCAGCTATTGCAGACTCCTTCCAAGATATTTATCCTAGATTTATTAATGAATTCCTCTGCTCATAGAGAATCACTGATGAGAGTACTAGACCAAGCTTTTGTGGAGAATGACATGCCATTAGATCAATTCAGTAGCGTAATTGGAAACATTACGTCATGTAATAATTTGAGTTTCTGCGATAATGAGTTACCAGATGAAGGGAGGAATCACAACCTGGCCCTTCAGATATCTATGAACTGCAAGAATAATTCGCTGTTCAATGTGCTAATTGATAACGGATCCACACTGAATGTTATACCGAGGAGTACCCTCATGAGGCTAAAGTATCAAGGAGCACCTATGCGCCCGAGTGGCATCATTGTGAAGGCTTTTGATGGGTCGAGGAAATCTGTCATCAGTGAAGTGGACTTGCCCATCTATATAGGACCACATTTGTTCTTAATAACCTTCTAGGTCATGGACATTATTCCCGCATATAGTTGTTTGCTAGGACGGCCATGGATACACGAAGCAGGGGCTGTCACTTCAACCCTGCATCAGAAGTTAAAGTTTGTGCGTAAGGGAAAGGTGGTGATCATAAATGGAGAGCAGGCTTTATTGATATCCCATTTATCCTCTTTCAGTATTGTAGAAACGGATGAGGCTGCTGTTGGAACCCAGTTCCAAGCCCTATCTATTGACAACATAAGAAGGAATGTGAATTCTATGGTTTCGCTGAAGGACGCGCAGCAGGTTGTGCGCAATGGTCATAATGCAATTTGGGGATAACTTGTGGATCCACCTGTGAACAAAAACAGAACCAATTTGGGTTTCTCTTCGAAGAATGGCAAAGGCGAAAGTTTGAAGTCAAAGTCTTCTGTGAACAGTTATCATGATGTTTTCCGCAGCGGAGGCTACCTTCATCCAATTGGTTCTGGAATTAATTTTGTTGAAGAGGATGAAGCAGAGCAGGAAGTACCGAATTATGTGACGCATGGAGTCCGTGTTCAGAACTGGGTCACCATTGATGTTCCTTCTTGCATACATATTTCAAAGTAATTTGTTTTGTTAATCTGTTTCTTTCTTTTGAAAAGCTTTCACTCTGCCCAAGGTGAAAGTATTGTATGGGCTTATCTGTTTGCTTTGATTTTTGAGATCATTAATAAAAGTTGTCTTTGCTTCCAAAAATATGTCTTTATTTTCTGCTTTTTCTTGGGAATTGGTAATCAAATAAAAAAACCTTTTCAAAATAAATAATAACTGAAAATTAATCTGCATGATCACTTGTTATATGTGTCAGTTTCTAAAAGCAATCATAAATCACGTGAGCAGATTAATTAAAAAACCCGTTGAATACAATGACCCTGCACCCTCTCCCAACTTTGAATGTCCTGTGTTTGGGGCTGAAGAAGAAGATTATGATGAGATTCCAGAAGAGGTCTCACGATTGCTTGAGCACGAGGAAAATACCATTCAGCCATATAAGAAGCCTTTAGAAGTGATTAATTTGGGTTCAGAAGAAGATCCGAAGGAAGTTAAGATTGGAGCATCGTTGCATCCTGATGTGAAGAGCGGGTTGATTGAGCTGTTGAAAGAGTATGTGGATATTTTTGCTTGGTCTTATCAAGATATGCCTGGTCTAGATACAGACATTGTCGAGCATCATTTGTCGTTGAAGCCAGAGTGTCTGCCAGTTAAACAAAAGTTGAGAAGAACCCACCCAGATATGGCAGTAAAGATCAAAGAGGAGGTCCTAAAGCAGATTAATGCTGGTTTTCTTGTGACGTTAGTGTATCCTCAATGGATTGCCAATATTGTCTCAGTACAAAAAAAGACGGAAAAGTCCACATGTGCGTAGATTACAGAGATCTAAATAAAGCTAGTCCAAAAGATGATTTTCCATTGCCTCACATTGACATGTTAGTGGATAGCACAGCAAAATTCAAGGTATTCTCGTTCATGGACGGATTTTCCAGGTATAATCAAATAAGAATGGCTCTAGAGGACATGGAAAAAAAACTTTTATCACACCCTGGGGAACATTCTGTTACAGAGTGATGTCCTTCGGGTTGAAGAACGCTGGTGCAACGTACCAGAGGACTATGACAACCCTATTCCATGCTCTGATGCACAAGGAAATTGAAGTATATGTTGATGATATGATTGCAAAATCCCAAACTGAAGAAGGGCATATAAAAGATTTGTTGAAGTTGTTTCAGTGTTTGAGGAAGTGTCGTCTCTGCTTGAACCCAAATAAATGCACCTTCGGAGTTAGATCGGGGAAATTGTTGGGTTTTATTGTTATCCATAAAGGAATTGAAGTTGACCCTAATAAAGTCAAAGCAATTTAAGAAATGCCAGCACCAAGAACTGAAAAGCAAGTCAGGGGTTTCCTCAGGCGTTTGAATTATATTTCCAGATTCATTTCCCACATGACTGCAAAGTGTGAACCGATCTTTAAGTTGTTAAAGAAAGATCAAGGTTGTGTGTGGACGGATGATTGCCAAAGGGCATTTGAGAATATTAAAGAGTATCTGCTTGAACCTCCTATCTTGCTCCCTCCCGTAGAAGGAAGACCGTTGATTATGTATCTAACAGTGTTAGATAAATCCATGGGTTGTATTCTGGGACAACAGGATGAAACAAGTAAAAAAGAATTCGCCATTTGTTATCTCAGCAAAAAGTTCACTGATTGTGAGTCGCGGTATTCCACGCTAGAAAAAACGTGTTGTGCTTTGGCCTGGGCGGCAAAGCGTTTGCAGCAGTATATGTTGAATCATACCACTTGGTTGATCTCCAAAATGGATCCAATCAAGTATATTTTTGAGAAGCCTGCTCTTACTGGGAGAATTGCCCGCTGGCATATGTTATTATCTGAATATGATATTGAGTACTGCACTCAAAAATCTATCAAAATTAGTGTGTTGGCAGATTACCTTGCTCACCAGCCAGTGGAAGATCATCAGTTTGCAGAATATGAATTCCCCGATGAAGATGTGATGTTCCTGAAAGTGAAAGATTATGACGAACCATTGCCTGAGGAAGGCCCCGACCCTGAATCTCGTTGGAGTATGATATTTGATGGAGCGGTGAATGCTTATGGTAAAGGAATTGGTGTTGTGATCGTCACTCCTCATGGATCGCACATTCCTTTTACTGCAAGGTTAACATTTGATTGCACTAATAATATGGCGGAATATGAGGCTTGCATCATGGGTCTTGAGGAAGCTATTGATCTCAGAATCAAAATTCTAGATGTGTATGGTGATTCAGCTTTGGTAATAAATTAGATTATAGGAGAATGGGATACTCGTCACCCTGGCTTGATCCCTTATAAAGATTATGCTAGAAGATTGCTACCCTTCTTCAATAAAGTTGAATTCCATTCCTAGAGATGAAAATCAAATGGCGGATGCTCTGGCAACTCTAGCTTCCATGTACCAAGTAAATACTTGGAATGATATAACCCGAATTACAGTTCAAGGGCTGGATAGGCCCGCTCATGTGTTTACAACAGAGGAGGTAGCAGATGAAAAACCTTGGTGAGAAACCTCAGGAATACCCGTTTGGTGCGTCGAGGAAAGATAGGAAGACACTAAGAAGATTGGCAGGCAGTTTCTTCCTTAGTGAAAATGTGTTATACAAGAGAAATTATGACATGGTCTTGCTCAGATGCATGGATAGACACGAAGCAGACATGTTGATGCATGAGATTCATGAAGGTTCATTTGGCACTCATGCTAATGGGCATTCGATGGCTAAAAAGATGCTAAGGGCAGGTTACTATTGGTTGACAATGGAATCTGATTGTTACAAATTTGCAAAGAAGTGCCATAAATGCCAGATTTATGCAGATAAGGCCCATGTGCCTCTGACACTTCTCAATGTGATTTCCTCCCCATGGCCTTTCTCTATGTGGGGTATTGACATGATCGGGATGATAGAACCTAAAGCTTTGAATGGACACCGTTTCATCTTGGTCGCAATTGACTACTTTACCAAATGGGTAGAGGCTGTTTCATATGCCAATGTTACCAGACAAGTGGTTGTGCGTTTCATCAAAAACAATCTTACATGCCAATATGGTGTGTCAAGTAGAATCATCACTTACAGAACTGTGTGAAGAATTCAAGATTGTCCATCACAATTCGTCCCCATACAGGCCAAAGATGAATGGGGCTGTTGAAGCTGCTAATAAGAATATCAAGAGAATTATCCAGAAAATAGTTGTTACTTATAAGGATTGGCATGAAATGCGCCCTTTTGCTTTGCATGGATATCGAACATCTGTTCGCACTTCAACAGGAGCAACCTCGTTCTCCCTGGTATATGGAATGGAGGTTGTACTCCCTGTTGAGGTAGAGAATCCCTCGTTGCATGTGATAATGGAAGCCAAATTGACAGAGGCTGAATGGGTCTAGAACAGGTCTGACCAATTGAATTTGATTGAAGAGAAGAGAATGACAGCTTTGTGTCATGGGCAGTTATATCAAAAAAGAATGAAGAAAGCATTTGATAAAAAGGTCAAACCTCATGAATTCAGAGAAGGAGACCTCGTGCTCATGAAGATCATGTTTTTCAACACTGATTCTAGGGGAAAGTGGACTCCCAATTTTGAAGGCTCGTATGTTGTCAAGAAAGCCTTCTCTGGTGGTGCATTAATTCTTGAAACTATGGATGGCAAGGAGTTCCCACGTCCCATGAATGTTGTCGCAGTCAAGAAATACTTTGCCTAAAGAAATAAAAGAATAACTCACTAAGTTGAAAACCCGAAAGGGCGGCTTAGGCAAAAAGGAGTGTCTCGGTAGGCTGAAAACCTGAAAGGGCGGTCTAGGCAAAAATCAGAGACATAAACAGAATAAATTTCCCGCTAAGTTGAAAACTCGTAAGGGCAGCTTAGGAAAAAGTTAGGGATTTTTCTTGGCAAGTAACTACGTCAGATAAGACTTGATCGTTGAAGCAACAATCTTCTCGGATCCTCACCATACTTCAACAAAAGCTGCTACTCAGGATTTCAAAAGTTGTTAGGGAGAATGGTGGTCGTTGCATCTCAATGTATCTTTTCGATTATATATTACCATTTCCCAAACTTTGTAATCATCCATGGAGTCTCGCCAGTCGCAGACTACCATTCTATTAATGAAATTCGAGCTTTTGCCCAATTCTTTGTGTTCTTATTTTTATTTAGCTTGCAAAGACTCCATTTATTACTGATAATAATTTTTAAAGCAAAAAGATTAAAAAGAAAAAATTGACTTTTCAAAAAAAAGGGGAGATCTTCACAATTCAATTTACTTTGGGATTTGTGATGAAACAATGACAACAAAAATGGTGATCCCAAGAATGAACAAACTCCGGTTGTTTTAAGAAGATTTACTTCCTTCATGAAGGTTTTTCTGAGGTTATCTTGTTGGTATGTGAGCAATCTTTGTGTGTTTCTCAGTTAGTTAAAGACGATACCAGTGGGTGCAAGGTACAGTATTAGGTTTGTGATCCCATTATCCCTAGCCAAGTCTTGGTTCGCTTTTGATTTTGGGTTTGCATGGTCAGAAGCCTCCGTCCCAGATTCCCCCAGCGAAGTTTTCCCTCATATGATGAAAGGAAGACTATACCAGGGCATCTTTTGTTGGAATAGGTTTGTATGATATGAAGACTCAATCCAATATTCTCCAGTAAATGCCTCGTTTATTTGATAAAAGTCCTTTCTCCCCAAAGAAGTTGGTGGAATAATTACTCTCGAAGAACATGTATCTCTGGTTTCCCCAGTGAAGAACGCATCTCCGGTTTCCCCAGTGAAGAACGTATCTTGGTTTCCCCTCGATGATGTGGTTTTGACCTCCCCAATGAAGTCAGCATGAAGTCCCCAGTAAATGTCTCGATGATGAAGCATTGTCTCCCTTAGTGAAGTCTGTATGTTTTTCCTCCTTCAAAGTGGGTCTGATTTCCCTAGTGAGGTTTGATTGTCTCGGTGTCAGTCTACTTTATTTGAGGTTGTGTAGTTGAGGGAATGGGCTTAAAGATTCCATTCAAGAAGTGATAGAATCTTGTTGGAGATGGGCTTGTAGATGCCATCCAAGAATGTTTGTTGGATTGTAAATTGGAAGCTGAAAGAATGTGTATCAGAATGGCGTTTGTGTCTAGAGCGTATCTGAACTGTATCTGGATTTGAATTTTGAACAAGTATCTAAGTGGCATCCGCGTCTGGAGCGTATCCGTACTGTATCTAAATGGGTATCAGAATGGCTTCCATGTCTGGAGCGTATATGTACTGTATCTAAACTTGAATATTTGAATGAGTATCAGAATGGCATCCGTGTTTGGAGCGTATCCGTACTGTGTCTGAAGGTTGAATCTGAATGAGTAACATAATGGCATTCGTGTCTGGAGCGTATATGTACAGTATCTGAACTTGAGATCTGAATGAGTATTAGAATGGCATCCGTGTCTGGATCTTATCCGTACTGTATCTGAAGGTTGAATCTGAATGAGTAACAGAATGGCATCCGTGTCTGGAGTGTATCCATATTGTATCTGAACTTGAGATCTGAATGAGTATTAGAATGACATTCGTGTCTGGAGCATATCCGTACTGTATCATGATTGCATATTGTTAATGGTAGCTGTTAATCTTATCCTGAAAAGGGTAGAATGTTAGCTGAAAACACAAAGTTATGTTGTATGATGCAATGTATTTGTTTTATCAATGTTTATGATATATGGGTGTAATGTATGCGCATGTAAGTTGATTTGCTGTATTGCTGTATGGTTGAGGAAAATAAATCCTTGAATGCTGCTGAGGATATATGGATTCTTCATGTCTTGAAGTTTGAAGTACTGACAAAATTCTGTTGTGAGAGTAATGTCATATACTGCTTGAGGAATTCTGAGAAATTTGACAATCTCTACTGGGGATTAATAATTTGAAATTTTTTCCGCTGGGGATTCAAATGGCGTACTGCGGGGATTACTTGCGGAATAGCCTAGAGACATTTTCCTATTCTTTCCACCTATCAGTAATTGTCTTTCTCATTTTTTTTATTTGTAAACAGTAATTATGTTCAAATGAATATGCTCATTAATGAATCATTAGACGTTTTTGCAAATAAAACACAAGTGTAAATAAAAAGGCAAATAGTTTTCTGTACTTTCAAAGAGACATCTTTGTATTTAACTTTGAATAAGTATTTTGTACAAAGGAGGCAATCATTCTAGTAAGATAATGGTGCCATAAAAAGCAAGAAAAACTTGATACAAAGAAAGATAGCTATGTGTAATAATCCCATGGGGTTTCCATTTTGCTATAGCCTTCGTATCTCCGAATATCTTGTCTATTTGTTGCTTCGTTCAAAGATGATTGAATTGATCAGAAGCTCCGAGTTTGTCAATGGAAGTCAAGAGGTTGTTTACAAAATGATCCAACGGGACATAGTCATACGCTTTAATTCCATAACTTTTTCCTGGACCGCCCTTTCGGGTTTTCAGTCCACCGGGAAACCCTTTTTTGCCCAAGCCTCCCTTTCGGGTTTTCAACTTGTCGGGTGTACAGATCTTTTATATTTTATCCCTAATTTTTTCCCGAACCTTTTTGGTTCGCCGGGATGCCCTTGTTTTGCCTAGGTGTGTCAACCTAGCAGGTCTTTTATGCGTAGTATCTTTTGACTATGTCCGTGTTCGCAGGGTGTGGCAGGTCGTCGTCGTCCATGGTGGTTAAGATCATTGCCCCACCGGAGAATATATTCTTGATTATAAATGGTCCTTCATAGGTAGGAGTCCATTTTCCCTTGGGGTCACTTTGTGGTAAGATAATGTGTTTGATCACTAGATCTCCAACTTGATATACTTGGTGTCTGACTTTCTTGTTGAAAGCCTTGATCATCCGTTTTTGATACATCTGACCATGGCAAACAGCAGTAAGTCTCTTTTCATCAATTAAGTTTAGTTGATCAAGTCGAGTTTGGGTCCAATCATCCTCATTCAAACCTGCATCCTTCATAATTCTCAAAGAGGGGATCTGAACCTCAATAGGCAAGACAGCCTCCATGCCATAAACCAAAGAATAGGGTGTTTCCCCAGTTGATGTGCGAGTCGTGGTACGATACCCTTGGAGAGAAAATGGTAGCATCTCATGCCAGTCCTTGTAGGTGACTGTCATTTTTTGTATGATCTTTTTAATGTTTTTATTTGCTGCTTCGACGGCACCATTCATCTTTGGCTGATAGGGGGATGAATTATGATGCTGAATCTTGAACTACTCGCACAAGGTGGTGATCATAATATTGTTAAGGTTGGTACCATTATCAGTGATGATCCTTTCTAGGATACCGTATCGGTAAATGAGATTCTGCTTGATGAAGCAGGCAACAACATTCTTAGTAACGGATGCGAAGGAAGCTGCTTTGACCCATTTTGTAAAATAGTCAATGGCCACTAGAATGAAGAGGTGTCTATTGGAGGCTGTAGGCTTGATCTCCCCAATCATATCGATTCCCCACATAGAAAAGGGTCAAGGAGCCGTCAAGACATTCAGAGGAACCAGAGGTACGTGCACCTTGTCAGCATAAATTTGACACTTATGACAGGTTCGAGAGTGTTGATAGCAGTCTGCTTCCATGGTAGACTAATAATAGCCTGCCCGTAGGATTTTCTTCGCCATCGTATGCCCACTGGAGTGAGTGCCAAAAGTACCTTCATGTAATTCAGCCATGATCTTTTCAACCTCAATCTTATCCACACACCGGAGCGGAATGGAGTCATGATTGCGTTTGTATAGGATGCCATTACTCATGAATAATTCAACAGAGAATCTCCTTAGGAACTTTTATCATTGATTGAAGCTCCTTCTGGATATTCCTGAGCCTCGAGATACCTCTTGACTTCATGAAACCAAGGCTGGTCCACTACTTCTTCAGTATTAATCTCGTGACAGTGTGCTGGTTCATCCATTCGTTCGATAGTGATCTGGGGAGCCTCGTTATCCCAATTAAGTTTAAACATAGATGACATTGTGGCTAGAGCATCTGCTAGCTGGTTTTCTTCTCATGGGAAATGCTCGAAGGTAATCTGCTCAAAATGTGGTAGCAATGTCAAAACATGTTCTTTATAAGGGATAAGGTTTGGGTGCTTAGTGTCCCATTCTCCTTTGATCTGAATGACGACCAAAGCTGAATCTCCAAACACATCTAAAGATTTGATTTCCAAGTCTATGGCAGCCTTGAGACCAAAGATGCATGCTTCGTATTCCACCATGTTGTTCGTACAGTTGAAGAAAAGTCTGGCAGTAAAGGGAGTGTGACACCCTTCCGGAGATATGAGTATAGCGCCGATACCATTACCAAGTACATTGGATGCCCCATCAAAGGACAGGGTCCATCGGGATCCTTGTTCAGGTCCGTCATATGGTCTGATTTCTTCACAGCCGTCTAATGTCATGATGTCTTCATCCGGGAATTCAAATTTCATGGACTGATAATCTTCTACAGCTTGATGAGCAAGATGATCAGCTAGCACACTGCCCTTTATAGCTTTCTGGGTAGTGTACTGTATGTCATATTCTGTTAGGATCATCTACCATCTAGCTATCCTCCCAGACATAGCAGGCTTTTCGAAGATATACTTTATCGGATCCATCTTAGATATCAATAAAGTAGTATGAGTCAACATATATTGTCTTAGTCGGCGAGCAGCCTATGCCAGAGCACAACAAGTTTTCTCGAGAAGTGAATATATGGTTTCACAGTCGGTAAACTTTTTGCTCAGGTAGTAAATAGCGTGCTCTTTTCGGCCAGACTCGTCATGCTACCCCAATACACACCCCAATAAGTTCTCTAAAACGGTCAGATACATGATTAGTGGTCTTCCCTCGACTGGTGGCATCAAAGCAGGAGGCTCTTGTAAGTACTCTTTGATCTTGTCAAAAGCAATCTGGCATTCATCATTCCATCTGACTACTTGATCTTTCTTCAATAGTTTGAAGATTAGTTCACAAGTAGCTGTTAGGTGAGAAATGAATCTGGAAATATAGTTCAGGCGTCCCAAGAATCCTCTGACTTCCTTCTCAGTACAAGGAGCATCCATTTCTTTTATTGCTTTAACCTTTACAGGATCAACCTCGATGCCTTTGTTGCTGATAACAAAGCCTAGGAGTTTACCGGACCGCACTCCGAATGTGCACTTGTTTGGATTCAACCTTAGTTTATACTCCTTCAATCTCTCAAACAACTTTTGCAAATGATCAAGGTGCTCCTCTTCAGTTTGTGATCGGGCTATCATGTCATCTACATAGACCTCTATCTCGTGATGTATCATATCATGAAATAAGGCTACCATGGCGCGTTGATAGGTTGCCCCAGCATTCTTCAGTCCGAATGGCATCACTTTGTAGCAGAATGTGCCCCACTATGTGACAAATGTAGTTTTCTCCATGTCCTCAGGTGCCATTTTGATTTGGTTATAACCTGATAATCCGTCCATGAAGGAAAATACTTTATGTTGGGCCGTATTGTCAACCAGGATATCGATGTGGGGAAGTGGAAAATCATCTTTAGGGTTGGCCCTATTTAAATCTCTATAATCCACGCAAATTCTCACTTTGCCGTCCTTTTTAGGCACGGGAACAATGTTGGCAACCCGTTGAGAATAGGAAGTGACAGCCAAGAATCCATCATTAAATTGTTTCATGACTTCTGCTTTGAACTTCTCTGACATGTCAGGTCTCATGCGGAAGACTTTTTGTT
The DNA here is from genome assembly GCA_948472305.1 of Vicia faba. Taxonomy (NCBI): domain Eukaryota; kingdom Viridiplantae; phylum Streptophyta; class Magnoliopsida; order Fabales; family Fabaceae; genus Vicia; species Vicia faba. The sequence goes on along the minus strand of CATIWC010002359.1, from coordinate 152,566 downwards.
TTACTGGTGGACAGTCTTCTCTTGTGGGTAGACGATGTACCACGATGTTTGCATCAAGTCCTGGCATGTCTTCGTATGACCAGGAAAAGATCTCAACATAATCGTGCAATAGCTGAATTAGATGCTCCTTGACACTCGGATCTAGATTGGCACCCACCTTGATTTCCTTTTTATCCTCCTCGGTACCCAAGTTGATTTTATCCACTGGTTCCTCATGAGGCTGAATATCTCTTTCCTCTTGCTGTAGTAGTCTGGCAAGTTCCCCTGGTACTTCACAATCTTCCTCACCTTCGTCTTCGGCTTGGTAGATTAGATCTTCAGAGTCACTAAAGGCCATAGCAGTATCGTTACCCACGGGATCTGGAATGGAGGAGTACCTGCATTTGTGAGTGTGGGTGTGTGTAAGGGTATAGCCATCTTTAAACAATAAAAATGTAAAAGAAAGACAATGAACACAAAAGGTTTGTATGTGAAAAAACGTATATGATTCATTGAATGTCATATGAAGATGAAATAAAAACCCTTACAAATGGACCATTGTGCATCGGGTAAAACACAAGGTTTTTAATGTGTGAATTGTTTGTGAATATTACAAGTCCAACTGAAATGTAAAATATAAATTACTGAGAGATGAAAGTTATTGGGACAAAGTCTCTGGCTTCCCAATTGCGAAGTCCTCCGTTGACAGTAGGAAATATCCAATCCTCCAAGCTGCCATCTTCCTCACCATCTCCCACTGCATTAACCTCTTGGTTGCTAATCTTCAGAGGTGGCCCTCCAGCACGGGCATGGCGCACAGCCTTCTGAGCATTTGAAGTAAACCCTAAGCCAAACTTGTCAGATTTATACGGAATGTTTGGAATTTACCCCCATATGGTGCATCCACCCTCCTCTACTACTGCCTTGGCGTCCTTTAGAGATGACATCCGAAGCGGAGGTCTTATGATCTTTGGGATCTGGGATACCGTCTTGGTTACTGCTACCTCTTGAGATACTTCTTCGAAATGTTGAAAAGGAGTTTCAATGAACTCGCCATCCAACTCCACATACCGGAAAGAATTTAGGTGGCTAATCATGTACTCTTCCTCTTCGTGGACAGTGATAATCTTTCCATGGACCGGGTATTTCAGCATCTGGTGTAGTGTAGAGGTGATAGCACCGGCATTATGGATCCAGGGCCGTCCTAGTAGACAGGAGTAAAAGGGGTGGATGTCCATTACATAGAAAGTTGAGTTGAAAGTCTGAGTTCCCACCTTTATGGGGATGTCCACCTCCCCGTGGACCATCCTCTTTGAGCCATCAAATGCTCTTACGACTATGTTACTGGGTTTCAATGTCAGTCCTTCGCAATCCAATCTGTCGAGAGCTTTCTTCGGTAAAACGTTCAAAGATGAGCTAGTGTCCACCAAGACATGGGCCAGAGTTGTTCCTCTACACTCCACAGAGACATGTAATGCCTCGTTGTGCTTTCTCCCTCTTGGTGTCAAATCAGCATCAGAGAAGCCTAGGCCGTTATCAGCTGTCAAACTGGCCACACAATCTTGGAATTGGTCAGCAGATGTCTCTTGTGGCACATGGGCTATCTTCAGAAACTTCACCAGAGCTTTCGCATGTGCCTCAGAACACAGCAACAATGCTAGCATGGAGATCTTGGAGGGAGTTTGCCCCAACTGTTCAACCACGTCATAGTCACTATTCTTTATTATTCTCGGGATCTCCTCCATTTCCTTCTTGGAGGTTTCAGGGATAGTCAGTGGTTGAGCCTTCGTCCGGACAGGCTCTTCTTGAATATGTTTTCCTAGAATTTCAGCAGTAGAAGTGTTGGTAGGGATAACAGCAGGGGCTGTGTCATCTTTTCCAGTAGGAACACTTGCAGATATGATTATTGGTATGGAGGTAACCTTTGGAACAGCCAAGGGTCCAAAAACTTCCTTTGGAGGGGCAATTTCTGGAGAGAAGATTCTACCGCTACGGGTAATCTTACTGGTTCCGACAATATTGCTAATGTCGGATTCTTCTTCTTCGGAGCTCACTTCTTCGGCGGCCAGCCTATCTTGTTTGATACCATGGTAGTAGATGTCTCCACCGTAATTCCATGGTACTGTTTTGTCTGATTCATACGGGACCGGCCCGGGCATTGTGATTATAAGAGGCGTAGTTTTTGGAACCGATGTAATCCTAACGGGTCTTTTGGGGACCCTGGAAGGATTGGCGGAGATGGTTATGATTGAAACATCTTCAACAGGAACAGGTGACACAGGAGCATTTTCAAATAGAATCTCTTGGTTGTCTATCAAGCGTTGAATGCATGTCTTCAACAAAGGGAAAACAGTTCGTGAGGATAAGCAAAGATGGCAGTCTTCATTACAACCTGGGAATACACCAGCTTTCAACAAGTTTATCTTAATGATTGGAAGCGGAGTCAAGAGTTCATCAACTGTGGTAACAAACAAATCTTCTTCGATAGCATTGGTGTTGTGACCATGCCTAGGAATAGGAGCGGAAATGACGTTTGGTTTCTCGGGCGCATCAAACTCAATCTCTTTTGCATCTATAAGGTCTTGAATTTTGTTTTTCAAGGCCTAACAGTTGTTAGTGTCGTGAACTGGACTTTCGGAATGATATGCGCATCTAGAATTTGGGTGATAATGAGGGGACGCAGTGTTGGGATTCTTTGGAGCTTCCTTTAAAGTTTCCAGATTAGATTTCAGAAGATGTGGTAAAACCTGGGCTAGAGTCATATTAATTCTGGTGAATTGTCGGACTGGCCTTTCCACCCTCGGTTGGTTACTTCTTAGTTGATCAAATGTAGGTGTTGTACCCCAAAATTTGCCCTCCCATTTCATCAATATTTTCTCACCACAAGACCTTTGAAGCTCAAGATCAAGTCAGTGTTTGCTCTGCTCAAGACTCCTCCTTGCACTATTGACCCAAATTAGGGTTTGAGTTTGCACAAAGATGTTTTGACCTAAAATGCCCAAAATAACTTTCATGCTTCATGTTGGACTCACAAGTTTATCCATACCAAGTTTCAAGCCTTGATTCCAATCTTTGCCCAGTCAATTGGACAGTTGACCTAGAAATCAATTGTATTGGGGAAAAAGTCAACTGTGGCCAATTGACAGTCAAACTTCATGATTTTTGACCCACACCAACATTATGAACTCATATGGACCATTTGATCAAGTTTGGATCACAATCCCACAAGAAATTTGATTAGATCACCAAAAGGGCAAAATGGTCATTTTTAGGGTTTTGACTGCACAAAGGCAATTTTTGACTGTTTGACCTAGCCAATGGCAAACCAAGCTCACATATGGACTCAAGGACCCCATGGAATTGTCTTGACATACTCAACAAGTCCAAAAGATCCCAAATGCACAAGATTGATAGTTGAATTTCCCAGTCAATTGATCAATTTTGACTGTATACTGAAAAGTCAAACTTTGACTTTTTGGTCAAAATCTAGTGTCAAGATTCATTTTTCATCAAAACATGCCAAATCATGAAACTTGTTCATCAAGAAATCAAGAATTGCAAATTAGGGTTTGAAATAAAGTTTTTTTCATAACTTAGAATTTTTCTAAGTTATGAAAAACCCTAATTTTTTCCTAACTTTGTCCCACTTTCTCATCAAGATGCATTTGGATTCAAGGAAAAGTCAAAACATGAAAGTTGTAGTCCATTGCAAAATCTACAACTTTGATTCACAAAGTTTCCTCAAAAGAAGCTTGTAGCTCAATTTACAATTTTTGGAACAAGGGTACCAAACCATTCTTAACTTAGAGAAATTTTGAACCATTTTAGGCAGGATTTTTGCCTAACTTCAAGACCACTTTTCACATGCTTCCACTTGGAATTTCAATTTTCATTTCAAATATGGATTATAGTACACATTCCAAGCTTTCCAAAATGTCCAAGAACTCATCAAACAACCTCATGGTTAGGGAGAATCGAATTTGGCAAGTTGGGAAAAACTCACTTTGTTCATGACCAAGTTACATGTCCATAACCTTGCATTTTTGAACTCAGCATGCCTTAAGCTAGATTACAGGTCTTTTATCTCATCTACACTCCATAATTTAATGCTAATCCTTTGTGCCAAGGTGTTGTTCTATGAGTTTGGTCATTACATGGAAGTTTAACCCTTAAATAGAAAAAGCAAATTAGCCATTTTGAAAAGTTGAACTTTATGTCAAATGCAAATCCAAGCAAGTACAATGAAAATCCTTTTGGCACAAGTTTATGAACTAATCACACTGATCAAGGCTAAGGTATGCAGCATAGATTGGGGGCATGCACAGGTCTAGAAAACCAAGTTAACATTTCTTACTTAAGTGTGAAGAAAGCTTGCATAACAACACACAACTCTCATCTCAGCAAAAACCAACTTAAGCAAACTTGTTACACACATTCTAAACAATCACCCTGACCTGAAACACGAGCTAACCATCTCCATTGCCTTCTCAAACACAGAAACCCCATAGAACTGCCAAAACAGGGCACCTGCTGCAGATTGAGTTCCATAACTCAATCCATTCGTGCATTCTTGCTAAAACCACTTCAAACACATCCCACATCATCCCTTGAAACTGTTCCAAGCCCTAAACACGACCTGTAACATCCCTAGCTAACATCACCATTTTCATTTTTCTGTTTTGCAGTTGAAGTACCATAGCACGATTCTTTTGGTTTCCAAGCAAACTAAAGGTTGGAATAGCATCCTGAGACATCAAGGAAGCTATACAAATCATTACCTTGCCTTGTACGTATCTCCATTGTTGCACACGATTCCAACTGAACAGGTAAGTTCATGAACTTGTATCTCTCTATCCAGGCATTGTTAGGTTTAGATTTGTGAAGAAATTATGTCACATTCATAGCCCTGAACATGCCCATATCATTAGTTTTCATTTATGTTATGTGTGCTTAGAGAATTTTAAGTCTGAACATTGAATAAAAACTAGGTCAGGAATTGGGGGAGAAGAAATTCTCTCTCATTTCTGAGAGTTAGGGTGAGTTCTTTATATGTACAGAATCGTGGCTTGATGCTTGACATTTTTCATGTTGTAAGTTTGTGCTAAAAGTCCAGGAATCAGGAGTTGTGTTTGAAGCATCAGAGGCGCGCGTTTTTTTCAAATGGTTGTCTGAAGGTTGAAGACAACCTTTCTTGGGCTGGGCCTGAGATCTCTTTTCCTTTTCACACCATGCTTTTACAGTTGCACCCCCCTGGCCCATTTTGAGTTTTATTTGCCATTTTCAATTTTTTCTTTTTGATTCTGATTTGTTATTTTTTATTAAAACATAAAAATATTAAAAAAACATTTTTCCACATTTTTTTGCATTTTATTTGATATTTATTTGCTTTAGTTAGTTATATATATAAATAAATACATAATACTTTTTTTGTTTAGAATATTATGAATAATACAAAATACATTTATTTTCCATTTTTCATTTTATTTTATCTTTTGAAAATATTTTATGAAAATATACTTTTTTTTTGTAAATATTAAATATTTTATTTTTGTACATATTTAATATATTTATCATATAATATAAATATTTACATATTTATTAGGATATTTAGGATAAAAATACCAAAAATATATATTTTTTATTTTTATTAATATTTAACATTAAAAATACCTTTTTGACAAATATACTTCTCTTTTATTTATTTTTTGTAAATAATTAATAAATATTGCATATATTATACAATAAATACTTTTATTTGTAAAATTAGGGTTCTTGCCCTAAATGCATAAAAAAAACACCAAAAATGAATTAATTTTATTTTTGTTTATTTGATACATGAAAAACACTTTTTACATACACATAAAAAATCATTTTTTTTGCATCTTGCATATTTATTTTATTTAATTTAATTATTGCATATTAAATAATTTGTATAATTCCATTTGGATTGTAATAGTCTAGGGTTTTAATTCTTGTCAAAATACCCCCATTTGAACATTTGTACCCCCCATCCCATATATTGTGTTGTAATAACTTAGGAACTTTATTTTTCGCATTTACAAGCTCTCTAAATATGCCATGCTAGAATTAGGGTTATATGCAAATCAATTAACCAAAATAGTTTGACCTAACTTCAAGATAATCAAGCATGAAAATGGACAACACTAATCACACTTGCACCCCTAGGGTATTCCACTTGTTGCCTTCAATAATGGGCCATATTGCATGTTAGGTCTCTTTGGGCAAAACAAAACAATTCAAATGATCATAGTCCCTCGATGACGCTTTCGAAAGTTGCCTAAAAAATGATCAAGTCCCTCCAAGGAAAAATTGCCCAAAGATACTTGGCACCATTGCAATTATGGTCTAAACGATGACCCGCGCCCGTCCCTTTCACATCCTAACACAAGATTGTCCACCAAATGCAATGGTGGAACAAAATTGTTAAAAGGGTTAAAAACATAGGAGAAATCTTTGAGAAATTTAGGAGTAGACAAACTCTTAGTTACTTGAATCAAACTTGCAAAACAAAACACTTGTCTATTTTTCAAACAACACATCACTACACTTTCAAAACAACTTTCAAAAACATTGAAAACCTTTTCAAAAGACATACACCTTTGTATACATCCCAACATGGATCATTACAAAGGTTGCCACCACATTGGCCTCTTTTCAAAACATTTTCAAAACCCACACACAAAGCACCATTTCAAACAATTGAAAATTAAGGCAAGTTGATCTAAGCAAGTATCTAAGAGCCCATAGATAACCATGGATAGAAAGGGTGCTGATACCTTCCCTTTCTATAATCTACTCCCCGAACCCAAGAAAACATCTCAAAGGTTTTTGCTGTGCTTTTTAACCTTTCCTTAGGATAAAATAAAAAGTCGGTGGCGACTCTTGCTCAACCGAAACATTTGCGAAAACAAACACAAAACCCTAGTCAGTTCTCCCACCGTATCACAGTAGGCTTTGGGATTATAACGGCACCTACCATTGGTCGGCGTTCAGCTCTCCCTTGATTCCTTTGTGGGTAAACAGCAGATACCTCCTTTTTCCCGGTGAAAGGCTTTCTCACAGCTGTAGAGGCAGACGAATCCTTTTGAATCTTTCCACTTTTTATGCCAGCTTCCACCCTCTCTCTGGTTAGTATTAACTCAGTAAACCCAGCAGATGAGCTCTCAATCAAATGGTTGAAGAAAGGGCCCAATAGAGTGCCTAAGAACATATCCACCAACTCCCTTTTAGACAGAGGGGGTTGCACTCTTCCAGCTAGATCTCTCCATTTTTGCGTGTAATCTTTGAAACCCTCATTTGAAGCCATATCCATACTCTGAAGTTGAGTACGGGTAGGCGCCAAATATGCATTATACTGGTATTTCTTATAGAAAGTTGCGGCAAGGTCTTCCCAATTGTGTACATCGGCCCTTTCTAATTGGTAAAACCAATCGAGTTATGTTCCGGATAAGCTATCCTGGAAAAAATGCACCCACATATCTTTACCGGCGGAGTGCGGTTGAATCTTTCTCACATATGATCGGAGGTGCATTTTAGGACATGACACCCCATCATATTTTGCAAACAACGGCATTTTGAACTTTGGTGGGATCACAATTCTCGACACTAGCCCCAATTCTTCAAAGTCTAGACCTGGTACCCTTTGTATTTCCATAGCGTTCAAACGCTCTTCAAGATGTCTGTACTTATCATCCGCTGGAGGATACTGTTCCTCGGAATAATCTTCCTCCTCTTCCTCCTCTTCAGATTCTGACAAAACTGCTGTTTCTTTTCCTTTCCCTTCTCCTTCATCAGATGTTGCTGCGAAATTCAAGGTTCTTCTAGTTTGTCCTTGAAATCTTCTCCCCATGATTACAACACCAGTTGGTTTCTTCTCTTTCTTCTTTTTCTCTTTGGCCAACAGAGTCTTCAGCTCTTCTTGTCCTTTGGCCAGGGTTGTGAGTAATTGTTGAAACTGCATGTTTTGAGCTTGAAGATCTTTGAATGTCTGTTCGAGATCCATCTTACTGAAATAAACAGTAGAGAGATGAGGAAACTCATTGCAAAAGACCTGTTTATGTTATGATGAATGATATGTACACATGCAATGCTTTCAAGGATTTAAAAATTCAAATTTGTTTTAAGCAAAAAGAGACACACGTTATATTAATAAAATAGAGTTTGAGTACATCAATGCCCCTTGGGATAAATAATACAAAACTCTAAGATGAAAAAGTAGTGCGCATCCTCTTTGGTGCTATGTATGCATTTAGAGTCTGCTCCTTAGGAAGTATCCTAGTGAGTTCCAAAACCTTCTTCTTGCTTGCGTAGAATTAGGCTTCGAAAGTATCTCGCTCTCCTTTGAGTTATATCCAATCCCTTTGTAGGTCTTCAAGAGATGTGGGCATGTCAGGATGTAGGATAGTGTATGGAACTTCTCCTTCCTTAACAGGCTCAATAATCACCGGGAGAATGGAAGGATAAGGCATCATAAGACTTTGAGCGCGGGTTCGTACCCACTTGAGGTAAGGCTCAAGAGGGATGGAATTATTGTGTCCCAAAGTCTTACTATCCACCTTGTTTAGCATCCTCCAAGCTCGGATGAATCTCTGGCGAAGACCTTGATCGTTATTGTCGTAGTCGAATACCAAGCCTTGAATCAGCATCTCATGTGGGCCACCCCTTCGGGCATAACCAAACTGTCTCAGAGCTAAGCATGGGTTGTAGGTGATTCCTCCCCTAATTCCAAGTAGAGGGACATTAGGAAATTCCCCACAATGGTCAACAATGATAACATTCTCTTTGGATCGAGAGCACCAATGAATATCAGAATGTTTGAGCGTCATTAACCTTTGTGACCACCTTAATCCTTGCTCATTCTTTAAGACTGATTGGGGAAGATGAGAAATAAACCATCTTGCCAGGAGAGGAGTGTAACACATAAGGACACCTCTCTTCCTCATTGTACGAGTTTGAAAAGAGTGCAGGATATCCCCTAGTAATGTAGGCACCGGATTACGTGATATGAAGATTTTGACAGCACTTACATCTATGAGTTTGTCAGGATTGGGAAACAAGACCATCCCATAGATAAGAAGAGCCATAATCTCCTCAAAAGCTTGCAATTCTAGGGAATTCCAACAGCTTTGGGCCTTCTCAATCAGAAATTTTGCTAAGAAGCCTTTGACACCACTTCTAGTTTCCCAATGAGTTGTGACATCAGATGAGTGCAAGTGTAGAGCTGGAGCAATCTCTTCTGGATTTGGATCTATTTCCGTATCGTTGAAAGGTAGTTGATTGAGAATAGGAATCCTCAAGAGTTGAGAGAATTCTTCCAAAGTAGGCACAAGCTGATAGTCAGGAAATGTGAAGCAATGATGCAAAGGATCAAAGAACTGGAAGAGCACTTTCATCATATCCTCCACTGTGTTAGAGGTGACCAAGTTGAGTAGATGACCATGCCTCTCGGTGAATGGAGAATTCTCAGGGATCCTTGAATCTAGCTCCTTGATTTGTGGAGGAATTCTTACAAGATTGATTTGGATAGTTTTCCTGCAAAGTGAATCCATATCCTACAAAACAAGAACAAAGATGAATCTCCAAAATCCTTGAAATGGTTAGTGAATGCATATAATGTTCATGATATCCATGATGTTATGTACAAGTATGAATATACAAGCAAAGCAAACAAGTTCTTAGTTTAGGCTTACATGGGGTTTTTATAGGTAAGTACCCTCTTGAAGTTTAGTTGGCTTAAACCTGTCCTAGTAATAGTAACCGGGTTCTAAGGAGCTCAATATCACTGGATTGTTTCCTTGGTAATTGTTTCAGCTCAAGCCTCTTTAATGGCGACCGAAATATCCTAATAAACCAACCCTCAATGAGTGTAGTATCGAGTATCTACCAACTTCAGACTGCACCAAAGTCGGTCATCTCACTACATCCTAAAGGCCAAGTTGGTCAAGTAAAGGGTTCTAGAAGTTCATTAGTGCTTCATGACATCACTCAGTGGCCCCGTATTCTATTTGATTAACTCAAAGGCTACCGGTACCCACAAATATGTCACACTAACATAGCTATTTCTTTGACCATGTCGGTATACCCCACACAGTTTCCACAACGTATTGCTATTTACCTATAATGTTTCCCAAATCCGGGTGGAGGATTCAAACCCAAACAAAGAACCATAATGTAAAGCAAACAAGTCAAACAATGTAAGCAAGTAGATTTGATCTAGCCCTAAGGTAACCCCACTTTCATTTTTATCCCCAGCAGAGTCGCCAGTTCTGTGATGCGGTGGGAGAACTGAGTTGAGGGTTTTGCGTTTTATCGCAAATGTTGCGGTTAGCAAGAGTCGCCACCTACTTTTCTTTTATCCAAAAGGAAAGGTAAAAAAGCACAGGAAAGACCTTTGAGATGTTTTCTTGAGTTCGCGGGGTAGATTATGAAAAGGGAAGGTATTAGCACCCTTTTCATCCATGGTTTTCTATGGTCTCTTAGTTACTTGCTAGATCACTTGCTTTTGTTTGAAAATTTGTTTGGTGTGGTTTTGAAAATATTTTGTAAAAGAGGTCATTCGTTTAGGCAATCTTTGTAATGATTCTCGTTCGTAAGAATGTATACAAAGATGTTTGTCTTTTTGAAATGTTTTCAATATTTGTAAGATGTTTTTGAAATGTGTGTGTTTGTTTTAAAAAGAGCAAGGATAGTTGTTTTGAAATAGAGCAAGTAACTAGAAGTAATCTACCTACTCAAATGTCTTTCTTGTGCATTTTCTATTCCTTTGACATTGTTGTCTTACCACTGATTTGGTAAGCAAACCTATCTTTGGATGTAAACGGGACGGGCTTGGGTCATCGTATAACCATGATTAGCAATATTTGCAAAGTATCTTAGTATTTTGAGGGACCAAGATCATTTTTGTAAGGCAACCTTGAATAGCGTCATCGAGGGAATATGATCTTATATTGGTTTGTTTTGCCAAAATACTTCGCATGCGTAACATGGCTATTTTTATATATATAAGGCAACCAAGTGGAGAAACCCTAAGGATGATTGTGTGCAAGTGTGTTATTTTCATGCTTTGTTTTTATCTTTCATTTAGGATTTTCTATTTTGCTTTGTTTTGATCTTACCATACAAACCCTAATTACTAATCATGGCATGTAAAGCGGTAAATTGCGTAATGTAAATATTACTAAGCTATTACAACAATTTTATGGGAGAGGGGAATATAAATTTGAATGGGGATTTGCAAGAATGTAAACCTAAATAAATTATTACAACCAAATCGAATTTATACGAATATTAGAATAAATAATATACAATATTTAAATATACAATATTATGTGCATGCAAGAAAAAGATTTTTGTTGTTTTTATGTGAAAGAGAAATTTAAACCTAAAAATATAAGGAAAAGAAATTAATTCTTGAAAGAAAGGTTAACCCTAATTTCTATTTTAAAAGAAAATAAAGTTCTTATGTACTATTTTTTTATGTATTTTTTTATGTTAAAATAATAAATAATATTGTATAAAAAATATAAAGTTTTTATATATGCAAAAATAAATATTTATAAGTATGGAATGAAAAGGAAATAAATAAATTAAAACTAAACATATTTTAATTATATTTTACAAGTTTATTAATAAAAATAAGTAATATATATTAAAGATAAAATATATTTTTATGTGAAAAATAGACTAAAATAAAATAAAATGCAATATTGTCAAAATTATATTTTTTAGGATTTTTATGCATTAAAGGAAGTATTAATAAACAAAATGAAAAAAAAAACAATAAATAAATAAAAATGTATGGAAATAATGGGCCAGGGGGTGTAGCAAGCAAACTGGAGACAGTATGTTTAGCAAAAAAAGCTATGGCCCAACTATGGAGGCCCATCCTCCAAAAAGACAACAAAACTGAAAAATGGAAAAAAAAATATGAGAAGCAAAAGGTAGCGCCAGGGTTCGAACCCAGGACATGGGTCTCACCAGCGCGCTACCTTGCCACTGGGGTGGCTATACATCCGTTGATTTAAGTGAAACGAAAATAACATAACATGAACAAGGTCCTTTCCCTGTACTTCATCTTCTTCCCCAAGTTGACCAGATGTCCTGTAACTATCTCATTCTTCCATGAAAATGAAAACTCATAACATGAAAATTACAGCATTTTGTCTCACAATCTTAACCATATAAATCATGTAAGCTAACAATCAAAGATCAGGAAGAATTTTAAAAGCCCTAAATTTAAACCTAAATTTTTCAGAAACTTCAAGTTCCAAATTCTCTCAACTCAGGCCAAATAAATGCAAGATAAATGTATGTACAACTTCGTTGTAATGAGGACTACATTTTTTATTCACAAATCGTGGCCAATGGTTGCCTGTACAAAGAGATAGAAGTTGAGATTTTACCTCCTTCAGTTGAAATTATGGATGGAATTGGAGTGAGTTTGATGGAGGCATGATGCTTGCTTGAGCTTCCTTGAACCTCCTTGAGTATGTTCCAACCCTTGCCTTGCTTTGAAAGTGGCTGAAACTCTCTAGCTAAGTCAACCTGCAAGCTTTGAAAGAAAAAATGGCAGATGATGGAGAAGAGGTTACAGTACAATAATGAGGGTCTGGATCAGTTAGATATCAAGTAGGTAAGGTGTTTTGATGATCAAGACTTGAAACGCACGAGCCAAATGAGAGATTTGTATGCTTATGCAAAAACTGTAAGTCTTGAAAGTTTTCTGGTGTTTTTTTAGTTTTTGAGTGTTTGAGGCTTCTAGTAATCGTGTCTTGTGTTGTATTATGTTTGTATATTAGTATGGAATTAGTTTCATGTCAACTCTCCAACAGATTTGCAAGTCATAGGCTTTTGGCACACTTTCTTACTTTTGAAGCAAAGTGAAGGGACAAGGCTTATCATGCTTGTACTGGCTTTCTTAGGGTTGGTATATACTTGTACAATTTGCCTTAGGCCTGTAAGACTTATATGTGCAATGGAGACACGTTCAATGCTCAAGAATTGGAAAGTGGCAAAAGTTAAGCTTTTTCAAAATGGCAATGGTCACTTTATGCCATTTATAGAATTACAACTTGGGTAATGGCTCTAAGGCTTGGATCAAAGCTTTGTCAACTGAGTAAGCATTAAATTAAGGAGTAAGGAACAAGTTTGGGACATGTAAAGCATGTATTAGGCAGCATACGTACTGATTGGAACCTTGTTCTTCATGAAATGGCTTGAACCAAAAGTGAGAAATTGTCAACTTCACCTCTTTGATTCTCTCTACTCAAAAATGATCTTGAGGAGTTATTGGACATTTTGGAAAGCTTGAAATGTGATCTGTAACTCCTATTTGAAATTAATTTCAAGATACCTCTTGGAACTAGGTGAAAAATTGCCATGAAATTGGGTCTAAAACCTGCCTAAATTAGGGAAAATTTTCACTAAGTTATTTAGTTCATGAACATGTATTCATAAATTTATATATTAAGATCCAAGCATCTTTTGGAAAAAGTGTGTGAAGCAAAGTTGTATATTTCATGGAGGTCTAAAACTTTCATGTTGGGAACTTTCTTTGAATCATTATGCATCATGATGAAAAAAGGGCCTAAAGTTGAGAAAAAATAAGAAATTTTCTATACTTAGAAAATTTTCTAAGTTAAGAAAATTTTCAAATCTAAACCCTAATCTTCAAACTTGGATTTCTTGATGAACAAGTTTCACATTTTGACATGCTTTTATGAATTGTGACCCTTGGCACTTGATTTTGACCAAAAAGTAAAAGTTTGACTTTTCAGTGTACAGTTGACTTTTGATCAACTGACTGCAAATTTCATTTGTCAATCCAATGAAATTGCAATGTTTTGAACCATGCCATTAGGTCAAGATGATGAAACTGAATCCTTGAAATCACGCTTTAACTCAATTAGTCATTTGCTAGGTCAAAAACCAGAAATTACCCTTCCTCGGTCAAAACCCTAATTTTTTACCATTTTGCCCTTTTAGTGATTTGATCAAATTTCTTGAGGAGTTGTGATCCAAACTTGACCAAATGATACATATAAGTTTAAAATGTTGATGTGGATCAAAAATTATGAAGTTTGACTGTAAATTGGCCATGGTTGACTTTTTCCCTAATACAGCTGATTTTTAGGTCAATTGTCCCATTGACTGATCAAAAATGTGGTTCAAAGCTTGAAACTTGTCCTGAGTGATCTTAGGGATCCATAATGATGTTTGAAAGTCACATGAAGCATTGATAGTCCAAAAATCCTTGTGCAATCTCAAACCCTAATTTTGGGTCATCAGTGCATGATGAGATGTCTTGAGCTGACCAAACCCTAATCCAGTCTTGAGTCAAAGAAATCTTGTGAGAAAAGTATTGATAAATGAGAGGGAAAATTTTGGGGTACAACACAGGGCCTTGATGAATTGAGGAATGATGCATATCATTCCAACAAGTTGTACAAAGAAAAAGCAAAATTTTATCATGATAAGAAAATCTGGCACAAAGACTTCAAGGTTGGCTAAATGGTGCTCCTTTTTAATTCGCGATTGAAACTTTTTCCGGGAAAGTTGAAGTCCAAATGGTCGGGTCCGTTCGGGATAAAAGAGGTAAAAGATTATGGAGCAATTGTTTTGGAGTATCCTAATTCAAAGGAAGTTTGGACAGTAAATGGACAAAGGTTGAAAATTTACCATGGAGGAGAGATAATACGTGATACAAATATGGTTCATCTTGGTGATTTGTGAAATCACTGTGGACCATCGAGCTCTAAATGATATTAAACAAAGCGCTTGTTAGGAGGCACCCTAAAACTGTAAGTATTTTGACTTTTGTGTGGTTTTTCTTTTAAAAAAGGGTGAAGAATAAATTTTTGGCACAAATTCTACAGCAGAATTTAATGTTCAATTCTGCAAAGGATCATCGGGCGATGCAAATTTTCATCGGGCGAAATTGTGAGCGCAGCACACTTCTGCTGTTTGTTTTGCTCAATTCCTTTGGGTGGGTCAAGTTGGCCCACGGGTTATCACCTTGTAAGTGTTAATTTTAACCTAATTTGTGCCTCTTTCACACTTTATCTCTCACACACTCATTACTTCACAATCATTGCCTCATTCCAATTTTTTTCAAAGAATTGCATTCCTTCATCATCACCTCAAGCACCTAAGGTAATAATTTCTCCTCTTTTCTTTATCATTTGAAAAAGGGTAGGTTTTTTATTTTGAAAACCTAAGTTAGGAACTTGTAAATTCTTGATTTGTCGAATAATGCTTGTAGTAGAATTGACTAACATTTAGAATTCATGGGATCCCTTTGAACAACTTGTTGAAATTTGCATTGTGGGCAAAGGAATTATGCAAAAATCTGCAGAATTTTTGAACATTTTCGCAGGATCGCCCGATGAAGCTTTATGGTCGTCCGACAAAATTACTCAGTAGCGTGCACTTAATTTGTGTACTCTGCAGTTTTTGCCCAATTTCGCAGGATCGTCCGGTGATCAAATCCATCACCCGGTGATAGTAGTCAGGATCAACATTGCAAAAAAAATTTAGGACTTCTAGAAAAAAATTATTTGATTAGCTTTTTGACAAGATTGTCTGTGTGTTTTGTGTTGTTTTCTTGATTTACAGATGGCTTCAAAAAGGGCTTTTCGTCTGGAACCCGTGAGGGAAAATGTCGGGGTTGGTTTGAGCTAATCGCAGAAATTTGATGAATGCTAATTTGTGAGTGCAGATGCTGAAGATAGGTTCAACATGCTGATAGGCAGACAATTTGTTTCGGAGAAAAAGTTTGCCATTGATACTCATGGCCCGTACAAGAAACCGATGCAAATTTTTCTTCACAAAAAGTGGGATGTTCTCATTGATCCAGTCGACAAAATTAGCTACGATCTGGTGAGAGAATTTTATGCAAACGCTCTTCCAGCTGAAGGGGATCAATTTTTCTTCCGGACCACGGTAAGGGGAAAAGATTTATATTTTGATAGGAACAACATTAACATTTTTCTAGGAAACCCTCTCTATATGAGTTTGCATGAAGCGGATGAGTTCATCAAAGAGCTAGGTAAGTTAAGGGATTATGATTTTATTGCCCATACCATTTTGCAAGAAGGTAGGAGTGTTAAGCTGAATGCAACTGGTATTCCTTTTGGGTATAATCGGGAGGATATGATACCTAAGGCGGAGGCGGTACTCCTTTTGGTTCTTCATAACATCAAGCCTAAGCTTCATAGATCATCCATTCCAGTTGGTATGGCTTTGCTAGTTCAGTTTATTTTAGAGGACAAAAAAGTGGACGTAGCTGGAATTATCTCCAAAGAAATTCGGAAATTTGTTTATAGCACGAAAACAAAAGAGGTACATTCTCATGCTCCTCTTCCTTTTCCTTGTCTTATCACTGGCATGTGTTTAGAGAAGGGGATCTTAATGCTGAAAGAGATTAATGAAAAATTAAGAGGGGTGATTAATGATGACTGTGATACGGTGGGAGAACTAACTTTATGTTTTGCGTTTCGATCGCACTTGTGCAGTTAGCAACAGTCACCACCGACTTTTCTTTTATCCAAAAGGAAAGGTAAAAAAAGCACAGAAAAGACCTTTCGAGATTTTTCTCGGGTTCGGGGGGTAGATTATGAAAAGGGAAGGTATTAGCACCCTTTTCATCCATGGTTTTCCATGGGCTCTTAGTTACTCGTTTAGATCACTTGCTTTTGATTGTGTGCTTGTGGTGTGGGCTTTGAAAGTATTTTGAAAAATCTCTTTGTAATGGTTCTCGTCTCTATAAGAACGTATACAAAGTTTTGTTTCGAAAAGTGGTTCAAAGATGTGTTTGTGAATCGTGTTTCGGAAAGTGTTTTGAAAAGAGGTTTTGCAATGGTTCTCGTCTCTATAAGAACGTATACAAAACGTTTTATCTTTTTGAAAATGTTTTGAAACGAGAGTGTAGGTGTAAAAGTTTTTGTCAAGAGCAGGCGAGTAACTAAGAGCGAATATATCTACTCGAAAGGTCTTAAGTTGTTCTTTTCTTCTTCCTTTTAATGGTGTTATCTTACCATTTATTTGATAAGAAGCCCCACCATTGGATGTGAAGGGACAGGCGCGGGTCAATTTTACAATCATTGAAGGCAACTTGAGAGACGCTTTAACAATTTTCGTAAGGGACGAGATCATTTTAATCGAAGGCAACATCGAGGGTCATCGAGGGACTACGATCTTTGTTTATTGAAGGGTCATTTGCTAAAGCATCCCATATTCGAGGGACATGATTGTATTTCCGAGGCAACGAGCGAGGTTACCCTAGAGGTGCGCGTGTGAAAAGTGTGTTGGTTTCAAGTTATTTCATTCTTTAATTAGGTCATCTAGCGATTGATTTTGAATCTTGCCATACATGGTCATCTAGCGATTGATTTTGAATCTTGCCATACATGCCTAATTACTATACAGTATATGAAAAATAGTAAATTGTGGGAATTGAAATTCTACGCTATTAGAAAATATTCGGGAATGGGGGTACAATTGCTATAAATGGGGATGAATCAAATGAGATAGAAAAGTCCGAATATCAAACAATACAACCAAATCGAATTTTGTGCGATTTAATTAAAGTTATGATAATCTATGAAAATAAAATCCACAAAATATGAAATGTTAAGTATTTACATGAAAAGGGAAAGATAAAACCTAATCTAAAAAATAAAAATAATTGATTAAATTAAAATCTTTATTTTTTTGTATTTTATTAACTATATAAATAAGTTTAAAGAAAGAAAACAAATTAAGTTAAATTTTTTGATGTTTTATTAAATGTGAAAAATTAATAAAAATAAGTTTATATAAAAAAAGAAAATGATAAAAATTAATCACAAAAACCTAAATCAATTTAATAAAAATGTATTTTATGTTTTTTTTTAGTCATTTTGTTAATAAATAAAAAATAAGAAGAAAAACAAATTAAATTAAAAAAGAAGAAAGAAACAATGGGCTTAAGGAAATCTAGGGGTGAGGCCCAAAGAGAAAGGGTGTTATTGTTGTTAACAAAATAAGCCAGGGGGTGGATTAGTAAAACGCATGGGCCTTAGGGCAATACAAGCCCAAACCTCTAACTCTGTATTAGCTTCTTATTAAGGGTTCAAAACAAATTAGGATTCTTGGAACCCCTTCGTTCACAGTGGCGTCGCTTCGTCCCTTTCGCTCATCTCTTATTCATCCTTCTGAACCTCTAAAATTCTCACTAAATGTCCCTTCCTAATTTGGTGAACAGAATCGCTCCTTATTTCTTTATCTCAACATGATTCGCGTTTTCTTTGAAACCCTAATTTTTGATTTGAACCCTAGAAACAACGAAATTGGTTCGTCTGATCTTCCTCCCCAACTCTCAGTCGCCGGAACACCACCTCTCTTGCCTCCCTAATCTATTTTCTAGTGGTTTTCTTTGAAAAGGGTGAGATTCTGTTATTCTTAAAGCTTTTACTAATTGTTGTTTTTTTGTCTTGTTTATACGTTTTCTTTTGACTACTCCATTCCTTGAGATGTAGGGAAATATGTTATGAGGAAGGTGAAGAATCCATACCTGTTTGGAACTTTACAGTTTCTTGCGATTTTGAAAGGGAGCGGCGAGAACGAAGGCGGTGTTCCTTGGTGGCCGGAGCTTGCGCGAGGGAGGAGATGAGGATGGAGGCGTTGGTATTTTGGTAACTTTCTTCTGTCTTTTTTGGTGAATGATAAGGATGTTGGTTATCTTGATTTTTGACAGGTTTTTGATGATGGTTGTTGGTTTGGGTTTGAGGCTTGACTCTGTTTTTTTGTGAGTTTGGATGCTGGTTTAGACTTTGTGGTTTTTTGTTGGATATTTGACAAGTTACAGTGTTGAGGGTCTTACTGGTTTTCTGTTTTGGTTTTGGATATGTTTTGGTTATGGATTTGTTGATGGTTCTTGGACAGTTGACAGGTTTTGTTGAGTTGGAGATTTGTGGTTTTGGATTTGTTGATGTTTCAACAGGTTTTTGTTATTTGATGGTTTAATAGGTTTTGTGAGTTTGAAAGTGATAACTGGTTTTTTTTTAAGTTTTGGTCTTGTTAACAGTTACTGTGTTTTTTTTTTGGTTTTGGGTTTGGTTTGTTGACAGGTTTTTGATGGTAGTGAAACTGTTGCAGGTTTGGTTGATAGTGGGATGCTTGTGTTTTGAATACTGATTTATCAGTATGAGACTTTTATGTTAGTTTTTGAGGTTTTGGTTTTGTTGACAGTTTGAAGGTTTGAGGTTTGGGACTTGCTGAGCTTTCTTTAGGCTTGTCAACTGTGTTTGATATTTGGCTTAGTATGTTTGTTAACATGTCGCAGGTTTTATGAGTTTTGTGATGGTTTGAGGTTTTGAGACTTTTATAGTTTTTGGACTTTGACAATTTTTGTATTTTGTAATGGTTCAGATTTTTTTCTTGACTTCTCTTACTGTTCTATTGCTTTCTTTTTATTCTATTCACCCTACTTCTGTTATCTATATTCAAAATGGTGGGAAAACAAAGAATTTGAATATTTTACTATATTGTTCTTTTGGCTTTTTAATGGCAGTTTTGTTTTCTAGCAACTTCTATGTAACTTGTGACAGTCAAGGCAGCAGGGTTGTGCATCCCAATAACCTAGGTGACTTCTTTCCTCTCTTCTCTCTCAATGACACTAAGAAAGTCAATTGCTCTTTTGCTTTTTTTCCAATTCTGAAAAGTTTGCAATGAAAAATAGAAAATGATGAACTAGGCTTCTTGAACAAGTTTTTGCTTGTTTGACTTAGCTTATTATATTTCCATACTTTTGCTTTGCTGCCTGCTTTTGTTGATGTTGCTTGTTGCTATATTGTTGCCTCGTTTATGCTGTTTGCATTTTGTTTGGACAAAGCTGTTTATTTTTTGGATAGTTGTGATAATGTTGTTGTTTGTTGCCTAGTTTGCGCAGCTTGCTTGCATTCAGTTTGTAGTATTTGTTTGATTCAATTTGACTGCATTTTGTTTGGTTCAATTTGCGCCTTTGGTTTGGGCAGTTTGTGATCATTCTGTTTGGACAGTTTGCTTGCCTTTGTTTGGACAGTTCTCTTGCCTTTATTTGGACAGCTTGTAGTATTTCTTTTCCTCTTTCTTTTTGTGAACCAAGAAGAATAATCCTCTTGTGATTTGCAAATAGAGAAAATAAATTGTGATGAATTAAAATGGCTTTCTGATTCCACTTTGCAAACTTTAATGATGAGTAGCATTTAAAATCTCTGTTTATGCCCAAATGATTTTATACTATTCACATTTCTTTCTTTTATTTTCATGTGAGCAAAATGGAGATGACAAAGCAAGAAGGCAAGAACTTTATGGCAAGCATGGAGGTCTTTGGAGATAGCAAAAGAACTTCAGTCAAACTTAGGCATATATTAGTTCTCCTAGGCCAATCAAACATTTGAGTTTCCTTGTAATTTAGAAAAACATTCTTGTATTGTATCTAACAATTGTACTAATTTATCTTTTAAATACAATAAGTTGTAAAACATAGAGTATTTAAAAGAACAAATTATTTTGTAACAATGTTTGAAAAATTGGAGAAAGTCTTATGAAATATTCTGGTGTCAATTGAAACCCTTTACTGTCAATAACTTGTAATTTTCTCTTCGCATCCTAACTGATTCTTAAAGATTCCCAATCAAGATATTTAAAACAAAATGCTCCAGTCTGGTAACTTACATTCCAAGTAATCCCAATAACTATGTAACTGCATTCCAAACAAACACGCACTGTATATTCCATTTTCTGACCAAGCAAATGTTTTAAAAGACGCAAATCATCTGGTTAACCTGGATTAAACAATCATGAGTGTCCTACATGACAGTCTTAAATTCCATCTCTTGTCCCAAACAACCATGCCTCGAGAACAAACATTGTCTTTTCAGTAAACTTGAGAAATCATGAAGACCTGTGAAAGCCAATTGAATCTTTTTTGAGAATTCATTTCTTTCTGAGGATTGCAAGAAAAACCCTAATTGCTGGTTTACTGCCGCAGAGGAGAATCTGTTTGGTCGATTTCTGAGCCAGCTTGAACATCTGAGAAACCCTAGGGTTGTGTTTTCTATGAAAAATGGGAGGGAAAATTTTGGGGTACAACAGCTGCCCCTGTTCAATCTTCTTGAACCTGAAGAGTTAGATTGACGAGTTTTGTCGTTCGTGACTCGAAGGTAAAATATGATTTGACACTAGAGTGCCCATAAATTTTCACTCGTCAAAATGTAGTTGAGGGAATGGGCTTAAAGATGCCATTTGGAGAGGTGTTAGAATTTTGTTGGAGATGGTCTTGTAGATGCCATCCAAGAATGTTTGGTTGTAAATCGAAAGAATAAGCATCAGAATGGTGTCCGTATTTGGAACGTATCTGAACTGTATCTGTACTTGAATCTGAATAAGTATCAGAATGGCAACCGTGTCTGGAGCGTATCTGAACTGTATCTTGAAATTGAAATCTGAATGAATAACAGAATGACTTCCGTGTCTGGAGTGCATCTGTACTGTATCTGGAAATTGAAATCTGAATGAATAACATAATGACTTTTGTGTCTGGAGTGTATCTGTATTGTATCTGTAAATTGAAATCTGAACGAATAACAGAATGACTTCCATGTCTGGAGTGTATTTGTACTGTATTTGTATCTGGAATTTGAATAAGTATCAGAATGGCTTCCATGTCTGGAGCGTATCTGAACTATATCTGAATGAGAAATAGAATGGCTTCCGTGTCTGGAGCGTATCTAAACTGTATCTGAAATCTGAATCTGAATGAGTATCAGGATGGCATCCATATCCGGGGCGTATATGTACTGTATTGTTAAACGGTAGCTGTTAATCTTATCCTGTAAAGGGTAAAATGTTAGCTGAAGCACAAAGTTATGATGCATGAAATGCACGATGCGATATATGTAATTTATCAATGTTTATGATATATGGATGTAATGTATGTGCATGTAGGCTGATTTGTTGTATTGCTGAGGAAAATGACTGCTACTGAGGGAAATAAATCCTTGACTGATGCTGAGGATTCCGTTGTGAGGGTAATTCCATATACTTCTTGAGGAATCTGCTTGGGGAATCCAGAGAATTTTAATGACTTCTACTGGGGATTATTGACGGGAGTCTTTGTTCTGTCGAGGAGAAATAAAAACTCTGTGGGGAAAAGCTTATTCATGTTTGGAAAAAGTTTAGGAGTTTCGGTTGTCTGCCACTCTACTGGGGAGTTACCCTAGGTTAGGGAGAAACAAAAGTTAACCGTTATCTGGTTGATTTTCAGGCTTCAAGATAACTTTCTGGGGGAACCTGGAGAAACCGGATGATTTCCGCTTTGGATTGATAGTTCAGTTCTGCTGGGGATTGGTAGTTGGTAGTCTCAGCTCCGCTGGGGATCTGTAGTTCAAAGTTTTGGCTCCGCTGGGGATCTAGATGACGTGTTGTAGGGATTGCTCATGGAATAGCCTAAAGACTTTTTCCTAATCTTTCAACCTGACAGTAATTGCTCTTTTTCATCCTGTTTATTTATAAATAGTAATTATGTTCAAATACATATGTTCATTAATGAATCATTGGACGTTTTTTGCAAATAAAAACACAAGTGTAAAGGAAAAAGACAAATGGTTTTCTGCACTTTAAAGAGATATCTTTGTATTTACTTTGAATAAGTATTTTGTACAAAGAAGACAAACATCCTAGTAAGAGGATGGTGTCATAAATAAGAAAAATTTACAAAGAAAGATAGCTATGTGTAATAATCCCATGGGGTTCCCATTCTGTTATAGCCTCCGTATCTCCGGATATCTTGTTCGTTTGTTGCTTCGTCCGAAGATGATTGAATTGATCAGAAGCTCAGAGTTTGTCAGTGAAGAGATTGTCCTTAAAGTGATTCGACGAGACATAGTTATACGCTTTAATTCCCTAACTTTTGCCTGGACCGCCCTTTCGGGTTTTCAGTCCACCGGGAAACCCTTTTTTGCCCAAGTCGCCCTTTCGGGTTTTCAACTTGCCGCGTGTACAGATTTTTTTATTTTATCCCTAATTTTTTCCCGAACCTTTTTGGTTCGCCGGGATGCCCTTGTTTTGCCTAGGTGTGTCAACCTAGCGGGTTTTTTATGCGTAGTATCTTTTGACTATGTATGCGTTCGCAGGGTGCGGCAGGTTATCACCGTCCATGGTGGTTAAGATCATTTCCCCACCAGAAAAGATGTTCTTGATTACAAATGGTCCTTCGTAGGTATGAGTCCATTTTCCCCTAGGATCACTTTGTGGCAAGATGATGCGCTTGATCACTAGATCTCCAACTTGATATACCTGGCGCCTAAATTTCTTGTTAAAAGCCTTGATCATCCTTTTTTAATACGTATGACCGTGGCAAACAGTAGTAAGTCTCTTCTCGTCAATTAAATTCAACTGATCAAGTCGGGTTTGGATCCAATCGTCTTCACTCAAACCAGCATCTTTCATGATTCTCAAGCAGGGAATCTGAACCTCAATAGGTAAAACAGCCTCCATGCCATAAACTAAAGAATAGGGTGTTGCCCCAATTGAAGTGCGAGCCGTGGTACGGTACCCGTGGAGAGCAAACGGTAGCATCTCATGTCAGTCCTTGTAGGTGACTGTCATTTTTTGTATGATCTTTTTGATGTTTTTGTTTGCAGCTTCGACAGCACCATTCATCTTCGGCCGATAGGGGGATGAATTGTGATGTTGAATTTTGAACTGCTTGCACAGGGCGGTGATCATAGTATTGTTAAGGTTTGTACTGTTACCAGTGATGATCCTTCCGGGGATACTGTACTGGCAGATAAGGTTCTGCTTGATGAAGCGGGAAACAACATTCTTAGTAACGGATACGAAGGAAGCTGCTTCGACCCACTTTGGGAAGTAATCAATGGCCACCAAAATGAAGCGGTGTCCATTGGATGTTGTAGGCTTGATCTCTCCAATCATGTTGATTCCCCACATAGCGAAGGGCCAAGGAGCTGTTAAGACGTTTAGAGGAACCGGAGGCACGTGCACCTTGTCTGCATAGATTTGACATTTATGACAAGTCCGGGAGTGTTGATAGCTGTTTGCTTCCATGGTAGACCAGTAATAGCCTGCCCGCAGAATCTTCTTTGCCATCGTATGCCCGCTAGAGTGAGTGCCAAAGGTACCTTCATGCAATTCAGCCATAATCCTTTCATCTTCAATCTTATCCACACAACGGAGCAGAATAGAATCATGATTGCGCTTGTACAGGATGCCATTACTTAGGAAAAACTTAGCTAAGAATCTCCTTAAGAACTTTTTGTCATTGACTGAAGCTCCTTCAGGGTATTCTTGAGCCTCGAGATACCTTTTGACTTCATAAAACCAAGGTTGGTCCACTACTTCTTCGGTATTAATCTCGTGACAGTGCGCTGGTTCGTCTATCCGTTCAATGGTGATCTGGGGAGCCTCATTATCCCAATTAAGCTTAAACATGGATGACATTGTAGCTAGAGTATCTGCTAGCTGATTTTCTTCTCGCGGGAAGTGCTCGAAGGTGATCTGCTCGAAATGTGGTAACAATGTCAGGACATGTTCTTTGTAAGGGATGAGGTTTGGATGCTTAGTATCCCATTCTCCTTTGATCTGACTGATGACCAAAGCTGAATCCCCAAACACAACTAAAGATTTGATTCCCAAGTTTATGGCAGCCTTGAGTCCAAAGATGCATGCTTCATACTCTGCCATGTTGTTCGTACAGTTGAAGCAAAGTATGGCGGTGAAAGGAGTATGGCATCCTTCCGGAGATATGAGCACAGCATCGATACCGTTACCAAGCGCATTGGAGGCACCATCAAAGTACATGGTCCATCGGGATCCTTGTTCAGGTTCGTCATATGGTCTGAAATCTTCAACATTGTCCAACGTCATGATGTCTTCGTCAGGGAAGTCAAACTTCATGGATTGGTGATCTTCTACAGCTTGATGGGTCAGATGATCAGCTAGCACACTGCCTTTTATATCTTTTGGGGTCGTGTATTGTATATCGTATTCTGTTAGGATCATCTGCCATCTAGCTATCCTTCCAGACAAGGCAGGCTTCTCAAAGATGTACTTGATCGGATCCATCTTAGATATCAGCAAAGTGGTATGAGTCAACATATACTGCCTTAGCTGGGGAGCAGCCCATACCAAAGTGCAGCAAGTTTTCTCGAGCAGTGAATATCTTGTTTCACAGTCGGTAAACTTTTTGCTAAGGTAATAAATGGCATGCTCTTTTCGGCCAGACTCGTCATGCTGCCCCAGTACGCACCCTATTGATGTCTCTAAGACGGTCAGATACATGATTAACGGTCTTCCTTCGACGGGTGGCATCAAGATGGGAGGCTCTTGTAAATACTCCTTGATTTTATCGAAAGCAATCTGACAGTCATCATTCCATCTAACTACCTGATCTTTCTTCAACAGCTTGAAGATCGGTTCACAAGTAGATGTTAAGTGAGAAATGAACCTAGCAATGTAGTTTAGGCGTCCCAAGAAACCTCTGACCTCCTTCTCAGTGCGAGGAGCAGGCATTTCTTGTATAGCTTTGACTTTGGCAGGATCAACCTTAATGCCTTTGTTGCTGACAATGAAACCTAAGAGCTTACCGGACCGGACTCTGAATGTGCACTTGTTTGGATTCAATCTTAGCTTGTACACCTTCAACCTGACAAACAGCTTTTGTAAGTGATTAAGGTGTTCTTCTTCAGTTTGTGATCGGGCTATCATGTCATCTACGTAGACCTCTATCTCACGATGTATCATATCATGAAACAAAGCTACCATGGCGCATTGATAGGTTGCCCCGACATTCTTCAGTCTGAATGGCATCACTTTGTAGCAGAACGTACCCCACTGTGTAACAAAAGTAGTTTTCTCCATGTCCTCAGGTGCCATTTTGATCTGGTTATAGCCTGAGAATCCATCCATGAAAGAAAATACTTTGTGTTGGGCGGTATTGTCAACCAGGATGTCGATGTGCGGAAGTGGAAAGTCATCTTTAGGGCTGGCCCTGTTTAAATCTCTATAATCCACGCACATTCTGACTTTGTCGTCCTTTTTAGGCACGGGCACAATGTTAGAAACCCATTGAGGATAGGAAGTAACAGCCAGAAATCCAACATTGAACTGCTTCATAACTTCTGCTTTGATCTTCTCTGACATGTCAGGTCTCATGCGGCAGACTTTTTGTTTCACTGGTGGACAGTCTTCTCTAGTGGGTAGATGGTGTACCACAATGTTTGTATCGAGTCCCAGCATATCTTCGTATGACCAGGCAAAGATCTCAACATTGTCATGCAATAGCTGAATCCGGCGTTCCTTGACACTCGGCTCTAGGTTGGCACCCACTTTGATTTCCTTTATGTCTTCCTTAGTACCCAAGTTGATTGTATCCAACTACTCTTCATGAGGCTGAATTGCTCTTTCCTCTTGCTGTAGTAATCTGGCCAATTCCCCAGGCACCTCACAATCTTCCTCACCTTCGTATTCGGCTTGGTAGATCAGATCTTCAGAGTCACTGAAGGCTATAGCAGTATCATTACCCATGGGATCCGGAATGGAAGAGTACCTGCATTTGTGAGTGTGGGTGTGTGTAAGGGTATAGCCATCTTTAAACAAATAAAATGTAAAAAGAAAGACAATGAACACAAAAGTTTATATGAAAAACGTCCATGATTCATTAAATGGCATATGAAGATGAAAAATAAAAACCCTTACAAATAGACCTTTGTGCCTCGGGTAAGACACAAGGTTAAAAGTGTACGAATTGTTTGAGAATTATTACAGGCCAACAGAAATGTTTTGAAAGATAAATTACTGTGGTATGAAAGTAATCGGAACAAAGTTTTTTGCTTCCCAGTTGCACAGTCCTCCGTCAACAGTTGGAAATATCCAATCTTCCAGGCTTCCCTCTTCCTCACTATCCTCCAAAGCATTAACTCCATGATGGTTGATCTTCACAGGTGGCCCTCCAGCACGGGCGCGGCGTACAGCCTTTTGAGCAGATGAAGTGAATCCCAAGCTGAACTTGTCTGATTTGTAGGGAAAGTCTGGAAGTTGCCCCCAGATTGTGCTTCCTCCCTCTTCAACCACTGTTTTTGCATCCTTGAGAGATGACATCCGAGGCAGAGGTCTGTTAATCGTGGGTACAGAGGACACTGTCTTGGTCGCCGCTATCTCCTGAGCTACCTCTTCAAAATGCTGGAAAGGAGTTTCGATGAATTCGCCATCCAATTCTACATAACGGAAAGAATTCAGATGACTGATCATGTATTCCTCTTCGCCATGAACAGTTATAATTTTCCCCTGGACAGGGTACTTGAGCATTTGATGCAGAGTAGAAGTGACAGCTCCAGCATGGTGGATCCAAGGTCTTCCCAACAGGTAAGAATAAGAAGGATGGATGTCCATCACATAGAATATGGAGTTGAAGGTTTCAGTTCCCACCTTAATCGGGATGTCCACCTTCCTGTGGACCATCCTTTTAGAACCATCAAAGGCTCTAACAATTATATTGCTGGGTTTCAGGGTTAAGCTTTCACAATCCACTCTATCCAAGGCTTTCTTCGGCAAGACGTTCAAAGACGAACCAGTGTCTACCAGTACGTGTGCTAGGGTTGTCCCTCTGCATTCCACCGAGACATGCAAAGCATCATTATGTTTTCTCCCTTTCGAAGTTAAATCTGCATCGGAGAATCCTAGATCATTGTCAGCTGTTAAACTAGCCACACATTCCTGGAACTGATCAGCGGAGGTTTCTTGTGGCACGTGGGCCATCTTCAAAAATCTTATCAGAGCCTTAGCATGAGCTTCTTAACAAAGAAAGAGGGCCAACATGGAGATCTTTGAGGGGGTTTTCCCCAGCTATTCCACCACATCATAATCGCTTTTCTTGATTATTTTCAAAATTTCCTCCAATTCTTTTTGAGAGGTTTCAGGGATGATCAACGGCTGAGCCCTCGTCCTGACGGGATCTTCTTGGATCCCTTTCCCTCGAACATCAATAGCAGCAGATGGGATAACCATGGGGGTTGTGAATTCTTCTATGATTGATGTACTTGCAGATATGTTTACCGGTGTAAAGATAACCTTAGGAGCAGCTGAGGGTCCAAAAACTGCCTTTGGAGGGGAAATCTTTGGAGAAAAGATTCTTCCACTATGGGTAACTTTGCTTGTTCCGGAAATGTTACTGATGTCGGAATTGTCTTCTTCAGAACTCTCCTCCTCGGCAGTCTGTTCAATCTGTTTGACACCATGGTAGTAGATTTCTCCACCATAGTTCCATGGTACTGATTTGTTGGACTTGTACGGGACTGGCCCGGGCATGGTTATCTTCAAAGGTGCAGCCTTCAGAGCGGATGTAATCCTAACAGGTCTTTTAGGGACCTTGGAAGGATTGGCGGATATGGTTATTATTGAAACATCGTTAATAGGAGTTGATAAAACAGGAGTCTTCTCAAATAGGATTTCTTGGTTATCAATTAGGCGTTGGATGCCTATCTTCAACAATGGATAGTGGGTTAATGAGGATGAACAAAGGTGCCAATCTTCTTCACAACCTGGGAAAACCCCAGCCTTCAACAAATTTAACTTGATTATAGGGAGCAGAGTTATCAAATCATCTACAGTAGCAACAAATAGATCCTTCTCAACAGCATGGGCGTTGTGGCCGTGCCTTGGCATTGGAGCAGAGATAATATTGGGTTTTTCAGGTGCGTCAAATTCAACTTCTTTAGAATCTATCAGATCCTGAATTTTATTCTTCAGGGCCCAACAATTGTCAGTGTCGTGCCCTGGGCTCTCCGAATGGTAAGCGCACCTGGCGTTCGAATGGTAGTGCGGAGAAGCAGTATTCGGATTCTTCGGGGCCTCTTTCAGACTTGCTAGATTTAACTTCAAGAGACGGGGTAGAACTTGGGCAGGAGTCATGTTTATCCTGGTGAATTGTCTAACTGGCCTTTCCACCCTAGTTTGATTGGTTGTCGATTGACTGGTTCTAGACTGACCAGATGCAGACTTCTGAATCATAACGGCCCCCACCGCTGGTCGACGTTCAACTCTTCCTTGACCCCTCTGAGAGTAGATAGCTGATACTTCCTTCTTTCCCGTGAAAGGTTTTCTGATGGCAGCAGAAGTAGA
Organism: Vicia faba; assembly: GCA_948472305.1. Classification (NCBI taxonomy): domain Eukaryota; kingdom Viridiplantae; phylum Streptophyta; class Magnoliopsida; order Fabales; family Fabaceae; genus Vicia; species Vicia faba. The sequence continues at coordinate 123,409 of CATIWC010002359.1, read as the reverse complement.
TGCATCTTTTTGAATTTTCCCGCTTTTTATACCGGCCTCCACTCTTTCTCCGGTTAGAATCAATTCAGTGAACCCAGCAGACGAACTTCCAATCAGGTGATTGAAGAAAGGACCTGGCAGGGTTCCCAGGAACATGTCTACTAGCTCCCTCTCAGATAGGGGTGGTTGCACCCTTCTGGCTAAGTCCCTCCACTTTTGGGCGTAGTCTTTGAATCCCTCGTTGGACACCATGGCCATACTCTGGAGTTGAGTACGGGTTTGTGCCAAGTCAGTGTTGTATTGATACTATTTATAGAAGGCGGCTGCCAAGTCTTCCCAATTATGCACATCATACCTCTCCAACTAGTAGAACCAATCAAGCTGCGTTCCTGACAAACTGTCCTAGAAAAAGTGGACCCACAAATTTTTATCAGCAGAATGCGATTGAATTTTCCTGACATAAGATCATAGGTGCATCTTGGGACAAGACACCCCATCGTACTTGGAAAATAGTGGCACTTTAAACTTTGTAGGGATTACTATTCCAGACACCAAACCTAACTCCTCAAAGTCCATCCCCGATACTCTCTGTACTTCCATAGCAGCTAGACGCTCTTCCAAGTTTTTGTATTTGTCATCGGTCGGAGGGTATTGTTGTTTGGAGTAGTCCTCTTCCTCTTCTTCTTCTGCTTCAAATTCAGATGGTACTGTCGTCTCTTTACCTTTTCTTTCCCCCTCTTCAGATGTTGATGGGAATTCCAAGATCCGTCTGGCTTGTCCTTTAAACCTTCTGCCCATGACAACCACACCAGCTCGCTTCTTCTTCTTTTTCTCTTTCTCTTTCTCTAGCAGAGTCTTGAGCTCCTCCTTCCATTTGGCTAAGGTCAAGAGTAGCTGTTGAAATTGTGAATTCTGAGCTTGTAAGTCTTTGACCGTTTGTTCTAAATCCATCTTGTTGAAATAAACAACAGAGAGATGAGGAAACTTGGTGTGAAGACCTGCTTATGCATATGATGAATGATATGTATTCATGCAATGCTTTCAAGGATTCAGAAATTCAAATTTGTTTTAAACAAAAAAGAAACACACGTCATATTAAATAAAACCAAGTTTGAATACATCAGGCCTCCTTGGGCTTACAAAGAAAGAAACTAAAATACAGCAAAATTCTCAAGACAAAAAGACCGAACGCATCCTTTTTGGAGCAATGAAAGTATTCAGATTCTTCTCTTTATGAAGCAGCTTGGTGAGCTCCATAACCTTCTTCTCACTGGCTTAGTACTGGGTTTCAAAGGTGTCTCTCTCTTCCTTCAAATGAATCCAGGCTTTCTGCAGGTCTTCGAGAGAGGTAGGCATGTCCGGATGAAGAACGGTGTACGGGACGTCTCCTTCAATAACAGGCTCAATGATGACAGGAAGGATGGAAGGGTAGGGAATCAAGAGACTCTGGGCACGAGCCTGTACCCACTTAAGGTAAGGCTCGAGAGGGATAGAGTTTTTATGTCCCAAAGTCCTACTGTCCACTTTGTTCACCATTCCCTAAGCACGTGTAAACCTCTGGCGGTAACCTTGGTCTTCTTTATCGTATTCAAACACCAGACCCCGGATGAGCATCTCATGAGGGTCGTCCCTTTGGGCATACCCAAATTGCCGAAGAGCTAAACACGGGTTGTAGCTGATACCTCCCCTAGTACCCAGCAGAGGTACATTAGGGAATTCACCACAGCGGTCAATGATAGAGATATCTTCCAAAGATCTTGAGCACCAATGGATATCAGAGTGAGTGAGAGACATCATCCTTTGAGACCAAGTCAATCTTTGCTCGTTCTTAAATGCTTACTGGGGCAGGTTTGAAGTGAACCACTTAGCAAGTAGGGGTATACAACACAAAAGGGTACCTCTTTTCTTCATGGTACGGGTATGAAGGCAATGCAAGATGTCTCTTAGCAAGGTGGGTATAGGATTGCGAGAGAGAAAGACTTTGATGGCGTTAACGTCTATGAATTGGTCCAAATTAGGAAACAGAACCAAACCATAAATGAGGAGAGCTAGCACGTCTTCGAAATCTTGGAAATCCATGTCATCCCAGAATGAACGAGCTTTTTCCAACAGAAACTTAGTTAAAAATCCTTTAACCCCACTTCTTGTATCCCAATTGGCCGTGACGTCGGCCCCCTTCACATGTAAAGCTTCGGCGATGACTTCAGGTTTTGGAATCCCTTCTAGACCGGTGAACGGTATCTGATTAAGCACGGGCACCCCTAAGAGTAGAGAGAACTCTTCCAATGTAGGTAACAACTGATAGTCTGGAAAAGTGAAACAATGATGTACGGGATCAAAGAATTGGAATAGTACATACATCATCTCTTCTTGGAAGTTGGATGTAGCCAAACTGAGAAGTCGACCATACTTCTTGGTAAAATGAGAATCCCCAGGCACTCTTGAGTCTAGCTCTTGAAGTTGAGGATGTGCTTTTACAAAGCTGATTTGGATGGTGTTTCTTCAGAGAGAATTCATTTCCTACAAAACAAAAACAAAGATAAATTTCTAAATCCTTGAAATGGCTAGTGAGCATGCATATGATGTTGATGATGTTTATGATGTTTATGTACAAGTAAACATACACACACACAATAAACAGATCCCTATGTTTCAGGCTTGCATGAGTTTGTAGGTAAGTACCCTCTTGAAGTTTTAGTTGGCTCAACCTGTCCTAGAAATAATGATCGGGTTCTAAAGGATCTCAATATTACCGACCTTTCTTTTAGGCATTGTCTCAGCACAACAATCTTTTCTTGCGGCCGAGATATCCCAAAAGTCTAGCCTCAATGAGTGTAGTATCGAGTGTCAACTAATTTTCAGCTTTACACCGAAACCGGTTACCTCACTACGTCTTAATGGCCAAGTTTGTTCAATTAGGGTTCTAAGGTTAATTAGTGCTTCGTGATGCCACTCAACGGCCCCGTATTCTCCTCGATTCACCACGAGGGATACCGGTACCTACAAATGTGTCACACTAACATAGCCATTGTTTCAACCATATCGGTCTACGCCGTACAGTCTCCACAATCTATTGCTATTTACCTAAAAAGGTGCCCCAAATCCGGGTGGAGGATCAAAGCAAGCCCAATACAAAGAACTGAATATAAAGCACACAAATCAAATAATGAAAGCGAGTAAAGGTGGTCTAACCCTAAGGTAACCCCACTTTTAATGTACACTCCCCAGCAGATTCGCCAGTTCTGTGATACGGTGAGAGAACTGACTTGATGTTTTGCGTTTCAATCGCACTTGTGCAGTTAGCAAGAGTCGCCACCGACTTTTCTTTTATCCAAAAGGAAAGGTAAAAAAGCACAGGAAAGACCTTTCGAGATTTTTCTCGGGTTCGGGGGGTAGATTATGAAAAGGGAAGGTATTAGCACCCTTTTCATCCATGGTTTTCCATGGGCTCTTAGTTACTCGTTTAGATCACTTGCTTTTGATTGTGGGCTTGTGGTGTGGGCTTTGAAAGTATTTTGAAAAATCTCTTTGTAATGGTTCTCGTCTCTATAAGAACGTATACAAAGTTTTGTTTCGAAAAGTGGTTCTAAGATGTGTTTGTGAATCGTGTTTCGAAAAGTGTTTTGAAAAGAGGTTTTGCAATGGTTCTCGTCTATATAAGAACGTATACAAAATATTTTATCTTTTTGAAAATGTTTTGAAACGAGAGTGTAGGTGTAAAAGTTTTTTTCACGAGCAGGCGAGTAACTAAGAGCGAATCTATCTACTCGAAAGGTCTTAAGTTGTTCTTTTCTTCTTCCTTTTAATAGTGTTATCGTACCATTGATTTGGTAAGAAGCCCCACCATTGGATGTGAAGGGACAGGCGCAGGTCAATTTTACAATCATTGAAGGCAACTTGTGAGACGCTTTAACAATTTTCGTAAGGGACGAGATTGTTTTAATCGAAGGCATCATCGAGGGTCATCGAGGGACTACGATCTTTGTTTATTGAAGGGTCATTTGCTAAAGCATCCCATATTCGAGGGACATGATTGTATTTCCGAGGCAACAAGCGAGGTTACCCTAGAGGTGCGCGTGTGAAAAGTGTGTTGGTTTCAAGTTATTTTATTCTTTGATTAGGTCATCTAGCGATTGATTTTGAATCTTGCCATACACGCCTAATTACTATACAGTATATGAAAAACAATAAATTGCGGGAATTGAAATTCTACGCTATTACAAAATATTCGGGAATGGGGGTACAATTGCTACAAATGGGGATGAATCAAATGAGATAGCAAAGTCCGAATATCAAACAATACAACCAAATCGAATTTTGTGCGATTTAATTAAAGTTATGATAATCTATGAAAATAAAATCAACAAAATATGAAATGTTAAGTATTTACATGAAAAGGGAAAGATAAAACCTAATCTAAAAAATAAAGATAATTGATTAAATTAAAATCTTTATTTTTTTGTATTTTATTAACTATATAAATAAGTTTAAAGAAAGAAAACAAATTAAGTTAAATTTTTTGATGTTTTATTAAATGTGAAAAATTAATAAAAATAAGTTTATATAAAAAAAGAAAATGATAAAAATTAATCACAAAAACCTAAATCGATTTAATAAAATTGTATTTTATGTTTTTTTTAGTCATTTTGTTAATAAATAAAAAATAAGAAGAAAAACAAATTAAATTAAAAAAGAAGAAAGAAACAATGGGCTTAAGGAAATTTAGGGGTGAGGCCCAAAGAAAAGGGTGTTATTGCTGTTAACAAAACAAGCCAGGGGGTGGATTAGTAAAACGCATGGGCCTTAGGGCAATACAAGCCTAAACCTCTAACTCTGTATTAGCTTATGATTAAGGGTTCAAAATAAATTAGGGTTCTTGGAACCCCTTCGTTCACAGTGGCGCCGCTTCGTCTCTTTCGCTCATCTCTTGTTCATCCTTTTGAACCTCTAAAATTCTCACTAAATGTCCCTTCCTAATTTGGTGAACAGAATCGCTCCTTATTTCTTTATCTCAACATGATTCGCGTTTTCTTTGAAACCCAAATTTTGATTTGAACCCTAGAAACAACGAAATTGGTTCATCTGATCTTCCTCCCCAACTCTCAGTCACCGGAACGCCGCCTCTCTTGCCTCCCTAATCTATTTTCTAGTGGTTTTCTTTGAAAAGGGTGAGATTCTGTTATTCTTAAAGCTTTTACTAATTGTTGTTTTTTTGTCTTGTTTATACATTTTCTTTTGACTACTCCATTCCTTGAGATGTATGGAAATATGTTATGAGGAAGGTGAAGAATCCATACCTGTTTGGAACTTTACAGTTTCTTGCGATTTTGAAAGGGAGCGGCGAGAACGAAACGGTGTTCCTTGCTGGTCGGAGCTTGCGCGAGGGAGGAGATGAGGATGGAGGCGTTGGTATTCTGGTAACTTTCTTCTGTCTTTTTTGTTGAATGATAAGGATGTTAGTTATCTTCATTTTTGACAGGTTTTTGATGATGGTTATTGGTTTGTGTTTGAGGCTTGACTCTGTTTTTTTGTGAGTTTGGATGCTGGTTTAGACTTTGTGGTTTTTTGTTGGATATTTGACAGGTTACAGTGTTGAGGGTCTTACTGGTTTTCTGTTTTGGTTTTGGATATGTTTTGGTTATGGATTTGTTGATGGTTCTTGGACAGTTGACAGGTTTTGTTGAGTTGGAGATTTGTGGTTTTGGATTTGTTGATGTTTCAACAGGTTTTTGTTATTTGATGGTTTAATAGGTTTTGTGAGTTTGAAAGTGATAACTGGTTTTTTTTTTGAAGTTTTGGTCTTGTTGACAGTTACTGTGTTTTTTTTTTGTTTTGGGTTTGGTTTGTTGACAGGTTTTTGATGGTAGTGAAACTGTTGCAGGTTTGGTTGATGGTGGGATGTTTGTGTTTTGAATACTGATTTATCAGTATGAGACTTTTATGTTGGTTTTTGAGGTTTTGGTTTTGTTGACAGTTTGAAGGTTTGAGGTTTGGGACTTGCTGGGCTTTCTTTAGGCTTGTCAACTGTGTTTGATATTTGGCTTAGTATGTTTGTTAACATGTCGCATGTTTTATGAGTTTTGTGATGGTTTGAGGTTTTGAGACTTTTACAGTTTTTGGACTTTGACAGTTTTTGGACTTTGACAGTTTTTGTATTTTGTAATGGTTTAGATTTTTTTCTTGACTTCTCTTACTGTTCTATTGCTTTCTTTTTATTCTATTCACCCTACTTCTGTTATCTATATTCAAAATGGTGGGAAAACAAAGAATTTGAATATTTTACTATATTGTTCTTTTGGCTTTTTAATGGCAGTTTTGTTTTCTAGCAACTTCTATGTAACTTGTGACAGTCAAGGCAGCAGGGCTGTGCATCCCAATAACCTAGGTGACTTCTTTCCTCTCTTATCTCTCAATGACACTAAGAAAGTCAATTGCTCTTTTGCTTTTTTTCCAATTCTGAAAAGTTTGCAATGAAAAATGGAAAATGATGAACTAGGCTTCTTGAACAAGTTTTTGCTTGTTTGACTTAGCTTATTATATTTCCATACTTCTGCTTTGTTGCCTGCTTTTGTTGATGTTGTTTGTTGCTATATTGTTGCCTCGTTTATGTTGTTTGCATTTTGTTTGGACAAAGCTGTTTATTTTTTGGATAGTTGTGATAATGTTGTTGTTTGTTGCCTAGTTTGTGCAGCTTGCTTGCATTCAGTTTGTAGTATTTGTTTGATTCAGTTTGACTGCATTTTGTTTGGTTCAATTTGCGCCTTTGGTTTGGGCAGTTTGTGATCATTCTGTTTAGACAGTTTGCTTGCCTTTGTTTGGAAAGCTTGTAGCATTTCTTTTCCTCTTTCTTTTTGTGAACCAAGAAGAATAATCCTCTTGTGATTTGCAAATAGAGAAAATAAATTGTGATGAATTAAAATGGCCTTCTGATTCCACTTTGCAAACTTTAATGATGAGTAGCATTTAAAATCTTTGTTTATGCCCAAATGATTTTATACTAATCACATTTCTTTCTTTTATTTTCATGTGAGCAAAATGGAGATGACAAAGCAAGGAAGGCAAGAACTTTATGGCAAGCATGGAGGTCTTTGGAGATAGCAAAAGAACTTCAGTCAAACTTAGGCATATATTAGTTCTCGTAGGCCAATCAAACATTTGAATTTCCTTGGAATTTAGAAAAACATTCTTGTATTGTATCCAACAATTGTACTAATTTATCTTTTAAATACAATAAGTTGTAAAACATAGAGTATTTAAAAGAACAAATTATTTTGTAACAATGTTTGAAAAATTGGAGAAAGTCTTATGAAATATTCTGGTGTTAATTGAAACCCTTTACTGTCAATAACTTGTAATTTTCTCTTCGCATCCTAATTGATTCTTAAAGATTCCCAATCAAGATATTTAAAACAAAATGATCCAGTCTGGTAACTTACATTCCAAGTAATCCCAATAACTATGTAACTGCATTCCAAATAAACATGCACTGTATATTCCATTTTCTGACCAAGCAAATGTTTTAAAAGACTCAAATCATCTGGTTAACCTGGATTAAGCAAGCATGAGTGTCCTACATGACAGTCTTAAATTCCATCTCTTGTCCCAAACAACCATGCCTCAAGAGCAAACATTGTCTTTTCAGTAAACTTGAGAGATCATGAAGACCTGTGAAAGCCAATTGAATCTTTTTTTGAGAATTCATTTCTTTCTGAGGATTGCAAGAAAAACCCTAATTGATGGTTTACTTCCGCAGAGGAGAATCGATCTGGTCGATTTCTGAGCCAGCTTGAACATCTGAGAAACCCTAGGGTTGTGTTTTCTATGAAAAATGGGAGGGAAATTTTTGGTGTACAACAATGACTATTTGAGCCGATACTGTTTAGGAAAATTGGCAATGAAAAGGAAGAAGAAGACTATGGGTGAGTCTTCAGGTACTCAAGAAGGAGTTGAGGGTTTAGATTATTATGTTTGGGATCCAAGAATGAAGGAAACATGTAAGTACACATGGGATATATTGGAAGCGCATAGAATATCAGGAAGCTTCTTGCACGATTCCATGGAAAAATTGTTCCTTCATCGGTCCAACCCGCAAGAGCTGGTCACTTTCCCCTCTCAAGCTGAGTACATTGCATTCTATGCTTGGCCCGAGGACAGGCGCCCGTTCTTTTCGGAGGGGGCAGCGCATGCTAGAGCGCATGAGGGTGATGAAGAAAATAATGATAATGATGGTGGTGATGACATGGATTTGTGAGATTGTGGTAACCAGCGGAGACTTTTAATTCCAGTTTTATTTTATGCTAGTCTTTAATTATTGAAACAATTTGGTATTTTTAAGTTTGTTGTGAACAACTTGAATTTGGTGTGGTATTTTGAGATTTTGTTGTTTTTTTTTTGTTGGGTAGTGGTACCCATTTTCTTTTGTTTTAAAAAAAGGGAGTTGTTTTGATTAAAATAGTTAGACATTGCTTTAGTAGATAGTGCATTTCGTTTTTATTTTATTATGAAAAAAAAAGACATAGGTGGAAGAAGTGCTCAAGGAGCGAGTTGATTTGGGAACTCAATCTAACTTGTGATTTAGGTGGTGATGATACAAATCTCGAAGCATTGCAAATAAGGTATCATTTTACCATTTTGTAGAATGTTATCATAATAATGAAAATAGTGCTTTAAGCAAAAAAGATAGTTATGTGTTGTTATGTAAAGGTGTGTGCATACTTGAATCATTAGGACATAACCACAAATGTGAGAAACTTTCCATTGTTTACTAAACTGTTAAAGTTGTAGTAATTGTTGTTTTAGCTCGAACAATTCATGCTAAATCTTGTTGTCGAAAAAGATATCTTGGAAAATTAGAAGTGATCAAGGCATTGTTTCTGTTTTATAAGATGAACCACCATTCCCAAAAGGGCTTCATCTAACCTTGTGAGTTTGTGAATCTTTGTGAACCCTTTTGAGCTTTAAATAAATTTTTTGGAATGAGTCTATCATGAAGTCAACAAATTCATAAGGATACCACTTAGTAGTTGTTAATGATTAAGGAAAACAAAAGAAAGTCAATGATGATTCATGCTAAAAGAACTTTTTTTTGTCTATAACACTTTACCCAATTTTAAAATTAACCTTTGAAGAGCATTCATGAAAAAGTGAGAAATAAATGTTTAAAGTTGAGGAGGTTGGTTAATATAGAAAAAGAATTGGTGGCACAATGCATCCCTTTGTATCAAAGAAAAAAAAGGAAATGTATTTAATAAATAAATAAAAATAAAAGAAAGAAAAAGAGAAGGGTGCATTGTGAGAAAAAGAAATCAAAAAAGTCAAAGTTGAAAGAGGGATGAAGCAAAAATGAATGCTATGAATTTGTGAAATGCTCTTCATTATCTTTACCCATCTTTATTTCAATGGCCGTGCATATATAATCTCTTGTTTTTAACTTCAGCCAAGCTACAAACTAGAAAAGTCCTTTTGTGATCTAAGTTTCCTTGATATTCTTTTTGAATTACTTGATGAACGCATGAATTGTTCTGGATGTTAGCACAATTATTATTAAGTGTGAATTGTCCCTTGTCTTAGGTACATAAGCCATATTCAGTTGATGGAGAGTAGTTGATTCAAGTATGAACACATTGTTACAAATTCTTGCATAGCTAAATATTTGTGTTTAGAACTTATTTCATTATCAAGCTTGATTCTGAAAACAGTTAATTTGTGACGTGACTGCATCTTGTGAGTTTGAACCATTCAAATTAATTTTGTTGATGTTTTTCTTCTTAATTCATCAGGTTATTTTAGTATTTATCTTTGAATTGAGGACAATCAAAGACTCAAGTTGGGGAGAGTTGTTAAGTGTCAATTTGTGCATAAAATACATATCAATTATTGACACTTTGAGATATTTTATTTTACTTTTGATTAGGTCAAATAGTTAGTTTAGTCATTTTGCATAATATCTAGAGAGTTTTGTAAGTTTAATGTGTTTGTTAGTGTTTCAGCTAAACTTGTGCAGGAAAGATGCATAAAAGTGGAGAATTTAGGCTAACCAAGCTTAAAGAAGAAGAGTGAGCTACTGCAGAGAATCTCCCGGCGAAAGTAGGCGTCGCCCGGAGAAATTGATGAAGAGAAAGAAGCTTTAATTCAGTTTTGTTTTGCTTCTAGGGCACCTGGCGAAAGGAGAATCGCTCTGCGAAGCATTCTTGTCGTCGGGCGATTAAAGATGCTCTTTTAGGGTTTTAACACGCCCAGCTGGTCACGTGTGGCATCTAGCCAAAATCGCCCGGTAAAACTTTATGGTCGCCCGACGATGGAGCGCAGATAGGCCATACTTTTGGTTACTTTTGGCCACTTTTATGGGAACTTTTCCACCAACTTTTGCTGAGTAGAGGGAAAGAAGTATGATTTTAGAGAGAGAGAGAGAGAGAGAGAGAGAGAGAGAGAGAGAGAGAGAGAGAGAGAGAGAGAGAGAGAGAGAGAGAGAGAGAGAGAGACCTTTTATTCTATGGAGAATAACATTACAACGTAGAAAGTAGATTTTTGTTCTTATCTCAAGAGGAAGAGGAGAAACAAGAACTTTTTCATTGTTCTTCAAGGAGACTTGAAGATTGATGTTCATCAACATCCATTGTCTACTCATTGAGCAAGGTTTCATGACAATGAGTAGCTAAACACCTTTTGTGTCAAGGTTAGAAGTAGTCAACTTAGACTTAATGTATTTATTTTAATCATTTTGTATATGAACTTTGTTGAAGATTAATACATGTTGGATATCTTTGTATCATTGTTATTTTTAAAGGTTTGGTCCATTATTGAGAAGTAAGTTCCATGTTTGACAAAAGATATTTATCTACTAATGAACAAACTCTGGACATAGATTTGTGATCTAGTATTCACTTGTATCAAGCATTAAAGATTATCATGTTAATAGTTAGGTTGAGAGATCATTTAAAGATTAACATGGTAACACTCACAATATTGCTTAGACATGAGAAATATTGAGAGGGTACGTGAATGTATTGATCATTGATTAGTTCATATGCAAGGATAATCGAATAACTATAGAATAGGTTGATGAAAACCAATCTTGGCACTCTTTTTTTATCAAAATAAACAATTTCAAACAACGACCTCTCTATTATCCAAAGAAATCTCTAGTGCATGAAACTTGATATTTGGTTACTAAAAGCAAGCATTAAAACTTTGTTATTGATTCAAAAACTTATAGACACTCAAACTATAGAACGGAATTAATATCACATCAATCCCTAAGGAAAACGATAATATAAATACTTTTGTTGAAAATACTACAAACAGATGGCAAAACACCAGATAAAACACAAAACATTAACAACGATGATAAAGAAACAAAAAAGAATGACAAGACATCACATGGAAACACAAACTCAGATAAGATGATAAAACATTATCATGATAACAAAATATCAGACAAGACGATGAAACATTACACCTAACAATGATATCAAAAATCAAAGTAGGATAACATACATACGCGATGGTGAAACATCGGCAACAAAGATATGTGATAGCGAAACATCGGCAAAAATATAACAAGATAGCATGGCAAAGATGACGAGACATCAACAATCCAAATGATAAAACATCACACCTAACAATGATATCGAAAATTAAAGTAGGATAACAAACATGTGCGATGGTGAAACATCGGCAAAAAGATAGCAAAGTATCATGGCAAAGATGGAAACACATCAATAATTCGGATGATAAAACATCACACCTAACAATGATATTGAGAATTAAAGTAGGATAACAAACATGTGCGATGGCGAAACATCAGCTAAAAGATGGCAAGATAACATGGCAAAGATGGCGGCACATCAACAATTCGGATGATAAAACATCACACCTAACAATGATATTGAGAATCAAAGTAGGATAACAAACATGTGCGATGGCGAAACATCGGCTAAAAGATGGCAAGATAACATGGAAAAGATGATAAGACATCAACAATCCATATGATAAAACATCACACCTAACAATGATATTGAGAATCAAGGTAGGATAACAAACATGCGCGATGGCGAAACATCAGCAACAAACATATGCAATGGCGAAACATCAGCAAAAAGATAGCAAGATAACATGGTAAAGATGGCAAAACATCAATAATGAACATAAGCGATGAGAGACATCGGTAAAAAGATATGCAATGGCGAAACATCGGCTAAAAGATAGCAAAATATCAAGGCGAGGATGGCAAGACATCAACTTAAAAAGGTTTAAAACAAAGCTAAAAGGCGCACAAATAAATAAGATTGGTTTGTATTTTTTACCTTTGAGAAGGATTTAAATTTATTAGATATGTTTTATGATTTGCCAAGAAGAAGTTTTAGTTTTAAGATGCAATATGCAAAGAAAGGAAAAATAACTAAGGGAAACTAGCCTAGCACTACCCCTAATGTTATCATACAATTATTGATACTAAGGTTGAGGATGAAAAGGGAAGTATCTAACCTATGTTATCATGCATGGATATATATCCTAATGTCTAGCTCGAAAGCTACTCTAATCGAGCAATCCTAAGGGATCATGGTAACGATGTCATAGATCCTGTGACAAAAACAAGCAAACAGATGGAAAAACATCTGAACAAACAAAAGCTCAAGCATCACTAGAATATCAAACACCTACTAGGCACAATCCTAGTAGTAGAAAGTGAGGTCCTGCCATAGACAAGCAACCAAGCATCAGACCAAGGGTCAAGCCATAGCCAAGGGGAGCGTATCACCCAAGTTAACAAGCCATAAAATTATAGGAATATAAAAGGGTCCTTAACTGTGGTATCAATTACCAGGGCAAGAAAGATCTGGGGGAAAAGACATAGTGCATGCATACACCAAGCATCAATGTTGGTCAACACGAGCTAAAGAAAACGTGGGGATCCGATTGCGGGAACCCTTTTCACTTTCCTTTAAAGGACTTAAATTCATTCAGATCTTGGGCACATGTTCAGAGCGTCTACTTGTAGAAAATGAGCATAAGAACGACATGGATTGGAATGTGCGGGGGTTGATTATGAACCCTTTCCGCTCGCCTCCTTTTGAGGACTTATTATCTGTAATATAATGCGGGCACAAATATAAACACACGTGCATAATACCTACTCTGAAGGTAGGGTTTTAAACAATCACAATTAGCACACCGACAGAATTGCCTTAAACAGGACTTTAAATAAACTAGAGGGACTCCTGACATATATCAACAACGGAGGTCCCATCATGCAACAGAAGGCAATAAAGAGCGGAAACAGTAAAATATAAATAGTGTAATACCAAACAGATAGCTATCCATAGCAACTGAGTAAGAAAGAAAAACCCAGAGAACTTCAAGCAAGCTAGCATCAGCAAACAAATCAAGTCAGAAATCACGCCATCAAATATATGCAATGAGGCTTCAAATATGAACATATACCACAGGTGATGTATAGCAGTCACAATCATATATATATCCTACAAAATAATAACAAATATACAAAGCACAAGAATTTTGCAAGCACAACCAATTGTGTTCCACAAATAAAGTGGAACACTATAGCATCAAGTCAAAATGGAAAACTTTTCTCAGAGTACCTCACACATTCATCAGACAAATTAGTGATTACAGGGAGAAATGATGAATCAATAAGGGATGGATGATGATATATCATGACAATGGCAAACATCAAAATAGTAGATGTAAGAAGGATCAAGTAGGCACATGTAACAATTAGGTCAAAACTAAAGAACTGTTGCTCCTTTCTTATCACCATGTTGAATTGACAAGTAAATTTCAATCAAGGATCAAAGGAGCAAGAGAAGAATACAAACAAAGACCTTGGATGTCAGTAGCAAACACTGCACATCCATACTCATTCATTTCATTATGGTTCACAAGCATAACAAAAGAGGGGTACCACAAAATGTATCACAAAGCTTGGATCACAAGTTAGCAAGGAAAGGAATTCAAACAAAGACAAAGTTAGAAGACTTAAACCATTCAATGACTTGAAATAATGCTTCTAACATACTATGAGGATATGATCAAGAGTTTAAAAATGTTTATTCTAAAGCATGTTGCACAAGTGCATTCAATGTACCTCAAAAACTCAAAAGAAAAGAAAAGTTTGAACATCAAATTCATAATAAGATGAAATGGTTCAAACATTATAGGTCAAGTGATCTCAAGTATTTATGAGACTATCCTTGATGTATAATTCCCCAACATGTCATCATTGATCATTTGATGACCTCAAACTCAAGGCAAAAATTCAAAACTCAAAGCAAAATTCACACAAGAACATCACTTAGGAGGTATGGATAAAAAAAAGTGCTCATCAACCAATTATGAGAAGTCAAGGGGATTGACTTGAATTTATGTGAGAAAATAGAAGCAACATGATCATTAAGTGCCAATTTATAGGCCTCACACAAGTTCATTGGCCATCAAACAAATTGCAATAAAGAATGCAACATCAATTGGTTATTTTCACTTCAAACAATACATCAAAAATAGAAAAGGACTTCCATAATTCAAACAAAAATTTTCTTAACATCTTTGAGATGTATAGAAGTCAGCAAACATGTTTTAAGTTCATGGATGGATGGGGGAAGGATCAATCAAACTTCAAACATCAAAACTAGTTGATGAAACCACCAATCTAGACAAATTTTCAAAATAAATCAATGGAAGATACCAAACCTTATCAATTAATTCAGGAAAAATATTTTTAAGATCCCAAATCCATATATGAACTTCAAACAAGAGCTAAATTCAGTTGAAACTCAAGGCAAGTTGGCTTTTGGAATCAAAACAAACAAGGGAATTATCAAAACCCTAATTATTTAGAAAATAAACTCAATTATTGATTAATCAAGTTCCAATTCTAAACAATTCAAACTAAAATCATACAAAAATATAGAAAACTCCAAAGATCAAAAAACTTATTTTTTTCATATTTTCAGAATTAAAGAAAAGTCAAAAATAAAATCAAAAGTCAAACCATTAATCAATTACACAAATATTCACATTTTCAAAATAAAATTCTAATAAATAATCAGAAAAATATCCAACCAAAGTTATATTAAAATATTAGAATTGAAAATAAGCATCCATGATTTTTTGGGAAATTTTTGGATCAAAGGAAATATCAAAATAAAATTAAATATCAAACAAACAATTAATTAATCACACGAATTTTAAAACCAATCAAAACATTTTCAAATATTCTGAAAAAAATACACAAAGTCAGAAATATTGTTTTTAAGTTTCATGAATTTTTTCAAAATTTTTCATCAAGTTTTGATTAAGAAAATAAAATAAAAGGATCAATGAAAATTAAATAACAAAAACAAGAACAAGGCCAATGAGATGATGCCACGCATTATCTTCAACCTCCAGCCATCATCAAAACACTCGTTCAAAACAGATCAACATGCCAATTTCAGATCTATCAAACAAACACGATTCTCAACCAAAATTCATGAAATCAAGCTTAAATTAAAATTGGCATATCATACTACATCATGCAATTCGAATCAAACTCAAAGATCAAACATAGATCAAGAAATCAAATCTTAAAAACTGGAATAACAAACTGCAAACATCAAAACCAGGGGCATGAATTCACAAAATCTACTTGAATCAAAGCTCAAATATACACCAATCATAATGATTGGCCAACTATAAACACAATGCACATCACAAAACACTTCAATTCATGCTCAAATCAAGATTCGGATCCAGTGGCCATACCTGAAAAAGTGAAAAGTAAATTCACTCGGTGCCTCTGATGTCTAACAAGAAACCCTTCTAGACATCTTCCTTTTGCTCCAATGAAGGTGTTTGAGTGAAGAAATGAGGACTGGAGCAAGATAATTCAGTTGCTCGATCCAAGTTACAGAGCAAGAATAATGAGAAAATTCTGAGATGCTTCCTTCAATGTAGTGCCTCCTGAGAGAATGGAAAGCTTGAGCCACTTATATAGAATGTTTAGAGTGAGGGAAATAAGTTCATAGCTCACACAAATCCGTTGGAGGGTAATTTGTCCAAAACAGGCAAGTGAGAGTGTGAGAGCATGTGCTTGCATTTTGTGTGCACTCAGAGGGAAACAAGCTGAGTTTTGAGTGAGCTATAAGTTGTATGAGTGAGGAAAACAAAGTGTAAGGGGGTGAGGTGGAAAGGATTTCACATGGGACTAATTCTCTTGTGATGAAAGTTTCCCATTTTGGAAAAAGTGTGAAAATGAGAGAGGCATGAGGTATGCACTTGGTTTGGCCTTTTCTGGCAAGATATGATGTGAAATTCGTGCAAAGCATGTGCAGCAATACTTAAAACCAAGCAGAATCGAAGGGTGCACAAAATCTGAAATTTGCATAGCCCATGCATTCACTGAAATTCAGTTGACTTCTAATGAATGCCACAGAAAATTGGCTCGTGCGTTCTCAAATTTTTCTTGAGCCAATTAAAGAACATACCCTAAGCTTCAAAACAAGCTAAGGTTCAAAATAAATGATGGAGAGATGAGAAAATATGAGGCTTAGGATTTCTGGTCAACTCAAGTTATCTTGCCCAAGACTGCACACGCGCTAGCTTAGTCAGATGCCTTCGAATTTCCGGTTTTGACACCCAACTTCCCTAAATCATAACTTCTTCGATTTTAAACCAAATTGAGTGGTTCCAAGTTTGATGAGAAGCTTTCATAGCCCTCTTTAAAATGCATGAGGCACATTTTTGAATTATGCCTTGAATCAACAATTACAGGCATGTCACCAACTGTTTGATGAATTGCCTAGGCCAAATGCCTTGTCTTACCCGACCAAATGCCCCAGATGCCTAAAAAAATGCCCAACTTGCCCTAAACTTCAAAGGCTCATAACTTTTGATTTTGAGTAAGAAGTGTGTTTTTTGTCCCCTGTGGACCCTTGTAGGTCTCTTTCCCCTCTTCAATTGGCAAAAAGAACCACCAAATTCCCCTGAAAAATGAGAAAGTTATGCCCTTGCAAAGTCAGGCCAAAATCAAGAATACTTAGTGAAATTTTCAATCACCAAGATAACTTCAAATCCAAGTAACCTCTCAAACTTTTAATTCTCATCAAAATAAATCATCAATGATCATCCCACATGAAAACACATGTCAAATGCTTCATGTTGACCAAAAGTTCACTTGGTCAATTTTGACTTTGTTGACTTTTGAGTAAAATGATTGTTTTGCCCCTTTGATTCAATTGAACCACTTCTCTTCAAAATTGGTGAACAAAATTTCAAATATATGATATTCCAAACACATAGAGGCTATGGAAAGAGTTTCCACTCAAAATTCTAAATAATTCAAAACCCTAATTCCACTGGGTATCATGAGAGACTCCTTAAACAAAATTGATTCCAATGATGATAAGAGAATGATGCTTCAATACTTGGCTCATCTAGACCCCAATTACTCCCATTTGGGCAAAACCCCAATTTTGAATGATGAATCCAAAGGATGTGATTCTCCTTATAAACAACACAATACTCAATCTTTTGATGATCCAATGAGGTGGATAAGATATCTTGAGATATGTGATACCTTTGGGCTTGAAAGATCCAAAGGTTTAGATAATAAGGCCCTCCTTGAGCAACTTTTCAATACAATCAATCTTTCAAAGCTTGAGGAAGACTTGATAAACAAAATACTTTGATCCCATCACAATGTATGAATGCAATGAAATATGATGTTTATGATGAAACATAAGCCTAAATCAAAAGGGTAAATTTTGGGGTGCAAGAGTTGTACATCTGGATATAGAGTTTTGGTCCACAGATTGGATCCATTCACAGGATAAAGCACAGACCTATACTATCTTGTACCTAGATACCCTATAATAATCTAGAATGTAATCATCAACTTTAAAATTCCTACTCTTCATGGCTGACATGGAATGTACACATGGAAGTTCTGTGAGTTCCCACCTTCTACAGGAGCACAAGTAATCCTTCAAGTTTACAGTGAATGTTTCAGCTGGGTTTTCCACGTGCCTTACTTTAAACATATGCTCGTCTGACATTCTATAATTAACATTAACAATAACAATTAACATTCTGCATTTAACATCAACAATAACAATTAACATTTTGGAATTAACATTAACAATAACAGACCATACCTGACAAACCATAAGTTTGTGAAGGCACTTGTTATGTCCATATTCTTTCTAATGTTGGGCAAAATATCATTACCAGATATTTCTTGGAACCTCATTCTGTTTTTTGCCCATCTCTCCATCATGTAAGTTCTGGTCTCCTCAAGTATTGTTACTAGTGGTTTAGCTCTAGCTTCAACAATAACACGGTTAAAGGCCTCTGACATATTGTTGAGCACAACATCACACTTGTTGGTTGTTCTAAAATATGATCTAGACCAATATCTTGGTGGAGTCTTCATAATATGGAGATATGCCTCTCCACTGATCATTCTCATTACCCTCATCTCTCTTTTCCAAGCTTGTGAGTATGTAGATTTAGCAGCCTTCCAAATAAGATCCTTATATGTTTTTCCAGGATACCTATTCCTGAAATTGTTATACAGATGCCTAACACAAAATCGATGTTCAACATTGGGAAGTAACTCTTCCATTGTAGGTAAAAGTCCATGTAAAAAACAATGATAACTAATAGTAAATTATCAAGAAAATAATCAGATAAATATAAAGATTCAGTGATGTATTTTGTGTATCTTCTGTTGGTCTGAAATGAAAGTGTATGAGCGACATTCATGTCCACCTCCCAGATCATCAATCAATAGCTTCAAAAACCATGTCCAATTATCTCTATTTTCACCTTCAACAATTGCAAACGTTATAGGAAGCATCTGATCATTAGGATCCCTTCCTATAGCTGCCAAAATTTCACCTCCACAAAGCCCCTTCAAAAAGCAACCATCTAATTCTATCACATGCTTACATAATTTAAAACTTTCCTTGCACCCTTCGTAGCATATGTAAATCCTTTTTAAAAATGGTCTCTGATCATCAGCACCTTCTGGAACAGGTTTAACATTCATCTTAACTGTTGACCCTAAATTGGCTCTTAGCAGTTCGTGACAATAGTCATATATCCTAGTGTAATCACCCAAAAAGGAACAATCAACCCTATTCCTTGTAGCCAATCTTGCTCTTATTGCTTTAGTCTTGTTTACCCCTACATTCCACTTCCTCAATGCCTTTTCTTTAATGTCCTAGACCTTCAACCTATGGTTGTTTTTCAATGCATTCTGAATCATCTTGCTCAACCACTTTGTGCTTAACATCCTCACATTATACTCCCTACTGCAGTTATGATTGTCAATTACTTTCCTTATTTTCCAGGTTTCCTCATTTAATAACTTGGCAAAATAAACCTCCCACTCACAACCTTCCTTACATCTCACCCTCACCCTTTTCTTAACATTTTTATAGCCTTGAGGGCTCTTCCATTTTGAAAAGCATATGAGGCAATTGCTTCCTTAATGTCATCCTTTGAAGTAAAATACATTCCTAATTACCATTTGTAATTGAACATATCTTTTATCTCTTTGAAAATTGGGCATTTCTTCCTTTTAACCCCACTACTGTCATTACTGTCACATCCACTTTGAAGATCATCATTGTCATTTCCACTCCCCTTATATTCCTTTATATCTTTGTTGCACTTTCCTTTTCCTTTTCCTTTTCCTTTTCCTTTTTATATTTCATTACTGCTATACACAGTCAGGTTTGCAATTTCATTTTCATCAATGTCCTCATAACCATCAGATTCATCGTCAAAGGCTACTTCTAGGGCACTATCATACTGGTAACTCTCATCCTCACTGTCATCAGAATTGGATTCATCATGCACCTGACCATCAGTATTTGGCTCCACCTCAAAAAAATTTGACTCCACTTCAACACATGTTGATTCCAACCCAACATTTGCATCATTCAATCCATCATTACTTTGTTCCACAACAACATTTGCATCATTCATTCCATCATTAACTTCATCCACACCAACAACATACTCCTTTAACTTTCCTTCAATGTTATCATGCAGCTTGCTAAGAAACTCCTCCATCTCATCTACAATATTCTCAGGCTCCTCAACAGGATCATCACAATACTCAAGTTAAGATAAACTGTGTTGAATGTAAACATGAACACTATGATGCACCCTGTATAGGTCTGTAATTTCTAGAGCACATTTGTCATCAATTAGTTCATTCATCCCAAATTGTGGGTCTTTGTAATACATTTTCTCTATATTGTCCGCATAACCTAAGTCTTTCAATACACCAACTAACTCGAAGTAACTCCACCTATCAAGATCTACTGACAATTCAGATACCAGACCTCCTTCTTAGACACTAAGCTCTGGATCAACGAACTCACCAATGTGGTGAATTATGAGTTTTAGAAATTCATCCATTAAACCTAAATCCCATAACAAAAATTGAATAAGATACCTAAATACCCAAATCCCAGAACAAAAATTGAATGGAATACCTAAATCCCTAAATACCAGTTACTAACGAGTATGAGAATAGTTACCTGGAACGCAATCACCTTCACAATCACCTATGCGATCACCTTCTCAAGCTTCGCAAGCCTCTTCAAACTCGCCTCTGCATATCCTCATTCTTCCTCTTTCCTTTGGTTTTCGTTTTGACAAAATGAACATGTATATTGTGCTTTTGGAGATTGCTTGTCCTAATTCTTTGCCACGTCGTCTCCAACAAGCCACTTCAGCATGACAAATGCCACCTGGAGCCTGTTTTTTGTATTTAACTAATGTTTCACTAACGGAAGGACTAACGTGGTTACGTTTTGAAACTTAAGAGACCAATTTGGCATGAAAAAAGAATAAGGGACCAAAGTGAACCATGACCTATAGTTAAGGGACCAAAATGAGTATTTTTCATATATATATATATATATATATATATATATATATATATATATATATATATATATATATATATATATATATATATATATATATATATATATATATATATATATATATATATATATATATATATATATATATATATATATATATATATATATATATATATATATATAAAGAAATTGTCTATCATTATTTCTCTTATATTTTTCGATTCGTTTTCAACTCAATCGCCTATTTATTTATTAATTTTGTTATATTTAAAACCGATTATATATCGTAGTTTATTTTGTAATTTTCATTTTGCTCTAAATTCAATCTTCTATTTATTATTTAATATTATTAACAATATGTAGAAATGTTAAAATGGGATAGCTCATATGGGTCGTCCGGTCTGGTCCAGAAAATCATAGGACTTGATTAAAGTTCATATTTTTAAGGGTTTTTTTAGCTCAGTTTTAAAAAGTCTACTACCCATTAGGACTAGTTCATATGAGCCGTGAGTAGCCCTAGACCCGCATAGCTATAAATTTTAAAAATTATATTAATTTTTATATTGTGTTACTCCTAAATAACACTTTGATTTTTTCCATTTTACTAAATTTTGTCTCTATTCAATTCAATATTTCTTTTTGAAATATTATACATTAATATAATTAACATTCTTTCTTCGTATCCTATGTATCTCTTATGTTAAATATTCGAATATTACTTTATACAATTTAGATATTTATTGTATTTAAAAACACATTCTAGTATTTATAAAATATAATATAATACTTAAAAATATATTATGTTTAAAATAATATAATTTTTTATTTTGTTAATAATAAGCATTATAGACTTTTTATTTCTATTATTTTATCAAAAAAGGCTTATTTGAGGTTTTGAAGCCGAAACTCATCTAGGATGAGACTCATGTAGTAATTTTTAAGCCTATATTATAATAGAGTTTTTTTTAACTCGACTCTAAAAAACCTGAAATCCACTAGAATGGCCCATTTAAGTCCGGATAGTCTATTTTGACAGCTCTAAATAAACTAAAATAAATGTTTACTATAACAAAATTTATTTTCTTTAGTATAAAAAACTAGTAAGAAACTCGTGATATCACACGAGTCCCATCTGAAATCACATTACACATTCATCAGACCCTCATTTATAAAGTATGAATTTATTATTCAATTGGTTGACATTCACATAGTTACAAATATAAGCTAATAATATGGACTAACTTTTAAACATTGATTTGTAATTATAATAAACCGTACATTCGACTCTCTAACTTCAATTATATAAACAACAACAACAAAAAAAGGTTTTGAGATGTGCATTAAAATGAACAGTCTACAGTTGGTATCTCATAGATACGTTCACATCTACCCGTCTTAATAGCATGGACTATATCAGAACGAGCTCCTCTTGGAACAACAAAAATTTTTTATCTAAAATCTCTTCCAAAAACAATAGCTTGTCCACTTAGTCAACTTTGAAAGCTAAAACAATAGCCTACCCACCTAACAAAGAAGAAGTTGAAGCTGAATCAATAACATGTCCTTAATTCTTCAAAAACATATAATGTCAGCTATTTTCGTCTAATTAATAATGGGAAAACTCAAATCATTCGATTTATTAAATGTATTTCTTATTTGTTAAGTTTGAATTCATGTATTTAATTGGTTAACATTCATATAGTTAGAATATATAATCATTTATCAAATTTGAATTTTCCTTTATATAACATTCTTTGAAGTTTACAAATATTATACAATCTTTAGATGTTATAGCAAAGTAATAATATTTTATTTTTCAACAAATTAGTCAATAAAATAATTTTTTGAATAATTAATCAATAAAAATATTTAGAAGTTTTTTTAATATAATATTTTATTTTTCTTCTGAGTCAAAAAATAATTGTAACTTATTTCCGTTTATGAAAATGATTGTATCAATAAATATTTACCACTTATCATTATTTTTTTTTCATTCTATTTTATTATTATTTTTCGTGATTACTATTTATAATTTTTTTTAAAAGATTTAGTGTTATATTAATAAATTTGAAACATCATTTTTCACTATTTGTTATAAATAATAATCTATCCATCTAAATATTTCAAATTTCGTTTTGTCAAATTAATAATAATGATATTGTAAACTAAATTAATCATGATTGGAATTTTGCAATATTTTTTATTGGATAAAACTCTTTCTAATTAAATATTCGATATATTTTCCAATTTAAGAAATAAATTCCAAAATTTACTAACAATATTTTTATAATTAAACACAAATTTAAACTAAATTAATTCCATTATTTAGGTCTCTCATTGTTATTAGGAATTTAAAATTAAAATAAATATATTATTGATTATTACTATTAAAAAAAACTAATTGAACCTCCAATTTCAAAAGAAAAACAAAATATTCACTTACAACATCTTCGAATCTATAATTATCTTCATTCCAAAAAAAAACTAAATAAATTAAAAATCATAATTAACATTTTTTTATGTTAGAAATTTTTATTAATTTACTCCATTCAATAATTAACATTTTCTCTTACTTCATAATTAATTAAATTTAAGTTTATTAATGTATTATTTTTCATTTTAAATTTTATGTTTCTTTGTTTATATTGATATTAATGATTGATGTATAAAAAAAGGAATTTAAAATATTTTATCCTCATTTGATATTTTAGTATTTTAATAATCAAATTTTAAAAATAAAAAATTTATAATCAAGTTATTATAATAATTTAGTAATAATGATATTAAAAATAATTTTCTCAAAATACAATATAAGATATTTTATTTTAAAAATAAATTTTTAAAATAACTTTTAGAAAAAAATTGAATACTAAAAAAATAAAATTTGTTTAATTGAAAATTTTGGTAACCAAAAATACGATAAAAATAAAATAATTTTGTGTTTGTTGTTTTTTTAGTATTTAACACTTGCAGTTTGAAGAACAATTTTGCAAATTCACACAGTTTCACCTTCTTTCTAAATCTCATTCCATAGAATCCAAAACAGAAGAAAAAAACGTACAAAGTGTTTCTCAAGAAAAATAGTCTTTTTAAAAACTAAGTTGAATCTTTTTCATTACAACAATTTATTACACTGTATTAAATCTGATCTGAAACTTTGTCTCATTCAATTATACAAACAGATTGCATCATAAGTCAAATTAAAAAACTTCCTACATCATACTAATGTGGGAATTTATTGTCAAAACTTATTCCTTGACTATAAAAGAGTAACTATATTCATCAGAAGGTAGGGAGAAAAAAATGAGACAAACTCTAAATAAACTAAAATAAATGTCTACTATAACTACATTTTTTTAACCCGACTTTAAGAAACCTAAAACCCACTAGAATAGACTCATTTAAAATTGGATAGTCCATTTTGACAACTCTAAATAAACTAAAATAAATGTCTACTATAACGAAATTTATTTTTTAGTATAAAAAACAAAAGTATTTATTTTTTCATGTATCTTAAGAGAAAATATAATAAAATAATACAAATATGAATGGTGGCAAATGTTGTGGTGCTATATAAGAAAACCATTCATTAATTTTTGTTTTTCATTTCAAAGTTGTTTTCGTGAGGTCATTTTTTTTCTCCATTCTTCTTCTTCTTCCATTTTCAAAAGATGGGAAAACAGAGCAATGAAACACAATCCCCTGTTTCTGACCCAACAAAATTCTCAATTCTTAATCTCATCGACCTCTCAAATCCCAACATAAACCAATCCGTTAATCTACTCAAACAGGTTTGTAAATTGTTTCTATCACCCTTTTACTTGGTTCAATTTACTCTGTTTTTTTCAAACATTAACCTTAGTTTTTCATGTTTTATTTTTTGGGATTTTAAGGCATGTTTGGATTCTGGTTTTTTCTATGTTGTAAACCATGGAATAACCGAGGAATTCATGGACGAGGTTTTTGCACAAAGCAAGAGGTTTTTCTCTCTTCCTTTAAAGGAAAAGATGAAGATTTTGAGAAATGAAAAACACAGAGGATATACACCTGTTCTTGATGAAACACTTGATCCTCAACATCAACTTCATGGTACAAAACTTTTGATTTTGTTGCATGTGTATTTTATAGATAAAAATTTCATTTTTTTGAAATTTTTTTTATTGTTTTTCAAGTAGGGGATTACAAAGAGGGTTTTTATATTGGAATTGAAGTAGATGAAGGTGACCCAGAATCAAGTAAACCCTTTTATGGGACTAATAAATGGCCTGAACCAGGTAATAAGAATCAATTTTTTGGTTTTTGAGAAAAAAATTAAATTTTATTCAATTGGTATTCCATTTTTTTGCTTTGTTTGATATACTTTTTTTTCTGTATTTTTTTTTTATGTGTAGATGTTCTTCCAGGATGGAAGGAAACTATGGAAAAGTTTCATAGAGAGGCATTGTAAGTATATCATTGATGTTATTTTTCTGTCATAAGATTAAGATGCTATAGTTAGTGTGGATACTTCAAATTGAAGAGGTGTCCGATGCTGACACATATGATTAGGGTTTTAAAAAATGGTCGCTTAAAGACTTTTGCGATTTCGGTTGGTACAGGTGTCGCGACACTGATTACGGTCGTCACGGTGTGAATTAACCATAATTTGTTCTTCAATATAGAAAACGGTGATAACGGTATAAGTAGTCGCGGCGGTTTTCGCGGTCGCGGGCTGTTTTTCAAAACCATTGAATTTTCTCAAAGTATTGTCGGTGTCAACATGTCAGGGTCATGTCCATATTAGGTTTCAACAAACATTGACTTAATTTGAATCCTTGTTGTTTGACTTAATTTGAATCCTTGTTCTGTGCTCATTGTGGGAGGGGGTTCAAACTTTTTTTCTCATTACTTTCTTGTAAGTATGATTGTTAGGGTTTTAAAAATGGTCGACTCACACGCTTAGGGCCATGATATCATGGTTGCTTACAACTTCGAAACTGCATTGGAACTGAAACTGCAACCATATTAGTTTAATATGATTGCGCCAACATAGTAGAGATGTCTTGGTTCGACGAGTATTGCTTTTGCACTCTTTTGTTAAAGAAAAAATTGAATATGATTGAGGTTTTTCGTAATATGGAGTCAACTTGTTAAGTAGTGTATTATGATAAACATTTATTAGTCTTCTTCACATATTTGTCATTTTTTTCGGTTAATTGTTTTATTTATTTGGGGAATCCAGAGAAGTTGGGAAAGCAGTTGGAAAGATAATAGCCCTTGCACTTGATTTGGATGTCAATTTTTTCGATAAACCAGAAATGCTTGGAGAGCCGATTGCAACTCTGCGTCTGCTGCACTATGGAGGTATTGAATCGGTGTTTTTGGTGTCTTTATTGTAGCTTGTACAATTAGAAGGATTAATTATGTAGTTGTGTTCATCTATATTTTGTGAAGGTCAAATCTCGGATCCCTCGAAAGGATTATATGGAGCTGGAGCTCATACTGACTTTGGTTTACTTACACTGTTAGCAACCGATGATGTTGCGGGTCTTCAAGTAAGGTTCCAACTGATATTTCATTTGCAATTTCAAATATATGTTGTAATTAATTAAGAACCTATCAATCACTGATACAGACACTGCACACGAAACTGGCACGCCGACACAGAAAATGGAAATAATTGAAATGTTAGTGCTACGAAATCATGAATGTTAACACCTTTCGTTGCAGATATGCAAGGATAGGGATGCTAAACCTCAGAAATGGGAGGATGTGTCGCCGTTGAAGGGGTTAGTCCTTCTGTCACTGGATTTTTTCGGTTAGAGAACAAACAATTCAATCAAAAGGACAATTATCTGAATAAACTTTCGAAAATTTAAATTTTTTGTGAGATACAATATATCTAGTATTAAATCAAATTGTGCTTCTATTAGACTTGAAGTACGCTGCTATGACTTATAAGTTGTTACTTTTTCACGCTGTTCTTCAGAAGTACTAAAATTATTTGTCTGGTTGCTTTTGTTGCAGGGCATTCGTAGTGAATCTCGGTGACATGCTTGAGCGCTGGAGCAATGGTGTTTTCAAGTAAGAAACCTTTCTCACCTTGTGGTGTTTTCGAGCATGATTGAGGCAGACATATTTCTCACCTTTCGTTTATGCTGCATAATTTAGTTTACTTATAAGCCTATGTCTGATTTAGCGGTGGAAGTGCGTTGAACGCGTGTCTACCTTGAAGTAACAACTTAAATTTTATTGATTGTGTAGTCAACAATTTGATTTGCATTTATTTTCAGGTCCACACTGCACCGAGTTCTAGGAAACGGTCAAGAGAGATATTCTGTAAGCCCAAAATATCTTTCTTTTGATTCAATGTTTTCATCTTCCCCTTTCGATTCTTAATTTCATTGTAAAACTAGTGCTCACATTGTTTCGTATTGATTTTCATTTAAAGTTTCTTCACGCACATGAAGAAATTCAATAAATCACTTGAGGAGTGTTATAATTATACTAAATTATTCACATTGATCCTTAGAATATTGCAATATTGTCTTGTTCTACAGATTGCATACTTTTTGGAGCCTAGTCATGATTGTTTAGTGGAATGCTTACCAACCTGCAAATCCGAAACTAACCCTCCCAAGTAAGTTAATTTCATTAAGAGAGTATCTTAGTTTTAAATTGCGATTGCAGACATATCATGGTTGCAATTACATCGTCATTTTTGGAACGACAACAAACACGGTCTATGGGAATGTAATTGCAACCAACCACTTATGAGTTGGAGGAATCGATGTCACTTTAAAGTTAAAGTTGCGACCTGAAACATGATTTGCGTAATATAAACATAAAATGTCTTACATTTTCTCCTTTTGTTGTTGTAGGTATCCTCCTATCTTATGCCGCGACTACTTGAGCCAGCGCTACAACGACACTCATGCGGATTTGAGTATTTACAAGAAAGAACAATCTTAAGTAGAAATAGTGAGTCTTTGGAGCTGTGCAGCATAGAGAATTTTATTTCTTAGCCATTGTCAAGTTGGTTAAGCTTTTTTAGTTGCATGATGTTTTAGGAATAACAGCATCATATGTTTGTTGTGTTAGATAGGTTTTTTTAAATTAACACTATTTTTTAGGGGGGAAAGAGGGTTATTTATTTGGTTTAGTCCTTACTATTATTAAACCTATAATATTGTTAGAAGAACAACCTTCTTCAAAAGAATAAACATACAAAACTCGAATAATATTCAAATAATACACAAATACGATGATTTATAACAATGTTTGGTCAATTGTGTCTGTCTACATCTCATGGGCGTGGTAGGGATGGGTTTTACCTTTTCCGTATTCAAACTCAATTTATAGTTAGATATTCGTTCTTCATCCTGAATCCAAATGAAGATAAATAATTAAACTAAAAATTTGTCTCAAACAATAAAAATACACAACTTTTTTTTTAAATAATAATACTTGTAAGAACAAACACAGCATATCATACTCAATTTTTTTAAAAATAATAATACTTGTAAGAACAAAAGATAAGGTTTTTTGTTTTCTTTTGAAAAAGAGATACAAAATATAATATATTTCCTCCGTATCATAATAAGTGTTTCATTTATACTCTTTATGTTTTAAAATGTCTCCTTAGAATACCAATATAATATTTATTATTTTTTCACTACTCTCACGTTTACTAATTTATGTTTTTCAACTATTCCACTAAAAAGTATTTTGGTAAAGGATATTAACTTTATCATTAAAATTAAGTTAATTAAGAAGCGTGCATAGCTAAAACAAGAAAGGAAGTATTTGATAAGCAAGTTGGAACCATGCATGTCAGCATCCATTCCATTCCATTATGGCTGGCTGCCAAGTTCAAGTTTTCTCTTAGACTTAGACTTAGACTTCAACAAACGCACAAACTAGACATTTGGATTCTACAATCCAAAATACACTTCAGATGCATGGTGTGGTTTGATCACCGGCCACTTGTAAATAGGCATATTTGTTGTTTCATTTTTATACTGCCATTTCTTTCTTGTCGGCTTATATATATATTTGATTCAACGCTTGATTTTTTTTTTATGGTCAAAATATTGTTCTTATCATCTCTGCTTTGTGACTCTAAGAGCAATATGGGAAAAACTAGACACCACTATAATGGGGTCCCATGGTGGGGTGGAAGTTGGACAACTTTTGCCTTAGAAGTTTTGTGGCAAATCAGAAATTGAATATCTTTTACTTTAGAAATTGGATGGTATTTAGCATGGATTAATGATTTTTTTTTACCACTATGGAGAAATGATGTTTTTAGTTATTGATATATTATTATTTATATTTAATGGTTTAGATTTGTCAACTGCAATTTGTTGGTGATTTTCTTTTGTTGATTTTTTAAAAAAAAATTGCAATAATAAAATATTATATTTAATATATTTTTTGTTGAGATTTTTTATTGAGAATTTCTTGATGCACCATATATTTTTCTAGCGCACCACACAAATTTCTTTAAATGTCTCTAGATTTTGGAGATACATCTCTGAGACGTGTTCAGGATGTGATAAAACACAAAATTTCAGAGATACATTTACGATATCAAACTAGTGTTATATTTCCAGAAAAATTCATTACATAATACAGCAAAAACAGAAATGAAATACACCAACTTCACAAGATTCCAACACCATTGATATCGTAAAATAAGTAATACATAAGAGATTTTAACATAGATAAAACAATACCTTCAAATCCAGGTGGACATTGCAACATCTTGATAATATCATTGATCGATCTCGAAATAGTCGCATACAGCTCGATCGGAACTAATTAACCGATATTGCATTTTTGGTTCCTACCCGTAGATGCATCTTCGAGAATATATCAAGTTTAACAAAAAAAAAAGGTGTGTCTCAAAAATACACTTCCGAGAATGCGAGGACAGATTGAGGTTTTAACACTCACAATATTGCTTAGACATGAGAAATATTGAGAGGGTACGTGAATGTATTGATCATTGATTAGTTCATATGCAAGGATAATCGAATAACTATAGAATAGGTTGATGAAAACCAATCTTGGCACTCTTTTTTTATCAAAATAAACAATTTCAAACAACGACCTCTCTATTATCCAAAGAAATCTCTAGTGCATGAAACTTGATATTTGGTTACTAAAAGCAAGCATTAAAACTTTGTTATTGATTCAAAAACTTATAGACACTCAAACTATAGAACGGAATTAATATCACATCAATCCCTAAGGAAAACGATAATATAAATACTTTTGTTGAAAATACTACAAACAGATGGCAAAACACCAGATAAAACACAAAACATTAACAACGATGATAAAGAAACAAAAAAGAATGACAAGACATCACATGGAAACACAAACTCAGATAAGATGATAAAACATTATCATGATAACAAAATATCAGACAAGACGATGAAACATTACACCTAACAATGATATCAAAAATCAAAGTAGGATAACATACATACGCGATGGTGAAACATCGGCAACAAAGATATGTGATAGCGAAACATCGGCAAAAATATAACAAGATAGCATGGCAAAGATGACGAGACATCAACAATCCAAATGATAAAACATCACACCTAACAATGATATCGAAAATTAAAGTAGGATAACAAACATGTGCGATGGTGAAACATCGGCAAAAAGATAGCAAAGTATCATGGCAAAGATGGAAACACATCAATAATTCGGATGATAAAACATCACACCTAACAATGATATTGAGAATTAAAGTAGGATAACAAACATGTGCGATGGCGAAACATCAGCTAAAAGATGGCAAGATAACATGGCAAAGATGGCGGCACATCAACAATTCGGATGATAAAACATCACACCTAACAATGATATTGAGAATCAAAGTAGGATAACAAACATGTGCGATGGCGAAACATCGGCTAAAAGATGGCAAGATAACATGGAAAAGATGATAAGACATCAACAATCCATATGATAAAACATCACACCTAACAATGATATTGAGAATCAAGGTAGGATAACAAACATGCGCGATGGCGAAACATCAGCAACAAACATATGCAATGGCGAAACATCAGCAAAAAGATAGCAAGATAACATGGTAAAGATGGCAAAACATCAATAATGAACATAAGCGATGAGAGACATCGGTAAAAAGATATGCAATGGCGAAACATCGGCTAAAAGATAGCAAAATATCAAGGCGAGGATGGCAAGACATCAACTTAAAAAGGTTTAAAACAAAGCTAAAAGGCGCACAAATAAATAAGATTGGTTTGTATTTTTTACCTTTGAGAAGGATTTAAATTTATTAGATATGTTTTATGATTTGCCAAGAAGAAGTTTTAGTTTTAAGATGCAATATGCAAAGAAAGGAAAAATAACTAAGGGAAACTAGCCTAGCACTACCCCTAATGTTATCATACAATTATTGATACTAAGGTTGAGGATGAAAAGGGAAGTATCTAACCTATGTTATCATGCATGGATATATATCCTAATGTCTAGCTCGAAAGCTACTCTAATCGAGCAATCCTAAGGGATCATGGTAACGATGTCATAGATCCTGTGACAAAAACAAGCAAACAGATGGAAAAACATCTGAACAAACAAAAGCTCAAGCATCACTAGAATATCAAACACCTACTAGGCACAATCCTAGTAGTAGAAAGTGAGGTCCTGCCATAGACAAGCAACCAAGCATCAGACCAAGGGTCAAGCCATAGCCAAGGGGAGCGTATCACCCAAGTTAACAAGCCATAAAATTATAGGAATATAAAAGGGTCCTTAACTGTGGTATCAATTACCAGGGCAAGAAAGATCTGGGGGAAAAGACATAGTGCATGCATACACCAAGCATCAATGTTGGTCAACACGAGCTAAAGAAAACGTGGGGATCCGATTGCGGGAACCCTTTTCACTTTCCTTTAAAGGACTTAAATTCATTCAGATCTTGGGCACATGTTCAGAGCGTCTACTTGTAGAAAATGAGCATAAGAACGACATGGATTGGAATGTGCGGGGGTTGATTATGAACCCTTTCCGCTCGCCTCCTTTTGAGGACTTATTATCTGTAATATAATGCGGGCACAAATATAAACACACGTGCATAATACCTACTCTGAAGGTAGGGTTTTAAACAATCACAATTAGCACACCGACAGAATTGCCTTAAACAGGACTTTAAATAAACTAGAGGGACTCCTGACATATATCAACAACGGAGGTCCCATCATGCAACAGAAGGCAATAAAGAGCGGAAACAGTAAAATATAAATAGTGTAATACCAAACAGATAGCTATCCATAGCAACTGAGTAAGAAAGAAAAACCCAGAGAACTTCAAGCAAGCTAGCATCAGCAAACAAATCAAGTCAGAAATCACGCCATCAAATATATGCAATGAGGCTTCAAATATGAACATATACCACAGGTGATGTATAGCAGTCACAATCATATATATATCCTACAAAATAATAACAAATATACAAAGCACAAGAATTTTGCAAGCACAACCAATTGTGTTCCACAAATAAAGTGGAACACTATAGCATCAAGTCAAAATGGAAAACTTTTCTCAGAGTACCTCACACATTCATCAGACAAATTAGTGATTACAGGGAGAAATGATGAATCAATAAGGGATGGATGATGATATATCATGACAATGGCAAACATCAAAATAGTAGATGTAAGAAGGATCAAGTAGGCACATGTAACAATTAGGTCAAAACTAAAGAACTGTTGCTCCTTTCTTATCACCATGTTGAATTGACAAGTAAATTTCAATCAAGGATCAAAGGAGCAAGAGAAGAATACAAACAAAGACCTTGGATGTCAGTAGCAAACACTGCACATCCATACTCATTCATTTCATTATGGTTCACAAGCATAACAAAAGAGGGGTACCACAAAATGTATCACAAAGCTTGGATCACAAGTTAGCAAGGAAAGGAATTCAAACAAAGACAAAGTTAGAAGACTTAAACCATTCAATGACTTGAAATAATGCTTCTAACATACTATGAGGATATGATCAAGAGTTTAAAAATGTTTATTCTAAAGCATGTTGCACAAGTGCATTCAATGTACCTCAAAAACTCAAAAGAAAAGAAAAGTTTGAACATCAAATTCATAATAAGATGAAATGGTTCAAACATTATAGGTCAAGTGATCTCAAGTATTTATGAGACTATCCTTGATGTATAATTCCCCAACATGTCATCATTGATCATTTGATGACCTCAAACTCAAGGCAAAAATTCAAAACTCAAAGCAAAATTCACACAAGAACATCACTTAGGAGGTATGGATAAAAAAAAGTGCTCATCAACCAATTATGAGAAGTCAAGGGGATTGACTTGAATTTATGTGAGAAAATAGAAGCAACATGATCATTAAGTGCCAATTTATAGGCCTCACACAAGTTCATTGGCCATCAAACAAATTGCAATAAAGAATGCAACATCAATTGGTTATTTTCACTTCAAACAATACATCAAAAATAGAAAAGGACTTCCATAATTCAAACAAAAATTTTCTTAACATCTTTGAGATGTATAGAAGTCAGCAAACATGTTTTAAGTTCATGGATGGATGGGGGAAGGATCAATCAAACTTCAAACATCAAAACTAGTTGATGAAACCACCAATCTAGACAAATTTTCAAAATAAATCAATGGAAGATACCAAACCTTATCAATTAATTCAGGAAAAATATTTTTAAGATCCCAAATCCATATATGAACTTCAAACAAGAGCTAAATTCAGTTGAAACTCAAGGCAAGTTGGCTTTTGGAATCAAAACAAACAAGGGAATTATCAAAACCCTAATTATTTAGAAAATAAACTCAATTATTGATTAATCAAGTTCCAATTCTAAACAATTCAAACTAAAATCATACAAAAATATAGAAAACTCCAAAGATCAAAAAACTTATTTTTTTCATATTTTCAGAATTAAAGAAAAGTCAAAAATAAAATCAAAAGTCAAACCATTAATCAATTACACAAATATTCACATTTTCAAAATAAAATTCTAATAAATAATCAGAAAAATATCCAACCAAAGTTATATTAAAATATTAGAATTGAAAATAAGCATCCATGATTTTTTGGGAAATTTTTGGATCAAAGGAAATATCAAAATAAAATTAAATATCAAACAAACAATTAATTAATCACACGAATTTTAAAACCAATCAAAACATTTTCAAATATTCTGAAAAAAATACACAAAGTCAGAAATATTGTTTTTAAGTTTCATGAATTTTTTCAAAATTTTTCATCAAGTTTTGATTAAGAAAATAAAATAAAAGGATCAATGAAAATTAAATAACAAAAACAAGAACAAGGCCAATGAGATGATGCCACGCATTATCTTCAACCTCCAGCCATCATCAAAACACTCGTTCAAAACAGATCAACATGCCAATTTCAGATCTATCAAACAAACACGATTCTCAACCAAAATTCATGAAATCAAGCTTAAATTAAAATTGGCATATCATACTACATCATGCAATTCGAATCAAACTCAAAGATCAAACATAGATCAAGAAATCAAATCTTAAAAACTGGAATAACAAACTGCAAACATCAAAACCAGGGGCATGAATTCACAAAATCTACTTGAATCAAAGCTCAAATATACACCAATCATAATGATTGGCCAACTATAAACACAATGCACATCACAAAACACTTCAATTCATGCTCAAATCAAGATTCGGATCCAGTGGCCATACCTGAAAAAGTGAAAAGTAAATTCACTCGGTGCCTCTGATGTCTAACAAGAAACCCTTCTAGACATCTTCCTTTTGCTCCAATGAAGGTGTTTGAGTGAAGAAATGAGGACTGGAGCAAGATAATTCAGTTGCTCGATCCAAGTTACAGAGCAAGAATAATGAGAAAATTCTGAGATGCTTCCTTCAATGTAGTGCCTCCTGAGAGAATGGAAAGCTTGAGCCACTTATATAGAATGTTTAGAGTGAGGGAAATAAGTTCATAGCTCACACAAATCCGTTGGAGGGTAATTTGTCCAAAACAGGCAAGTGAGAGTGTGAGAGCATGTGCTTGCATTTTGTGTGCACTCAGAGGGAAACAAGCTGAGTTTTGAGTGAGCTATAAGTTGTATGAGTGAGGAAAACAAAGTGTAAGGGGGTGAGGTGGAAAGGATTTCACATGGGACTAATTCTCTTGTGATGAAAGTTTCCCATTTTGGAAAAAGTGTGAAAATGAGAGAGGCATGAGGTATGCACTTGGTTTGGCCTTTTCTGGCAAGATATGATGTGAAATTCGTGCAAAGCATGTGCAGCAATACTTAAAACCAAGCAGAATCGAAGGGTGCACAAAATCTGAAATTTGCATAGCCCATGCATTCACTGAAATTCAGTTGACTTCTAATGAATGCCACAGAAAATTGGCTCGTGCGTTCTCAAATTTTTCTTGAGCCAATTAAAGAACATACCCTAAGCTTCAAAACAAGCTAAGGTTCAAAATAAATGATGGAGAGATGAGAAAATATGAGGCTTAGGATTTCTGGTCAACTCAAGTTATCTTGCCCAAGACTGCACACGCGCTAGCTTAGTCAGATGCCTTCGAATTTCCGGTTTTGACACCCAACTTCCCTAAATCATAACTTCTTCGATTTTAAACCAAATTGAGTGGTTCCAAGTTTGATGAGAAGCTTTCATAGCCCTCTTTAAAATGCATGAGGCACATTTTTGAATTATGCCTTGAATCAACAATTACAGGCATGTCACCAACTGTTTGATGAATTGCCTAGGCCAAATGCCTTGTCTTACCCGACCAAATGCCCCAGATGCCTAAAAAAATGCCCAACTTGCCCTAAACTTCAAAGGCTCATAACTTTTGATTTTGAGTAAGAAGTGTGTTTTTTGTCCCCTGTGGACCCTTGTAGGTCTCTTTCCCCTCTTCAATTGGCAAAAAGAACCACCAAATTCCCCTGAAAAATGAGAAAGTTATGCCCTTGCAAAGTCAGGCCAAAATCAAGAATACTTAGTGAAATTTTCAATCACCAAGATAACTTCAAATCCAAGTAACCTCTCAAACTTTTAATTCTCATCAAAATAAATCATCAATGATCATCCCACATGAAAACACATGTCAAATGCTTCATGTTGACCAAAAGTTCACTTGGTCAATTTTGACTTTGTTGACTTTTGAGTAAAATGATTGTTTTGCCCCTTTGATTCAATTGAACCACTTCTCTTCAAAATTGGTGAACAAAATTTCAAATATATGATATTCCAAACACATAGAGGCTATGGAAAGAGTTTCCACTCAAAATTCTAAATAATTCAAAACCCTAATTCCACTGGGTATCATGAGAGACTCCTTAAACAAAATTGATTCCAATGATGATAAGAGAATGATGCTTCAATACTTGGCTCATCTAGACCCCAATTACTCCCATTTGGGCAAAACCCCAATTTTGAATGATGAATCCAAAGGATGTGATTCTCCTTATAAACAACACAATACTCAATCTTTTGATGATCCAATGAGGTGGATAAGATATCTTGAGATATGTGATACCTTTGGGCTTGAAAGATCCAAAGGTTTAGATAATAAGGCCCTCCTTGAGCAACTTTTCAATACAATCAATCTTTCAAAGCTTGAGGAAGACTTGATAAACAAAATACTTTGATCCCATCACAATGTATGAATGCAATGAAATATGATGTTTATGATGAAACATAAGCCTAAATCAAAAGGGTAAATTTTGGGGTGCAAGAGTTGTACATCTGGATATAGAGTTTTGGTCCACAGATTGGATCCATTCACAGGATAAAGCACAGACCTATACTATCTTGTACCTAGATACCCTATAATAATCTAGAATGTAATCATCAACTTTAAAATTCCTACTCTTCATGGCTGACATGGAATGTACACATGGAAGTTCTGTGAGTTCCCACCTTCTACAGGAGCACAAGTAATCCTTCAAGTTTACAGTGAATGTTTCAGCTGGGTTTTCCACGTGCCTTACTTTAAACATATGCTCGTCTGACATTCTATAATTAACATTAACAATAACAATTAACATTCTGCATTTAACATCAACAATAACAATTAACATTTTGGAATTAACATTAACAATAACAGACCATACCTGACAAACCATAAGTTTGTGAAGGCACTTGTTATGTCCATATTCTTTCTAATGTTGGGCAAAATATCATTACCAGATATTTCTTGGAACCTCATTCTGTTTTTTGCCCATCTCTCCATCATGTAAGTTCTGGTCTCCTCAAGTATTGTTACTAGTGGTTTAGCTCTAGCTTCAACAATAACACGGTTAAAGGCCTCTGACATATTGTTGAGCACAACATCACACTTGTTGGTTGTTCTAAAATATGATCTAGACCAATATCTTGGTGGAGTCTTCATAATATGGAGATATGCCTCTCCACTGATCATTCTCATTACCCTCATCTCTCTTTTCCAAGCTTGTGAGTATGTAGATTTAGCAGCCTTCCAAATAAGATCCTTATATGTTTTTCCAGGATACCTATTCCTGAAATTGTTATACAGATGCCTAACACAAAATCGATGTTCAACATTGGGAAGTAACTCTTCCATTGTAGGTAAAAGTCCATGTAAAAAACAATGATAACTAATAGTAAATTATCAAGAAAATAATCAGATAAATATAAAGATTCAGTGATGTATTTTGTGTATCTTCTGTTGGTCTGAAATGAAAGTGTATGAGCGACATTCATGTCCACCTCCCAGATCATCAATCAATAGCTTCAAAAACCATGTCCAATTATCTCTATTTTCACCTTCAACAATTGCAAACGTTATAGGAAGCATCTGATCATTAGGATCCCTTCCTATAGCTGCCAAAATTTCACCTCCACAAAGCCCCTTCAAAAAGCAACCATCTAATTCTATCACATGCTTACATAATTTAAAACTTTCCTTGCACCCTTCGTAGCATATGTAAATCCTTTTTAAAAATGGTCTCTGATCATCAGCACCTTCTGGAACAGGTTTAACATTCATCTTAACTGTTGACCCTAAATTGGCTCTTAGCAGTTCGTGACAATAGTCATATATCCTAGTGTAATCACCCAAAAAGGAACAATCAACCCTATTCCTTGTAGCCAATCTTGCTCTTATTGCTTTAGTCTTGTTTACCCCTACATTCCACTTCCTCAATGCCTTTTCTTTAATGTCCTAGACCTTCAACCTATGGTTGTTTTTCAATGCATTCTGAATCATCTTGCTCAACCACTTTGTGCTTAACATCCTCACATTATACTCCCTACTGCAGTTATGATTGTCAATTACTTTCCTTATTTTCCAGGTTTCCTCATTTAATAACTTGGCAAAATAAACCTCCCACTCACAACCTTCCTTACATCTCACCCTCACCCTTTTCTTAACATTTTTATAGCCTTGAGGGCTCTTCCATTTTGAAAAGCATATGAGGCAATTGCTTCCTTAATGTCATCCTTTGAAGTAAAATACATTCCTAATTACCATTTGTAATTGAACATATCTTTTATCTCTTTGAAAATTGGGCATTTCTTCCTTTTAACCCCACTACTGTCATTACTGTCACATCCACTTTGAAGATCATCATTGTCATTTCCACTCCCCTTATATTCCTTTATATCTTTGTTGCACTTTCCTTTTCCTTTTCCTTTTCCTTTTCCTTTTTATATTTCATTACTGCTATACACAGTCAGGTTTGCAATTTCATTTTCATCAATGTCCTCATAACCATCAGATTCATCGTCAAAGGCTACTTCTAGGGCACTATCATACTGGTAACTCTCATCCTCACTGTCATCAGAATTGGATTCATCATGCACCTGACCATCAGTATTTGGCTCCACCTCAAAAAAATTTGACTCCACTTCAACACATGTTGATTCCAACCCAACATTTGCATCATTCAATCCATCATTACTTTGTTCCACAACAACATTTGCATCATTCATTCCATCATTAACTTCATCCACACCAACAACATACTCCTTTAACTTTCCTTCAATGTTATCATGCAGCTTGCTAAGAAACTCCTCCATCTCATCTACAATATTCTCAGGCTCCTCAACAGGATCATCACAATACTCAAGTTAAGATAAACTGTGTTGAATGTAAACATGAACACTATGATGCACCCTGTATAGGTCTGTAATTTCTAGAGCACATTTGTCATCAATTAGTTCATTCATCCCAAATTGTGGGTCTTTGTAATACATTTTCTCTATATTGTCCGCATAACCTAAGTCTTTCAATACACCAACTAACTCGAAGTAACTCCACCTATCAAGATCTACTGACAATTCAGATACCAGACCTCCTTCTTAGACACTAAGCTCTGGATCAACGAACTCACCAATGTGGTGAATTATGAGTTTTAGAAATTCATCCATTAAACCTAAATCCCATAACAAAAATTGAATAAGATACCTAAATACCCAAATCCCAGAACAAAAATTGAATGGAATACCTAAATCCCTAAATACCAGTTACTAACGAGTATGAGAATAGTTACCTGGAACGCAATCACCTTCACAATCACCTATGCGATCACC
This sequence comes from Vicia faba, assembly GCA_948472305.1. Taxonomy (NCBI): domain Eukaryota; kingdom Viridiplantae; phylum Streptophyta; class Magnoliopsida; order Fabales; family Fabaceae; genus Vicia; species Vicia faba. The sequence goes on along the minus strand of CATIWC010002359.1, from coordinate 83,959 downwards.
TTCTCAAGCTTCGCAAGCCTCTTCAAACTCGCCTCTGCATATCCTCATTCTTCCTCTTTCCTTTGGTTTTCGTTTTGACAAAATGAACATGTATATTGTGCTTTTGGAGATTGCTTGTCCTAATTCTTTGCCACGTCGTCTCCAACAAGCCACTTCAGCATGACAAATGCCACCTGGAGCCTGTTTTTTGTATTTAACTAATGTTTCACTAACGGAAGGACTAACGTGGTTACGTTTTGAAACTTAAGAGACCAATTTGGCATGAAAAAAGAATAAGGGACCAAAGTGAACCATGACCTATAGTTAAGGGACCAAAATGAGTATTTTTCATATATATATATATATATATATATATATATATATATATATATATATATATATATATATATATATATATATATATATATATATATATATATATATATATATATATATATATATATATATATATATATATATATATATATATATATATATATATATATATATATATAAAGAAATTGTCTATCATTATTTCTCTTATATTTTTCGATTCGTTTTCAACTCAATCGCCTATTTATTTATTAATTTTGTTATATTTAAAACCGATTATATATCGTAGTTTATTTTGTAATTTTCATTTTGCTCTAAATTCAATCTTCTATTTATTATTTAATATTATTAACAATATGTAGAAATGTTAAAATGGGATAGCTCATATGGGTCGTCCGGTCTGGTCCAGAAAATCATAGGACTTGATTAAAGTTCATATTTTTAAGGGTTTTTTTAGCTCAGTTTTAAAAAGTCTACTACCCATTAGGACTAGTTCATATGAGCCGTGAGTAGCCCTAGACCCGCATAGCTATAAATTTTAAAAATTATATTAATTTTTATATTGTGTTACTCCTAAATAACACTTTGATTTTTTCCATTTTACTAAATTTTGTCTCTATTCAATTCAATATTTCTTTTTGAAATATTATACATTAATATAATTAACATTCTTTCTTCGTATCCTATGTATCTCTTATGTTAAATATTCGAATATTACTTTATACAATTTAGATATTTATTGTATTTAAAAACACATTCTAGTATTTATAAAATATAATATAATACTTAAAAATATATTATGTTTAAAATAATATAATTTTTTATTTTGTTAATAATAAGCATTATAGACTTTTTATTTCTATTATTTTATCAAAAAAGGCTTATTTGAGGTTTTGAAGCCGAAACTCATCTAGGATGAGACTCATGTAGTAATTTTTAAGCCTATATTATAATAGAGTTTTTTTTAACTCGACTCTAAAAAACCTGAAATCCACTAGAATGGCCCATTTAAGTCCGGATAGTCTATTTTGACAGCTCTAAATAAACTAAAATAAATGTTTACTATAACAAAATTTATTTTCTTTAGTATAAAAAACTAGTAAGAAACTCGTGATATCACACGAGTCCCATCTGAAATCACATTACACATTCATCAGACCCTCATTTATAAAGTATGAATTTATTATTCAATTGGTTGACATTCACATAGTTACAAATATAAGCTAATAATATGGACTAACTTTTAAACATTGATTTGTAATTATAATAAACCGTACATTCGACTCTCTAACTTCAATTATATAAACAACAACAACAAAAAAAGGTTTTGAGATGTGCATTAAAATGAACAGTCTACAGTTGGTATCTCATAGATACGTTCACATCTACCCGTCTTAATAGCATGGACTATATCAGAACGAGCTCCTCTTGGAACAACAAAAATTTTTTATCTAAAATCTCTTCCAAAAACAATAGCTTGTCCACTTAGTCAACTTTGAAAGCTAAAACAATAGCCTACCCACCTAACAAAGAAGAAGTTGAAGCTGAATCAATAACATGTCCTTAATTCTTCAAAAACATATAATGTCAGCTATTTTCGTCTAATTAATAATGGGAAAACTCAAATCATTCGATTTATTAAATGTATTTCTTATTTGTTAAGTTTGAATTCATGTATTTAATTGGTTAACATTCATATAGTTAGAATATATAATCATTTATCAAATTTGAATTTTCCTTTATATAACATTCTTTGAAGTTTACAAATATTATACAATCTTTAGATGTTATAGCAAAGTAATAATATTTTATTTTTCAACAAATTAGTCAATAAAATAATTTTTTGAATAATTAATCAATAAAAATATTTAGAAGTTTTTTTAATATAATATTTTATTTTTCTTCTGAGTCAAAAAATAATTGTAACTTATTTCCGTTTATGAAAATGATTGTATCAATAAATATTTACCACTTATCATTATTTTTTTTTCATTCTATTTTATTATTATTTTTCGTGATTACTATTTATAATTTTTTTTAAAAGATTTAGTGTTATATTAATAAATTTGAAACATCATTTTTCACTATTTGTTATAAATAATAATCTATCCATCTAAATATTTCAAATTTCGTTTTGTCAAATTAATAATAATGATATTGTAAACTAAATTAATCATGATTGGAATTTTGCAATATTTTTTATTGGATAAAACTCTTTCTAATTAAATATTCGATATATTTTCCAATTTAAGAAATAAATTCCAAAATTTACTAACAATATTTTTATAATTAAACACAAATTTAAACTAAATTAATTCCATTATTTAGGTCTCTCATTGTTATTAGGAATTTAAAATTAAAATAAATATATTATTGATTATTACTATTAAAAAAAACTAATTGAACCTCCAATTTCAAAAGAAAAACAAAATATTCACTTACAACATCTTCGAATCTATAATTATCTTCATTCCAAAAAAAAACTAAATAAATTAAAAATCATAATTAACATTTTTTTATGTTAGAAATTTTTATTAATTTACTCCATTCAATAATTAACATTTTCTCTTACTTCATAATTAATTAAATTTAAGTTTATTAATGTATTATTTTTCATTTTAAATTTTATGTTTCTTTGTTTATATTGATATTAATGATTGATGTATAAAAAAAGGAATTTAAAATATTTTATCCTCATTTGATATTTTAGTATTTTAATAATCAAATTTTAAAAATAAAAAATTTATAATCAAGTTATTATAATAATTTAGTAATAATGATATTAAAAATAATTTTCTCAAAATACAATATAAGATATTTTATTTTAAAAATAAATTTTTAAAATAACTTTTAGAAAAAAATTGAATACTAAAAAAATAAAATTTGTTTAATTGAAAATTTTGGTAACCAAAAATACGATAAAAATAAAATAATTTTGTGTTTGTTGTTTTTTTAGTATTTAACACTTGCAGTTTGAAGAACAATTTTGCAAATTCACACAGTTTCACCTTCTTTCTAAATCTCATTCCATAGAATCCAAAACAGAAGAAAAAAACGTACAAAGTGTTTCTCAAGAAAAATAGTCTTTTTAAAAACTAAGTTGAATCTTTTTCATTACAACAATTTATTACACTGTATTAAATCTGATCTGAAACTTTGTCTCATTCAATTATACAAACAGATTGCATCATAAGTCAAATTAAAAAACTTCCTACATCATACTAATGTGGGAATTTATTGTCAAAACTTATTCCTTGACTATAAAAGAGTAACTATATTCATCAGAAGGTAGGGAGAAAAAAATGAGACAAACTCTAAATAAACTAAAATAAATGTCTACTATAACTACATTTTTTTAACCCGACTTTAAGAAACCTAAAACCCACTAGAATAGACTCATTTAAAATTGGATAGTCCATTTTGACAACTCTAAATAAACTAAAATAAATGTCTACTATAACGAAATTTATTTTTTAGTATAAAAAACAAAAGTATTTATTTTTTCATGTATCTTAAGAGAAAATATAATAAAATAATACAAATATGAATGGTGGCAAATGTTGTGGTGCTATATAAGAAAACCATTCATTAATTTTTGTTTTTCATTTCAAAGTTGTTTTCGTGAGGTCATTTTTTTTCTCCATTCTTCTTCTTCTTCCATTTTCAAAAGATGGGAAAACAGAGCAATGAAACACAATCCCCTGTTTCTGACCCAACAAAATTCTCAATTCTTAATCTCATCGACCTCTCAAATCCCAACATAAACCAATCCGTTAATCTACTCAAACAGGTTTGTAAATTGTTTCTATCACCCTTTTACTTGGTTCAATTTACTCTGTTTTTTTCAAACATTAACCTTAGTTTTTCATGTTTTATTTTTTGGGATTTTAAGGCATGTTTGGATTCTGGTTTTTTCTATGTTGTAAACCATGGAATAACCGAGGAATTCATGGACGAGGTTTTTGCACAAAGCAAGAGGTTTTTCTCTCTTCCTTTAAAGGAAAAGATGAAGATTTTGAGAAATGAAAAACACAGAGGATATACACCTGTTCTTGATGAAACACTTGATCCTCAACATCAACTTCATGGTACAAAACTTTTGATTTTGTTGCATGTGTATTTTATAGATAAAAATTTCATTTTTTTGAAATTTTTTTTATTGTTTTTCAAGTAGGGGATTACAAAGAGGGTTTTTATATTGGAATTGAAGTAGATGAAGGTGACCCAGAATCAAGTAAACCCTTTTATGGGACTAATAAATGGCCTGAACCAGGTAATAAGAATCAATTTTTTGGTTTTTGAGAAAAAAATTAAATTTTATTCAATTGGTATTCCATTTTTTTGCTTTGTTTGATATACTTTTTTTTCTGTATTTTTTTTTTATGTGTAGATGTTCTTCCAGGATGGAAGGAAACTATGGAAAAGTTTCATAGAGAGGCATTGTAAGTATATCATTGATGTTATTTTTCTGTCATAAGATTAAGATGCTATAGTTAGTGTGGATACTTCAAATTGAAGAGGTGTCCGATGCTGACACATATGATTAGGGTTTTAAAAAATGGTCGCTTAAAGACTTTTGCGATTTCGGTTGGTACAGGTGTCGCGACACTGATTACGGTCGTCACGGTGTGAATTAACCATAATTTGTTCTTCAATATAGAAAACGGTGATAACGGTATAAGTAGTCGCGGCGGTTTTCGCGGTCGCGGGCTGTTTTTCAAAACCATTGAATTTTCTCAAAGTATTGTCGGTGTCAACATGTCAGGGTCATGTCCATATTAGGTTTCAACAAACATTGACTTAATTTGAATCCTTGTTGTTTGACTTAATTTGAATCCTTGTTCTGTGCTCATTGTGGGAGGGGGTTCAAACTTTTTTTCTCATTACTTTCTTGTAAGTATGATTGTTAGGGTTTTAAAAATGGTCGACTCACACGCTTAGGGCCATGATATCATGGTTGCTTACAACTTCGAAACTGCATTGGAACTGAAACTGCAACCATATTAGTTTAATATGATTGCGCCAACATAGTAGAGATGTCTTGGTTCGACGAGTATTGCTTTTGCACTCTTTTGTTAAAGAAAAAATTGAATATGATTGAGGTTTTTCGTAATATGGAGTCAACTTGTTAAGTAGTGTATTATGATAAACATTTATTAGTCTTCTTCACATATTTGTCATTTTTTTCGGTTAATTGTTTTATTTATTTGGGGAATCCAGAGAAGTTGGGAAAGCAGTTGGAAAGATAATAGCCCTTGCACTTGATTTGGATGTCAATTTTTTCGATAAACCAGAAATGCTTGGAGAGCCGATTGCAACTCTGCGTCTGCTGCACTATGGAGGTATTGAATCGGTGTTTTTGGTGTCTTTATTGTAGCTTGTACAATTAGAAGGATTAATTATGTAGTTGTGTTCATCTATATTTTGTGAAGGTCAAATCTCGGATCCCTCGAAAGGATTATATGGAGCTGGAGCTCATACTGACTTTGGTTTACTTACACTGTTAGCAACCGATGATGTTGCGGGTCTTCAAGTAAGGTTCCAACTGATATTTCATTTGCAATTTCAAATATATGTTGTAATTAATTAAGAACCTATCAATCACTGATACAGACACTGCACACGAAACTGGCACGCCGACACAGAAAATGGAAATAATTGAAATGTTAGTGCTACGAAATCATGAATGTTAACACCTTTCGTTGCAGATATGCAAGGATAGGGATGCTAAACCTCAGAAATGGGAGGATGTGTCGCCGTTGAAGGGGTTAGTCCTTCTGTCACTGGATTTTTTCGGTTAGAGAACAAACAATTCAATCAAAAGGACAATTATCTGAATAAACTTTCGAAAATTTAAATTTTTTGTGAGATACAATATATCTAGTATTAAATCAAATTGTGCTTCTATTAGACTTGAAGTACGCTGCTATGACTTATAAGTTGTTACTTTTTCACGCTGTTCTTCAGAAGTACTAAAATTATTTGTCTGGTTGCTTTTGTTGCAGGGCATTCGTAGTGAATCTCGGTGACATGCTTGAGCGCTGGAGCAATGGTGTTTTCAAGTAAGAAACCTTTCTCACCTTGTGGTGTTTTCGAGCATGATTGAGGCAGACATATTTCTCACCTTTCGTTTATGCTGCATAATTTAGTTTACTTATAAGCCTATGTCTGATTTAGCGGTGGAAGTGCGTTGAACGCGTGTCTACCTTGAAGTAACAACTTAAATTTTATTGATTGTGTAGTCAACAATTTGATTTGCATTTATTTTCAGGTCCACACTGCACCGAGTTCTAGGAAACGGTCAAGAGAGATATTCTGTAAGCCCAAAATATCTTTCTTTTGATTCAATGTTTTCATCTTCCCCTTTCGATTCTTAATTTCATTGTAAAACTAGTGCTCACATTGTTTCGTATTGATTTTCATTTAAAGTTTCTTCACGCACATGAAGAAATTCAATAAATCACTTGAGGAGTGTTATAATTATACTAAATTATTCACATTGATCCTTAGAATATTGCAATATTGTCTTGTTCTACAGATTGCATACTTTTTGGAGCCTAGTCATGATTGTTTAGTGGAATGCTTACCAACCTGCAAATCCGAAACTAACCCTCCCAAGTAAGTTAATTTCATTAAGAGAGTATCTTAGTTTTAAATTGCGATTGCAGACATATCATGGTTGCAATTACATCGTCATTTTTGGAACGACAACAAACACGGTCTATGGGAATGTAATTGCAACCAACCACTTATGAGTTGGAGGAATCGATGTCACTTTAAAGTTAAAGTTGCGACCTGAAACATGATTTGCGTAATATAAACATAAAATGTCTTACATTTTCTCCTTTTGTTGTTGTAGGTATCCTCCTATCTTATGCCGCGACTACTTGAGCCAGCGCTACAACGACACTCATGCGGATTTGAGTATTTACAAGAAAGAACAATCTTAAGTAGAAATAGTGAGTCTTTGGAGCTGTGCAGCATAGAGAATTTTATTTCTTAGCCATTGTCAAGTTGGTTAAGCTTTTTTAGTTGCATGATGTTTTAGGAATAACAGCATCATATGTTTGTTGTGTTAGATAGGTTTTTTTAAATTAACACTATTTTTTAGGGGGGAAAGAGGGTTATTTATTTGGTTTAGTCCTTACTATTATTAAACCTATAATATTGTTAGAAGAACAACCTTCTTCAAAAGAATAAACATACAAAACTCGAATAATATTCAAATAATACACAAATACGATGATTTATAACAATGTTTGGTCAATTGTGTCTGTCTACATCTCATGGGCGTGGTAGGGATGGGTTTTACCTTTTCCGTATTCAAACTCAATTTATAGTTAGATATTCGTTCTTCATCCTGAATCCAAATGAAGATAAATAATTAAACTAAAAATTTGTCTCAAACAATAAAAATACACAACTTTTTTTTTAAATAATAATACTTGTAAGAACAAACACAGCATATCATACTCAATTTTTTTAAAAATAATAATACTTGTAAGAACAAAAGATAAGGTTTTTTGTTTTCTTTTGAAAAAGAGATACAAAATATAATATATTTCCTCCGTATCATAATAAGTGTTTCATTTATACTCTTTATGTTTTAAAATGTCTCCTTAGAATACCAATATAATATTTATTATTTTTTCACTACTCTCACGTTTACTAATTTATGTTTTTCAACTATTCCACTAAAAAGTATTTTGGTAAAGGATATTAACTTTATCATTAAAATTAAGTTAATTAAGAAGCGTGCATAGCTAAAACAAGAAAGGAAGTATTTGATAAGCAAGTTGGAACCATGCATGTCAGCATCCATTCCATTCCATTATGGCTGGCTGCCAAGTTCAAGTTTTCTCTTAGACTTAGACTTAGACTTCAACAAACGCACAAACTAGACATTTGGATTCTACAATCCAAAATACACTTCAGATGCATGGTGTGGTTTGATCACCGGCCACTTGTAAATAGGCATATTTGTTGTTTCATTTTTATACTGCCATTTCTTTCTTGTCGGCTTATATATATATTTGATTCAACGCTTGATTTTTTTTTTATGGTCAAAATATTGTTCTTATCATCTCTGCTTTGTGACTCTAAGAGCAATATGGGAAAAACTAGACACCACTATAATGGGGTCCCATGGTGGGGTGGAAGTTGGACAACTTTTGCCTTAGAAGTTTTGTGGCAAATCAGAAATTGAATATCTTTTACTTTAGAAATTGGATGGTATTTAGCATGGATTAATGATTTTTTTTTACCACTATGGAGAAATGATGTTTTTAGTTATTGATATATTATTATTTATATTTAATGGTTTAGATTTGTCAACTGCAATTTGTTGGTGATTTTCTTTTGTTGATTTTTTAAAAAAAAATTGCAATAATAAAATATTATATTTAATATATTTTTTGTTGAGATTTTTTATTGAGAATTTCTTGATGCACCATATATTTTTCTAGCGCACCACACAAATTTCTTTAAATGTCTCTAGATTTTGGAGATACATCTCTGAGACGTGTTCAGGATGTGATAAAACACAAAATTTCAGAGATACATTTACGATATCAAACTAGTGTTATATTTCCAGAAAAATTCATTACATAATACAGCAAAAACAGAAATGAAATACACCAACTTCACAAGATTCCAACACCATTGATATCGTAAAATAAGTAATACATAAGAGATTTTAACATAGATAAAACAATACCTTCAAATCCAGGTGGACATTGCAACATCTTGATAATATCATTGATCGATCTCGAAATAGTCGCATACAGCTCGATCGGAACTAATTAACCGATATTGCATTTTTGGTTCCTACCCGTAGATGCATCTTCGAGAATATATCAAGTTTAACAAAAAAAAAAGGTGTGTCTCAAAAATACACTTCCGAGAATGCGAGGACAGATTGAGGTTTTCATAGGGTTATTTTCAATAGGGTGGGATAAGAAATCCCCTTTTCTATTTGATTCATTGCATTTGTTTGATTTTTGTATTTTAAGTGGTCCAATAAAAAACTTGGACTTCCATTTGTCTACTTAAATTTTTATTTCAAAAACTTGAGATTAATTTTTCTTTTCCTATTTTTCGGTCTTCGAAAGAATATTTTGTTATTTGCAGAAACTTAAAGTTCCTCTTTCATGGTTGAGCAGAAATTCGGAATCAATACTTCTAAGATTTAATTTCATTAATCTTCATTCAACTTCATCATTGTTACCAAGATTAGTGGTATTGAACCTTTGAAGTATGAATTTCGGATAAACAACTTCATCCAACTTCGCCATTGTTACCGATAAACAACTTCATCATGTAGCTTTATTTTCTTTAATAAGTTTCATCATGATTTTTTTTTCATTTAAATTTATATTTTGATCAGATATATCAGTTATATGTTATATGTTATAGTAACAATGTCACTGATTGCGTGTTTACCGCTTGGCAATTCACTTGGTCACCATGATTGTGATATTTTACGATCATTTTATAAAGTTCCCGTTATGTGTTTGTGTTTGTTTGATTAATGTAAATTTCTTTCATTAGAATAGTTCTATAATAATGTGTTAGTTTCAAGCTTTCATTCCACTAAAGTTAGAGGAAATAGTGTAACTTTCATTATTTTATAAGTTACTGATGTTCAGTCCATAAAAAAGTAGTATTGCAGTAAATTTTTAGAATTTTTTTTATTAATAACCATGTATTAAAATAATATTTCGCAAATAACCGGGTTTCGGAAAAAATTACGCAAATAACCATGTTTCAGATGACTCTCCAAAGGAGGAGCCATCTCACTTGGCGCCTCCACCTAGGGTTTTGCCCTAGGCGCCATCTCACTTGGCGCCTCCCTTGGCTTTTAGCCAAGTGAGATGGCGCATGCTCCTTAAAAGTGAGAGGAGGCGCCATCTCACTTGGCTCCTAGGACAAAACTAGGGCAAAATGCTGTTTTATAAATAATTCGTCCGTTTCTCCGAAATTTCTCACACTTTCTCGCACTGTATTTTTATTTTGTACTCTGTTATTTGTGTCATGACGTCGCCTATGATTTTTAGCAGAGATGGTTACGTTATCTTCTCCGCCACGAAACCTGCAATGAAAATGAAATTCTGGCACATTCACTCCATGGAGCGTCTGAAGCGGGAGTTGATGCGGTGGCTAGATGGAGACATTGCGGAGGGGGGAAAAATTCGAAGGATCCAGCGAAAACGAACAACAACCTCACATGCGACAGGAAAACCTAATGTGTGGTTGGAGGAAGTCAAAACAGACAGTGATGTAATGTTGATGATGCATGGGTCAGATGAAATTGTGTTAACAGTTGTAATTTCCTAGATGTAATATCGTTAATTATTGTTGTACGCATTTTATTAATTGTAGCAAAATCTGTTAACGGAAAAACCCAAATGTTTACAACACAATTATGAAAAGATTTTATGTATTACAATATTTATGTGGTCGAGCCAGACGCCCGATTCGGACAGTTTTTGCGATTGTGTCCGACCTGACGGCATAAACCACACTTTCTTTCCAACCTGTCAAGATCGTCCATTTCTGTTGTGATGCGCTTACTTTTGGGACGACCCTTCTTGTTCCTTCGCATTTGGTCATTGTGCCACACTATTTCGCCGTCGTATTCAGGCTAATAATCTGGTTTTGCTACCAAAGGAAAGTTGTTGTTGTAAACATTGAGCAACGTTTCAGATTTGTAAATGTTTGACAGAAGTTGAAGCGCGTCTTGATGGGTATGAGCACAAGCGGCAATGACATGAGAGCAAGGCATACGAAATGCTTGAAACCTGCCATAATCGCACCATTGAGAAGGTAAAATGACCCTGTATTCTTGTCTTGGCAGGCCTTCATTGTGGTCGATTGTCTCTTTCACAATGAAGTTGTGGTTGTGTCGGTCAAACCGTATAACCATGTGAGTGTTAGCTTTAGCACTTTCAGCCTTAATGTATTTCATGCAGCTTTCACTCCATAGTTGTCCAGATTGCAACATCGCATTTCACATTTCACCTCTTTTTGCAAATAACACAGCCATCCTAAAATACGTAGATTTTACCAAGGCAGTGATTGGGAGGTTTTGTATGCCCTTGAATACCCTATTCATTGATTCAATAAGATTCATTGTCATATGCCCCCATCTTTGGCCATTGTCGTATGACATAGTCCATTTTTCCACCGGAATATTGTTGATCCACCTACCGGCTTCCGGATTTGACAAACGGATCTCGTTGCGGTAATATTTGAATGTGGGTTGTGTCAATGCATATCCCGCATTCATAACCGCTTTCCTCAATGTTTTGTCCTTGACCTCCCTCGAGAAATTCTGGATGATATGCCTAACGCAATAGACATGCGCAGAAGGAGGGTCATGCCAACCATTTGCTGGATTATTGTAGGCACTTTCAATGGAGGCATGTCTGTCCGAGATCAAACAGAGATCTGGTTGAGGAGCCACGTGTGTCCGCAGATTTTTCAGGAAAAAGCTCCAAGAACCACCGATCTCCCCCTCGACAAGGGCAAAGGCAATGGGGAAAATGTTGTTGTTGCCATCTTGTGCAACTGCCATCAATAGCGTGCCTTTGTACTTCCCATACAACCAAGTCCCATCAATTTGTATAATTGGTTTGCATGATGCAAACCCTGTGATGCATGGTTGAAATGCCCAAAACACGCGACTGAATATTCCGTTGCCATTCATTAGACTACCATCTTGGGCGTACGCTGGCAATGTTTCCAGAACATAAACACTACCTAGAGAATACGTCTTGAGTGCATTCAGGTAGCGGGGAAGTTCTCAGTATGACTCCTCCCAGTTTTCGTACACCCTTTCAATCGCCTTAGTCTTTGCTAACCACGCCTTACGATAAGACGGAGTGTAGTTAAAAACTGTGGTGATGTGGGAGATGATTGTTTTCACCTTCAAAGATGGGTCGTTGCTGACCAGGGGTAGGATTTCTTGACAGATTAGATCATAGTTGAGTTTTCGGTGGTCCTGTGATTGAGTGGAACTTACACAAGTGTGGGTAGTCATGGAACCTATGACCCAGCAGTCACCCCTTAATATGTATGATGCGGTCAGCTTGAACATACAGTCAGGGTGGACACACTTGATCTTGTACCTTTCCGGGTTGACACGATCCACCTTAAAATCAACCGAGTTGAGCATGTGAAATTTTTTAATGGCCCTGATGCATTCCTCTCTGTTACAAAACTTGTCCTTCTCTTTTAAATTTTCATCCGACTGCATATATGGATTGAAAAATAAGTCAGTAGAAGGTTCATCTCCGCCCATGTTGAAGTTTGTCATGTGCGGAGGTGGTGTGTAGATTTTGTTTGCAGGAATACTTGGGATGCCATCATCGTCGGAATCATCATTCACCATTTCATCAAACTCTAACTCGTTATCTTCTTCTTCATCATCAACTGCATCTACCTCAGCTTGTTCATTCTCCAAAGGATCAACCTCCTGTGTCACCTGAGGTTGAGGCTGAGGCTCTCGCAGCAAAACGTACAACTCAATAGAGTCGTATCCGGAATAGACATGGCTGGAAATCATATTCTGGAGATCCTCGTCATCTTGAACTTCAACCTTATAAAAAATTACTTGGTTGTTTCCAAAGAAAACTGGATTCTGATAAAATATCTGGGACACCGGGCCTCGTTCAAGTTTGGCCTCCAATCTTTTTTTGAAGTACGAGAAATTGGCTTTCCCGTTTAAGAGAAATAGGATGTTGTCTGTGTCTCTAAACAAAAACCCAGCGGTGGGACAAATGTATGTCTCACTGTTGAAATGTGCTTTGACGATAAATTATGGTGAAGAGGCCATTGCGTAGAATTGTTTTAAGGTTTGAAGCTTAGAATGTTTGAAGTTTATTGATTGTATGAAGGTTTGAATGCTGTAATGTTTGAAGGTTGGAATGTTTGAATTTTATGAGTGATTCGAAGGTTAGAATGTTTGATTATTTGCAGGTTTGAAAGTTTGGTTGTAAGACTAAAGGCTGTTTGAGATTATGTGAATTAATGTTATGATAAAAATTTCAATTAAGTAAGGATGCAACCCCCCAAGGCAGCCAATAATGTTACATGCAAGGAATCCCAAAGGCTGTCACGTAGCCTGAGCCTAGGCTGCAACAAAGGACACCACTTATTCGCCAATTGGGGTGGCGACAACATTCATTTTTGTACTCTTTCGCCAAGTCCAATGGCGCCTCCCTTACTGTCCAATCGTGATACATGCATGCAGTTTTGTAACCCCCTAGGCTGCCACCTAGCCTGCCCCAAGTCTCCACCTACACATGTATTTTGTATGTCTCCTCCCATCAACTCCAATGGGCTTACATGCACTAATGCAAGGAATCCCAAAGGCTGTCACGTAGCCTGAGCCTAGGCTACAACAAAGGACACCACTTATTCGCCAATTGGGGTGGCGACAACATTCATTTTTGTACTCTTTCGCCAAGTCCAATGGCGCCTCCCTTACTGTCCAATCGTGATACATGCATGGGCTGCCACCTAGCCTGCAAGAGTGACACATTTCATTTTTTGTACATGCATGCATGCATATGTGTAACCCCCTAGGCTGCCACCTAGCCTGCAAATGTGACACTTCGCAGGCATGCAAGCACAAGCAAACACTATAGAAAATTTATTTGCCTATAAATACATACCAAATAAAACATCTCTCACACCCACACAAGTCTCACTCTCTACTACGAAATATTTCATAAGTCTATCATACTCTCTATCTCTTCCTAAGTCTTTCATACTCTCAAGCATTTTAAACAATGGCTCTTCTAACAATGGGCGATACTCACAGAGGCACAAGGGAAAACATTGCCGCATTTGTAAGTTTCTTTTTTGGTTATACATTTTTCATACTTCAAATAACGCGTTGTTCATCTTAATTAATCTTAGACATGTTACATTATGAACTCAGGACACAAAAAGATTCAGAATCTGTTCGCACAACTACCTGGCTCCCGACCCATTTATCGTCCCATATCTGGAATACGCAGGTTTTGGACATGTCATAAAGATCTCCAACTGTACCATTGACTCAAAGTTCATTCTTGCAATGTTGGAAAGGTGGAGACCGGAGACCCATACATTCCACCTACCAATAGGTGAATGTACCATCACGCTAGAGGATGTGTACATGCTACTAGGTCTCCCTGTCGATGGTAAGGCTGTGAACGGGTCGGTTCAACAACCCAACTCTCAGTGTGAAGAATTGTTGGGCAAGGATATGGTAGAAGGTGGTGGTGCGAGAGGGCAGGGAATACTACTCACTGAGCTGAAAAGTCATTATGCAAGTTTAGAATTAAATGAAAATTCCTCCGAGAATGACAGGGTAGTAAAAGCCAGAACTTATCTTATGATACTTTTGGTACATTTTTATTTCCCAAAAGTACGGGAAATAGTGTAAATTTTATGTATTTACATTTACTAAGAAATTTTGAAAAAACAAGAAAATATAGTTGGGGTTCTGCAGTTTTAGCCCACCTATACAGTTCCTTGTGCAAAAATGCAGTCAAGGAAAAATGTACATTTTATGGGTGCGCTTTTTTACTACAAGCCTGGGGTTGGTGGAGGATGGAGTCCTTAAACCCCGTCAACAACAACACTTTCGGTTTCCCGTACGCAACAAAGTAAGTCATCAAGTTATAGCATTTATAACTATTCATCTCTTCACCAAATATATGCTAAGAATAAAATGTTTCTCATTTCCTTTAGGTACTGCGTGAGGGGTATGGATTACGGCAAGAATCCAAGATTCAATGTCGCACTCTACCGTAATCTGTTGGATCACTAGGCCCGGATGACGTACGTCATAGCTTTTAACTTTTGCTCAATTAAATTATTTATACATTACTTTTGCGTTAACCTGATTTAAATTTTATCGCAGTTCGTATGGAGACCATATTTGGGTTTGGGCCATGATCCAAACCCGGAAGATGCAGCAACTTGGACCGCGAAGACTACAATCATTCGGTTCAACATTATGGAGATGCACCACAGCGACCGTGTGAAGATGCAGTTCGGAATGCATCAAGAGATACCAAGTGATCCAACTTGTTTGTCCCCATGGCATCTTAAAAGGGTCGACGCCCAGTGGGGTCTTACCAACTGGAAAGACTTCGCTCCAGAGTGATGTAAGATGTGGCAGATGCGTCACCGTTATGTCTTGCAATTCCCAGTTTTCATAATTCAAGGTAATATGCGACACTCAGATCAATATTTGTCTTGGTACAGGTCGGTTAGTAACCCTAAAATGCACGTGTCTCATCCAAGGTACTTGGTTGACCCACGCACACAATGGGCACAACCCTCGGTTCCCCAACAACAAACCCAAAACCCATCAACCTCCCACCAACCTCCAAGAAGAAACAGACCCACAAACACCCAACCACAGTCCCCACCACAACAAAACTACACTCAAATGACACACAACCAACCACAATCACCACCACGCTACCAATACCCCGATATGCCTCACACCCAACCACAATACCAATCCCAATACCAGCACACCCGCATACCCCACACACAATTTCAGTCTTCCACATATCCCAATATGGGCCCCTCAACATCCAGCCTTAGCCCTGATATGGGAATGTCGGAAGATTACGAACAAACCGACTCAACCTACCATCAACCACAATATCACCAAACCACCCAACATCCTCAATACCAAACACCCCAAGATCCATTTCCTTTCTACCCACCGTACTCAGACGATCAATGCTACAGACCCACTATGGAACCCCACTGTTGTACCCCAAAATTTGCCCTCGTATTTTTCCTCAAGAAATCACAGCTTCGGGCTTTTCCTAATTTTTCAGACTGGCTCAAGAATCGGTCAAACAGACTCTTCTCATCAGTCAGACAAAATTAGGGTTTTCATGGCTCTGGAACAGTTCATACAGTTTGTTTAAGGTTTGGTTGATTTCGGCTCAGGTTTTGATCAGGCGGACGCTTCTTTGACTTTTAATCAAGAACTAGGGTTTGTGCGCAGATTTCTCAGAAAGATTTAATTCTACAGTGCTTGTCAAGTTATTCTGAGATGTGGACTGAGTCATTTGGATTGGGTTTGCAGTGTTGGATTTAATCAAGTGAGAAAGAAAAGGGCATGTGGACGTTTTGTTTGTTTAGCTGTGCAGTGCTCTGATTATTCAAGATGCCGGACGTTTATGAATTATTTATTATTCTAAGTTAAATGGTTGGAATTTATTTTCAATTATTATAATTTAAGGAATTATAAATAATAAGATAAACAATTGAAAAGAAGAAAGAGAATTAACTGATAAAAAAAATAGATTTTATTCATCTTTAATTTATTTGTTACAATTATTATTTAAATACAAGTATTTATTTACAAAGTATTTATAATAATAATAGTTACAATAATTAAAATTGAAATAAACTATGTCCTAAATTTCCTAATCTTCATTCTTCTATCCAATGCCTCCTCTTTCGCTCCATTTGACTTTTTATCTGCAAAACAAAGAAAAGAAGAAAAAGTCAGAAGCAGATAAATTGAAATTAAGAGCAGACAGTTAATTCAGAATTCATCATTAAAGGCAACTGACTGGAATCAGTTAGCCCTCTCTGCAAATCACGGGATTTCTCCCGGTTCATAAAGAGGGATGAATATTGCTTGCTAAACATGAAATGCACAAAGTTGTAAAATGCATAAATTCAAAAGGGGTCAAACAAAGCTGCATAGTTCAAAACAAACAGCATGTGCAAATACAAAGTCCAAATCCAAATTGAACCACAAAGTCCAAACTGAGTTCACATTCAAACTAAGCCAAAAGCTGTCAAAATGTTCAAAATATGGAAAGATATCAAGATATCAAACAAAAGGCTACTCAGTACTGTCACAAAAAAGCAGGCAATATGGAAAAGAGATAAAGTATGCAGGTTAAAACCAACATTGCAAGCAAGCATAGTCAAATGCATCATTTTCCAGCAGTGCCTTTTCAGCTAAAGTACATGATAAACATTATTTAAATGCTTAAAACTGTACTAGAGAGAGGAGAGAGAGTAAAGGAAGTACAGGTTTGCAGGCTTAGGCTTGAGAAACAAAATATAAAACAAACTGATCAAGACAGTAAAAGGAGGCAAAAATTACAAACCAAACAGAACTCAGAACAAAAGCCCCAACTCAGAAACATATCAAGGATACAACACCAAGGCCAAGCTAAAACCTGTAAACCTTGCAAGCATCAAAAAACCTGCAGTCAAAGCCTGAAGCTTAAACCTGTAAACCTTGCAAGCCTCAAAAAACCTGCAGTCAAAACCTAAAGCTTAAACCTGTAAACCTTCACTTGTCAAAACCCTGCATTCAACAAGCTCTAAACATACAAGCCTTCACTTGTCAAAAAACCTGCATTCAAGGTCTCAAGCCTGAACCTGTCAAACGATAAAAACATAAACAGATCCACACAAAGCCAAAACTGATATCCAGCCTGCCCAAAAAGACCATAACCTGCAAAGCCCTCAACCAGGAGCCAAAGACCTAAACAGCATCAAGCCTTACCATTAAAACAGAAATCAGTACATCCAAACCTCACACTAAACTTAACCTGCAAAGCACCAACCTGTCATCAAGCCTAAAAGCTTCAAGGCCCTCAAGTTCAACCTTTCAAAGTCACAAAATCAACAAGAATTCAAACCACCCATCAAGGCCCTCAGAAAAGTTTCATCATTGGGCCATCCAAAGCATCACAACATATCTCAGCATACCAATAAGCATATTCAGAATCATCAACAAATACATCATCAAGAAATTATTTCACATCAAGCAAAGCAAGCTAGGCAACCAAATTCAGCAAGCAAATATACAAGGCATCAAGCCAGGCATCAGGGCGACAAGGAGAAGAAGATAAAGAAGCAAGAGGGCAGGCATCAAGGCAACAGAAGCAAGGCAAAGAGACAGAAGAGGAAAGGTGATAAAAGTTAGGTTTTCAGTTACTCATCATTAAACCTAAAGAGGTAAAGAGAATAAAGTTACCAAAAAGTGAGCTCACATCACGCGTTTCCCCGCCGTCAAGCCTCCAAACGCCTCCAAATTCCTTTCTCCTCCGTCTCCCAAAAGGTAGTATAATTTCTTTTCATCCATTTCCACGACCTCATTAACAAACAATAATAAACATAACATCAGAATGCGAAATCATAACATGCAAAACATAAAACCCTAACGAGATTGAGACGAATTAATACCTTGTTTAACTGTTGCCTAAGCGATCTGTGGGGAGAAGAGAATGGATGGTGGCGTTGGTGGCCTTGGGCGAAGAAGGTGGTTCAGTTTTCGGCGTGAGAAGACGAAGGAAGACGAAGGAAAACGGCGCGCCTCTGTAACAAACCCTAAGCCTTTCACCAAATGAACAAAAGTCCCAAACCCTTACAAACGTTTGTCTCAAGCAGTGGGCCTCAACCCTCTTCATTTCCCTTAAGCCCAAACGAGTTCCATTTGACACCCCCTCCCTTGGCTTCTGTTTCAGATTTTGATTGGGCCCATGATCCACCCTTAAGCCCATTCCTTTTTATACATAACTTAACTTCTTTTTTTTCTTCTTAATAAAAATATTACTAACCCTTTTCATTAATACTAAATTATATTAATACATAAAACTTAAAACTTTTTTCTTTTCTTTTATTAAAACTCTTTTTTTTATTTAAATGTAAATTTTACTTAAAACATTTATAAAAGATACATAAAGAAATAGGTTTTTAGTTTGAGTATTCTTTTTAACTAAAAAAAAAAGCTTTGTAAATAAAATACTAATACATAAAAATAATCTTTAAGTTAAATACTTTTCTTTTTTTCAAAATATTTTGTTTCGTACAAAAATACGAGAATACAAAACCAAATAAATAAAACACTTAATTTTCTCATTAAATTAAACACATTTCCACTTGTAAATAAACTTCATAATAAATTACACATTTACACATACACATTTGTTTATCTTTTATTCCAAAACATTGATACATTATACATTTGCTATTCTTATACATTGCTATACATGATACATATTATATTTGATCGCAATTCGATTTGGTTGTAATTACTTAAGTCTCATCCCCATTTGTAAATTTGTACCCTCACTCCCGAATACTATTTTGTAATAGCGTAGATTTTAAATTCCCGCAATTTACCGCTTTCGAATTATACCATGATTAGACCTAGGGTTTGCATGTACATAAAATCAAACGCTAGATAACCTAATACAAAAACAAATACATGAAATCAATACACAATCACACTTGCACCCCCTAGGGTAATCCCACATGTTGCCTTCCAAAATGGGCCATGCTTGCACGTTGAGTATCTTTGGCAAAACAATTCAAATGATCATAAGTCCTTCGATGACGCTTTCGAAAGTTGTCTATCAAAATGATCATAGTCCCTTCAAGCAAAATTGCCAACGACACTTGGCACCATTGCATTCATGGTCCATACGATGACCCGCGCCTGTCCCGATCACATCCTAAACGCAAGATTGTCCACCAAATTCAATGGTGGAACAAAATTGTTAAAAAAGGGGTTGAAAACATAGAGAAAACCTTTGAGTACAATAGGGGTAGACCAAACTCTTAGTTACTTGGGATCAATCTTGCAAAAATACTTGCCTCCTTTTCAAAAACCACATTTCACAAACACTTTCAAAACAAATTTTCAAAAACATTTTGAAACATCTTTTCGAAAAGATACACACCCTTGTATATACTCAAACACGCGTCATTACAACGGTTGCCGAAACAAATGCGTCTATTTCAAAAACATTTTCAAAACACACACATACACACACCATTTTCAAGCAATCAAAAATCAAGGCAAGTGATCTAAAACCAAGTAACTAAGAGCCCATGGATAACCATGGATGAAAAGGGTGCAATACCTTCCCTTTTCATAATCTACCCCCCGAACCCACGAAACATCTCAAAAGGTTTTTCCTGTGCTTTTTAACCTTTCCTTTAGGATAAAATAAAAAGTCGGTGGCGACTCTTGCTAAACCGAACAAGTGCAAATACAAAACGCAAAACCTCAAGTCAGTTCTCCCACCGTATCACACCCACCCACCGCCAACACGACCAAACTTTGAAGGTATGGGTAACCGACTGTACCAAAGCGGATCTTCTAGATATGGAGATCTGACTGATTTTATGGATCCGGACCGCATTGACTTCGCTGGGCCATCGACCTTGCCGCAGCAGGAAACGCGACGACACCTAGCACGAGAAAGGCGAGGACGGGGATGCGGAATCGGGGGTCATTACCGGGTTCCAGGGGATCACTGATTTATCTGTTTTTTTTTTCCTGTATTTTTTTATCCATTTTTTTAATATGTTTTTTTATCTGTTATTTTAATGTAATACAGTTGGATGTAATTTTTTTTTAAATAAAAAGTCCATTTTGTTGATCCTCTGTCCAACACGCAACGCACCGGACAAAAAAAAATCAATTTTTGCCCTAAAAATACACCTAAGCGCCATCTCACTTGGCTTAGGGCATGCCCTAAGCACATAGGCGCCAAGTGAGATGGCGCCTCCCCTTAAAATATAGGTGCATGCGCCATTTCAGATGGCTCCTCCTTTGGGGAGTCATCTGAAACATGGTTATTTGCGTATTTTTTTCTGAAACGCGGTTATTTGCAAAATATTATTTTAATAATTGGTTATTAATAAAAAAAATTCTAAATTTTTAATTTAAAATATAAAATTATAAAATTAAATCAAAAAATATAATATTGAATTTGGATTGTCTTCAAGTTTTTGCTCTACTGCTCTTGGTTCAATAACAATTCCAACCAATATATTTCGTTGTTGTAAATCGTAGGGGTGGGCACCGGTTCGGGCCGGTTCGGGTTCGGGCCCAAACCCCCAATCCGAAGTTATCCACGGGTGGTATATTACGACCCAAATCCGACCCAATTATGATTCGGATTAGTCGGGTTTGGGTTGCATCGATTTCGGGTATCTATAGGATTAATTTCGGGTACCATTTTTAATGGGCTTATTGAAATATTAAGCCCAAATTCAGAATTTAGTAGTTTTACCCCCTTTTTTTTGTACAGTTTTCAAAATTTTCATTTAACTACTTAAAATTTCCAAAAAAAAAAATGACATACTCTATAATATAAATTCATAGTTAAAAAACATTACAAATTAACATAGTATCAAATTCAAATACATTACAAACTCCAATTCAAATACATTAAAAATTCCAATTTAAATAGATTACAAATTCCAATTTAAATAGGTATCAAATACATTACAAATTCAATTAAATTTAGCAAAGCCTACATAGTAACACAACCAACATATAAACTCCAATTCTTTGAGATTAATCCATTCCATAAAATAACCGGGAAGCTTCTTGCACTCCTGCACTCCTGCATAAAAGCTATTTGTTCCGTATGAAACAGTCTCAAGCTAAACATGGACAAACAATTGCTAAACTAAATAGTATAGTAATTACAAATATTTATGGCACTTGCAAACATAATTAACAAAAAAATTAAAGTAAATTGGAACTACAGTATTTGACTTCATATGAACTATATGAGAGGTACTCACCAATTCTCACTCATGAACTATATGAAGTATATATTAGCATCTTTACTATTCAAAATTAAAACAACAGAAGCTGGGACACAAAATCTATTTCTTCTTTTCTTGCATCATGCCAACAACTAAAGCCCTTATGAATCTTGTCT
This sequence comes from Vicia faba, assembly GCA_948472305.1. Lineage (NCBI taxonomy): Eukaryota > Viridiplantae > Streptophyta > Magnoliopsida > Fabales > Fabaceae > Vicia > Vicia faba. The sequence continues at coordinate 61,913 of CATIWC010002359.1, read as the reverse complement.
AAAGCTATAATGACAGGACATGAAAGCAGTTCCTATATAAGATATATAAAAAGCATAAACCCCATTCCCTTCTTTAACATCCAAGTAGAGTAACTTAAAAGTCCATTTTTCAGTCATAATTTCACAGGCAGGCATAAATTAAAGAATAATAAGTCACACTTCTCATTTCAGAAGTCACACAATCAACAATAAAATAACACATTCACAAGTCACACTTCGCATTTCAGAACAGCATTCACAAGTCACAACTTCAAAAAGCAAAATCAAAACATTCAAAAATTAAACGCTACCTGATCTTTATCATCGTGACAGTCTGATGCTACTGTTGAACAAGGCAAGAACTATAATTGGACTGCAGCAAGAGAACCATCTTTCTCCCTTGTACCCAACACAGCTCTAGAGTCACCAATGTGGACTTCCTTTGAAAGAAAGCATTGAGGATGAAGAATTTATCTGGTCCAGAACAAATCATAACTCAGAGATGATCTCCATAAATAAAAAAAATCAACCACCTTCTCAGCTGAAAGTGGTGGAGGAGGAGGTGGGGGTGGGGGTGAAGGTGGCAATGAATCTAGATCTAGTGCACCCATATCAATCTCATGACTTAATAGCTTTGGAATTGTTTCCATTCTTTGTTCATCTTTCTCTGCTTGACGATTCTCTTTTGGCCTTACAACAGCCCCTTTCAGTACTGTCAAAAATTAAAATTTACTTAAAAAGTTATATGATTAAAGTGGTAAAATCCTTACAACGGAAACTAAATGTTAGAAAATGATTTATGGAACAAAAAAAACATGTATATTTGCCTTTCTCAGTTTGACTAGGTGGTTGGACTAGAGCCCCATTATTCCAAGGATTTGTTCTTTCGCCGCCATATGCTCCAATCAGATGTTGCTTGGAGGTTCTGCCAACCCGTTCCCTTTTGCTACATCTTGGAAGAAAGAGAACAAGTGCCAGTGCCAAGATGATAAACCCCAATACACATGAAATAGTAATCCAAACCACTCTTTTAGTGTTTGTTTTCGATTTCTCGGAACTTGATTTCTTTGATGCAGTTGGTCCCTTGGCATGTTTCGGAGGTACCCGTCCAAAAAATGGTGTTCCAGGAACCACAGTTCCTGATGGTGAAGCTATTGTTGGAGAATAAGGAGGACGAGCAGGTGCTATAGTAGCATTACCATCATCAGGAGTAAATTGGTTTCCATCTTTACTGCATATAAAATATCACAATGAGTTATTGTCCTATTGAAGCACCAAAGCTATAGATAAATATTGATATATGTCACTCAAATTTCTGATGTGATACAAAAAAACAAACAGAAAATAATGGAAACTTTGATAAAGGAATAAACACTACATTTTTCTAGATATACAAGAAAACTGCAAAAATAAAGATGATGATAAACTGTTGTAGTTTTATGGTCTCGGCTTTAATATAGCCATGTTCCTCAGTTCCTGTGATGTGACCACTTGCTTAAGTGAAGCTTAATGGTTTACTATCATCCTTTTTTCGCCTTTCCCATCCATTTAAATTTCAAAGGAAAGGCAACATTTGATTTAACAGGTCAAGAAACACAAATTTCAAGCACAATTATTATACATCATATTTTCAATCATACATAGGTCCTTCATATCACAAATTGTTTAAAAATTTCATTGTGCAAATTATTTTAGAGAAAAATAATGCCGAAAAGATTTTAAAAATATAAACATCGTAAAATGCATACTGACTATAGAACATCTCAAATCATATACCTCTCAAACCTTTTAGACTTATGTTACCTTAAATTACATGTATAGGTATATTGCCTAGCTGTATAAATGGATGCAGCATACAATAGGTTGCTTTTGTGATTTGCAGTGCTACAAAAATTATGCAGGAAAATAAGCCTAATGCCAGAATGTTTTTCATAATTGCAAAACTGCACATCTTTGGAATTAACAGGTCTACAGATATTTACATGGAAATAGTGCGGAAAACCAAGTTCCAATTTCATCTTCATAATCTTCGGGCTCAGGATATCATCTCATATGACAAGGAAGCAAATACTTTATATTTTAAGATTCTCACCTAAAGTTAGGGATGCTTAACAACTTTGGAGGTATTGATCCAGAAAACTGGTTGTTCTCTACATTCCTGTTCAAATAAGATAGAATAAGCACGTATTAAGAGAGAGAATCACTATTAAATAAAAACTTCAAAATTGTATCAAATCCTAATATTCATTCAAGTTCCAAAAAGCTCTAAAATCCATTAGTAGAATAGTAACAAATTGATAAACTAACACTTTTAAAAATCATTTGGAATTGCTAAACAATTTTAATAGAACAAATTGATTGCAGATCGCAGAAAATTACAGTTTGTTCAAGTTTTGTTATGTCGGCAATACTTTGAATTCGATAGTGTGTCACAAAACAATAGTGATTTGTTCAACTAGTGCTACATTACAGATAGCACTGCTATAGAATCACTAGTTTTCCATAGATTTACAAGTCAATACCTGCTTAACCAAAGTTCTGGAGCATAACATATAGTTCTTTTAATTTCACTCAGGCACTTCGCAAAAGGTTTAACATCATCATGGCCGTCAGTAGCACATACTAGCAATATAAGCTCTGTACCTGTGAAACAAATACTAGCAATATAAAAAGGGTAAAATTGATCATCACCTTTGCAGCTGAATGAGACTTTGAAGCGAAAATAAGAGAAAAATACAGGGTGAGAAAGCGAAAATACCAGCTGTATCCCAGAGGCCTAAATTGACAGTTATGCCTTCAAAAACGCCGGAAGACGCGGTCTTAATGCAAGAATCAAAACTGTTCAGCATGTATACACATATTAAACAAAAAAATCAGCAAGTAATTAAACTTACTATCGATATTTAGTTCTTGGACAACGCTCTCAAAAGTATCTTGGATCAAAAGTCGTTGGTTGTGTTGTGGCTTCAAAATAATGAGTCATAAGACTCCAAAAAATTCAGCAATACTGCAAATACAACTAGAAACATTAGAAAACATACAATTTTACAACTACTGCAAATTTAGCTTCTGAATATTCAGGAAGTCTTTAACCTGAAGTTGTTTCAAGCACAGCCAGAAGGCTGTGACTGAGTCTGAGCAGACGAAATTTCAGCAAATCCTATTACACATATTAAAAGGCATTGACATTGAGGTGAGCAGCAGGGAATGAAAGTAATATTTCAGCAACATATTACAAAATAAATTAAACAACCACACTTAAGATAAAAATAATACCTTGTAAAGCATCTTCCGAAATCTCATACTCCTCATTGAATTCCAAGTCTTTGAATTGGTAAAAGGAAGGCCTCAACCAGTTCTGAGCACAAATTAATGCCTCCGCCATTTCTGGTTTGAGAGAGCTTCTATATACCTCTAAAACCCTTCCACCCGTGCTAAAAGCACTCTCAGAAGCTACGGTTGACACTGGCGTTGGCATGATATCCCTAACTATTTGGGACAGAACTGGGTATTTCCCGACATGATGTTTCCACCAACCAAGAATGTCAAAAGTGTCTTTATCCTTTTCATTAAAACTTATGCACTTTCCTTTTATATAGTTTTGAAGTTCAGTTTCTTCTTCAACTGCATCCAAAGACATCAAATGTTGTTGAAACGCATTTGCCCTAGCTACGGATGTGGGTAATTCATCGCTGGCTGCTGTTTCACCATGAGAAACAGCCGCTGCAACAGATGGAATTAAGCCTCCAGCAGTGTCGTATTGTTGTTTATAAAGGTTGAACATGGTTAAAAGATTGTCATTTATATCTTTTAATAGTGATTTACTAGTTTCCGAATTTTTTCCATACATATCATCAAAACACCATTCCACAAATCTCAACTTATATCGGGGATCAAAGATAACACCAAAATAAAGGAGTTGGTTCATCTTTGTGATATCAACCCAATATTTACTATACTTTTCCAGCATATCCCTAGCCACCTCAGCAAACAATCCATTAAGGTCCATATTTAACCTCTTAAGTTCAATGTAAATTGAAGCAAGGTATGGAAAAGCAGTATGCAAACTTGCTTTTGTGGAAACAGAAAAAATCTTTGTGGCTTCATAATAGTTCTTCAAAAACTTAATAAAAACCCTAACATTATCCCAATCTTGACTACTAGGGGGGGAGTCAACCTCAAAGAAATCCCTATAGGCTTCATCCGCATCTTCTAGCTTCTCAAAAGCACTTTGAAACTTCTCCGCGGAATCTAACATCAAATATGTCGAGTTCCATCTAGTTGAAACATCAAGACATACTGATTTCTTGCATAAAATCCCAGCATACTCCACACATTCTTTGAACTTTAAAGCCCTATGGGGTGAAGATCTAACAAACCTAATTGCATTTCTCACACTTGAAATTGAGGTGTTGGCAACTTGTAATCCATCTCTCACAATCAAATTCAGCACATGTGCACAACACCTCATGTGAAAACCAAATCCATCCATTAAGAGGCCATTCATGTTTCTTACTTTTTGTTCTAAATATTTAACAGCAACATCATTTGAGGTGGCATTATCTACCGTGATGGTAGAAACATTTCTTAGCCCCCACTCCTTTAAAACATCTTCAACCTTCTTACCAACAGTTTTTCCCCGATGGTTTGGGATACTCGTAAAGCTGATTATCCTCTTTTGGTATTGCCATTCTCTATCAATAAAATGGGCCGTGAGGGTCAAATAGTTCAGATTTTGGACAGATGTCCAACAATCGGTTGTAATTGCCACCCTACTACAATCAGAATTAAAGAACGCCCTCAACCTCACTTTCTCATCAAGATATAACTGAAAGCAGTCTCTAGCTATAGTTCGCCTAGACGGTATAGAAAATTGGGGCTGCATTTGCCTACAAAAGTACTTAAACCCCTCTCCTTCCACTGTACTAAATGGTTTTTCATCCAAAATGATAAAATAAGCCAACCCACTTCGACAAGCTACAGGATTAAACCTAGAACTTAATATTTCCTCAGTTGTTGAATATGACAAGATTGTTTGGGTAGTGTCTGTGGACAAGTTCAACGGATACTTGGGACATGTTTTCATGTGACTCTTTAAGTTTGATGTTCCATGTTTCTTAGAGTCACACATATACTTTTGATGGCAGTACTTACAAGCAGCTGTTGGTGGGTCACTATTAGGAATAAGGTTAAAATGATCCCAAACCTCGGATCTCTTTCTATTACCATTTGCATTGCGTCTTCTTTTCCTTGGGTTAGTTGGTGGAAGTTCGGGTATTGTTGTAGTTTGATGATTAGGTTGGGAATGTTTATTGGCATTTGGTGTGTGTTGCCTAGATGCTGAAACAATTTGTTGGTGTTTAGGTTTTAAAAAACTATGCCAAAATTATACTAAAAAAACATCAAAGTAAGCCTAAAATTACCGGTATTTTGCATATCTCTAACTCCACCAGTTCCATGCTCATCTCCCTCTCCTTGCACATGTCCAACTCCATGCCCATGTCCAACTCCTTGCATTTCTTTACCTCTTTGCATTTAAAACAATATATTCAAAGTTATTAGAGCTAATCAAATTTAAACTGAACTCTTTTAAAGTTATTAGAACAAAATAAAACAAAACTAACACATACTTTCTTCAATTCTCTGAAGAGATTTCTCAGTAACACTGTAATGAAAACAACAACAGTGATTAAAATATTGAAAACAACAAAAACTGAACATTGTATTTGAACTATTGAAACGAAAATAAATAAATAAATACTGAGTTTATATGAACCTTAATAGCTCCAACACCAAAACTGAACTCAGAAAAAAGCTTTCTCCTATGTGACGAAAATGACGAGTTTAGAATAAATACCGAGTTTCTAATCCATTGGAAAAAAGAACAAATCAAAATAAAAAATAAAAATCTGAACACAAACCTCTTTGAAAACAAAGAAACGACACGGCGGCGCAGTGGTAGAGCTCGTTGTTCAGTGGAAGAGATTTCGTTGAGGACGACACGGCGGCGCAGTGGATGGTTTACGTTAGGGGTTTTGCTTGGGGTGACGGCGCCGGTGGTAACATTGTTACTGTCTTTTAGGGTTTTTCTTTTAGAACTGAGAAGAAGAAGAAAATTACATGAAAAGAGGAAAATTGATGGAATGGGGCATATCGTTTAAGAACACATCAAATTGGACCGGTCGGATTCGAGTACCGACGGGCCCAACTAATTAAACCGAAACCGACTTGATTTATCCATGCTTACCCGATTATCTCACCCGATCAACCCGTGCATCCGAAATAACCCGATCCGCAGCTGCTATATACATTCGGTTCGGGCGGGTATTTTCGGGTGGTTCTCTTCTGTCCACCCCTAGTAAATCGTATAAATATATTATACTAATATACTCTGTTGTGATTTGACTTATCAGTATTAATTTGATTTAGTGTGATAATGACATCTACTAGTACTTTCTTTATCGGTAAAAGAATTGAATTTATATGATTACACTAAATCCAAAATTTGTAAAGTAATAGTAGTATTAAATATTAATTGGGGTCCATTTATGTATTAAATTTATCAAATTGAATGTGAATGTTGTATAAATTTATATTCATTTAAAATCCAATTATATTTTATTCATTTAAATTTAAGAATTTAAATTTATCAAATTAAACGTGGATGTCGTATAAATTTGTATTCATTTAAAATTCAATATATATTTTGATCATCGAAATAAAATATAAAATGAAATAAGACGAAATAAAATGAAAAATTAGAAATAAAATACCAACAATATGACATAAAAAATTAAATGAAAAAATATTAGAAATAACTCTATCAATGACAAATGAGAAATAGACGTGATGATGATACAAGGATGAATCGTGAAATAAATGTCACATTGGATACTGATTGGTATTTGAAATTAAATTAAAAATTTTTAATTTGAAAATTATTGTTGCCTAAACAAGTTATTATAACTCTAACATCTTCAAAATACATGAGATGGTTATGTCTGTTACGATCATAAATATTCCATCGCACTGGTAGATTGTGTATAAATTTTTGCACAAATATAAGATCAATTTCACCGATCATCTAGAATGAATTAAATATAAAAAATGTATTATTCTAAGATAACACAAAATATTAATAGCGAGAATAAGAAAAAAAATATTAAAAAATTGTGAAATAATTTTTTTTAATATTACCTCACATGTAGTGTGTATGATTGTAAAAGAATCAAGACTCTCCAATTTTTCACATCTAATATAAAATCCGTTGTTTTCTTTATACTCAAAATAAACTTTATCTTATATATCCAGTTCCAAAACATTTACAATATTTTTCCAACAGTTTTTTGATATAGACAACATTGTGATATTTACGTCGCATAGTAATAAAAAATGATTTGCGTAGTCATCATAGGCGTGCTAATCATTTTTCAATTCGGCAAAATAGTGGTACAAGAAATTTATAGGGACTTCGACGTTTGTCTTACAATAATATTAATAAAAAAATATTTTAAAAATTTTAGAATCAGGTTATAGTAAAAAAAATGAACCACCAAAAATATTTTATATTTAGTAGTAAGAAATTACCTCTGTAAATCTGTGAATGTGACTCCATGTAGTTAGTGTTGGTTGTCTGAGAATATTACATATTGCTACTGACATGGTTGATTGTTGGAGAGTATATGTGAATGAAAATGTTGAAATCCTACCTATAGGGCTCTCTTAAATTGAAAATCAGTACAAATTTTTTTAGAAAGGAACACTTATGTGTTATCAAAATGGATTGGAAAACACTTATGTGACTCATATATGAAAAATGGAATATGGAAAATCTTTGGTGTTATCAAAATGGATTGGAAAACACTTATGTGACTGATATATAAAAAGTTAGAGAAATTGAGAAACACTTGAATAGAAAATTTGATTTGTTTTTGAAAATTTGAAATATCATTTTCTTATAACTCTTTTGTAATTTTTTATAACAATTCTTGAAAGTATAGCGAATCACATACTTGCTCTTTCCTCTAGAGTATATTGGTTTAATCAAATTGGATAAACAATTTTTTTTTGTTTTCTCCTCGTTTATCTTTCTTTTGCTTGGTGTGGATTTGTTTACACTGATTGTAAACTATTTTTGTTGTTTGAGACTATTTAGTTTATTTGCCATTGTTTTTTGTCTCACGCATATTTATTCTTGACAAATTTAAAATTAAGATTAAATTCAAAGAAAATTTTGGGTGTTTCAACCTTTCAATTTTGCAATAGTTACTTAACAAATTCATGTGGTGGTGTTGTGCTATCGTGATAAATTGGCCTTCGCCTTCATCTTTTATGCTAGTGTGAGAGTAAGATGAGTGAATGAATTTTATATTGAAAAGTATATGGGAAATGGTGTGTCTCACTCTTATATAATAGGGCGGTTTAATCTTTAAACGTGGAATGCAAAGATCCGTCTAATGGATCTTGGATTGAGATCGTCTACACTCTAGGATGACAACAGCTTTGCTCCGTGAGTGACGCGGTGGATTAATGTGCTCTCTGAGTCGTAGTTATTGGGCCTTCTGACCAATCCAGATACCTAAGCCATTGTTTGTCTTATAGGGTGAGGGTTTTGTTGTGTTTTTCCTCTTTTGTCGGTCATAGTTCAACTTTAGTGAAAAGTTAATATGTGATGTCATTGTTATGAAAATTGTGCTTTAAATGCACCTGATACTCTATATATCTTTTTCTATACTTTATCATGCTGAACTAGGTATGGCAACAAAACCCGTACTCACGGGTATCCATCCGAACCCGTCTCGAAGTTGACGGAGAAAACCCGCTTTGACAGGGTTTGGGTTCGGGTTTGAATTTTTCTCGATTACAAAATATGGGGACGAGTCGGGTAATGGAGCACTAGTACCCACCCCGAACCTGTCCCTGAATTCGCCCCCGAACCCGCCCCGTTTATTTCATTACGTACTTTATTATTTATTTTGATAATTTAGAATATGAAATGTGACTAATGTTTAGATATTTTGATTTATATTTATTATTTAAAATATTTGAAATGTATATATGAAAATTTTTGAAATTGTTTTATTTTACTATTTATAATGTAATTTGATTTTGGAAAAAAATAAATATCTCTATTATAAAAATTAATTTCACTAAACAGATGGTGGCGGCGCGGAGATATCCAAACCCGTTTGAAACATATTTGAATTTTAATTCTTCATCTCTATTTGAGTTTGAGACGGGAAACGGAGATTGTTTGAAAATTTGAATTTGAGTTTAGGAAAGATAAAAACTGTCCCGACCCGCCTCGATGTCATGCCTACGATAAACTTTGAAAATTATAGGACTTTAAATGCGCATCCCATACTCTATGTGATGTCTTTTCATATATGCTTATTTCCTTTCTTTTAGTAAGATATTACACTAACTTTTTAGAATAGTTACAGTTTTATGTTCATTTTGGCTTTGATCTTTCGTCATTGTTTTTGTAAACAGGATGTTACAAGTATATAAGGCATAACCGAATTGAATTAGTTGTAGTAAAACAACCGACAACATCTGACTCTGTATATATCGAATCTATAGAACATAAAATTACATATTTGAACATACTATTAATTAGGGGTGTTCAGATCCAATCCGATTCAAAAAAAATCCAAAAACCGAACCGAAAAAACCGAAATAAAAAAAAAAACCGATTTTTTTTAGATGTATTTGGATCACCATGTAGCATAACCGACCGGTTCGGTTCGGTTTACGGTTGGCTTCATGAGAACCAAACCGGTCCAAACCAAATCGGTATTACTTCCATTTACTTGCCATTTATTATTTAAAATAAATTAATATCGCTGTTATTGATATTTTTCTTGAAGTTTTATTATTATATTCGCTTTAATATAGCTTTGGAATCTTCATTTATTCACTGTTTTATATATTTGTCATATATTTAATTTATAATACAAATCTCCATATAAGAACTAAGCATATCTCCATATATGTTATATATTATAGCCATGTTTATTTCGTTGAGATAGATATTATACATATATTATAATGAAACTTTGCAATAATGACATCAAATAGCCATATGAACATAGCAATTAGATATTGTCTCAGTAGACGTTGGTGGCATAATTGTAACTGGTATTAGTGTTGGTTTAAAAACCGAATAAAACCGATTCAACCGAACCGAAGAAACCGTATAAATTGGATTGGATTTTTCTTGTTGTCATCCAAAAACCGAACCAAACCGTATGCTTTATATATTTTTGGATCAGATGATATTTTGTCTCAAAACCGATCCAAACCGGACCACAAACACCCCTACTATTAATCATATAAATATAAATACAACTTGGGATTGATAGAAATAGTAATGTAAATCTCTTTCCCTTTTCTTCCAATATTTCAGGTTGAAAATATATCCCCTTTTTAGTGCCTTAAACTGGTTCAAGCACTTAAAATACAATTTTCTCCAACATAAGTTAATTAATGTATTTCATGAACCAAAAATCTCACGCAATACTGATGGATTACATATCAAAGTCTTTTGATACTGTTGTTCTGCATAAAACCTAATGAGAACTGAACCAGCAACCTTCCAAACAAAGCCACATCTAGCAACTTCTTTTACTTTAATGGCATAGTCATATGTAACGTGATACAAAGCCAAAGCCTCGATATAAATATCACTAATGTTCTTCGAACGATCCTCTATATTAGCATAATCATCAAATTTCTGGAAAAGAGATTCCAATCAGCATCTCAAAAATGGGAATGTCTAGTGAAAGAAGAATCGAAAAAATATGGTTTGAATATGTTATTGTAAGGACTAAACTTATTTTAACCAAAAAACGTTTACCTGCTTATAAATCTTATTGACTTGAGTAGCCTCTTCGTTTTTGGACTTAGATGTGTCACTGCAGGCAATCCTCATGTCATTCAAATACTCCTTATACAGTGCTTCCCACTTTTTCGTACAATGCACAGGTATTTCAACATCAAAACAGGGAAGTTTTCTAATTTCTGATGGCATGTGAATAAGAAGAAAAAGGTCAAAAACACTTGAAAGTGAATTGTGGATAACCATAGCATGAGTGTAATAGAGTACTCACCATTCCCAGACGTATCAGTAGTTAGCCATCGGCCAACCTCGTCGTATATTGAACCTAAGATCGAGGTTGAAGTGAATGATCTGTCCTTTTCCATATAGTGTGGGTACATTTCTACAATCAAATCATTTGGAACTTGGATCTGTTGTTGAAAGTTCAAGTTTAGTAAAGTGGTACTTAAGACTGAGGACTCCTAAGAATTACTCAAGGTAGATAAAGGTGATGATGGCTATGTATGTAGCACTGGTTTTTCAGGTTGAAGGATGGTCTACCGTTCGACACAGACATGTTACATACAAACCGGTGCCAATATGCCAACATCATGTATGTCTGGAGTACGTTTTCATGTCAATGCTTCTTACTTAGGATGATTGTAACTGTAAATGTATTAATGTAATAAACCAATCATGGTACTGCGCACACTCAAAGATCAATCATATCCTACGACCAAAAACACAAACCCTAAATACAGAACTCTTCTGTAATACAATTTAAAAACACTTGACACACTAAAATGTTTAGCTGCATGTAGATAGATTTTCACAACAAAAATTAAGAATAATACAAAGCTAACCTTTGCTCCACCTTTCTTAGGAGCATCTAATGCATCATAGTATATATCAATCAATTTAAGTATATTTTCTGTTACTTGCCGCTGCTCCCTTTCTTCAGTTCTATCATTTCTTAATATCAAAAGGCGATCTATGAGTGCCATCCAACTATCAGCCGCTATACCAACTGTGTTACTGGAAAGCAGAGGGAAATAAATTCTGGTAAGGATCATAAAATTAAAAACTGAGAAAACTCTTACTTTCAATTGGACATCTACGACAATTTCTTTTACTCTTGGTAGCATAATATATTTAGAAAAAACACTGCAATGAAATGTCACTTCAACGGTCAAATGTCTTTGCTGACGATTGCTACCTGCAATAACTTTAACGGATGTCTTTTTTGTATCACTTATTTGATCAGGAACCATCTACATAATATGATACATTATAAGGCTTTCAGGTCACAAGCAGAAATGGGATTATCTAACAAGCATATATACAACACATATACAGGCCTAACTATGTCCTCGCAAAATATTACATCAGGAAACCAAGATGACAAACCTTAATGTTATATTAGAGTAACACGGGTACTGTTCCGTTAAAAGGTTTTCAGGCTATAAGCAGAAGAGAAACATCTAAGACATATACAGTTTTGGAATTTTATATACAATGTAACACCCACCTCGATTGAAACCGATTTTCCAGATATAGTTTAAAAAGTTCTTCCTCAAGTTCCACATCTAAAAGCTCACTTGGCTTTTTAACACTAGAACTCAATCTTACAGAATTGCATGGTGAACTTTCTATCCAAGGGGCACTCTTCTTGAAATATTGCAACAGCTGAAACATTTCAAAAGATAAATGGTTAATATAAAACAATTATTAATTATCTATTCCAGCTATATGTATGATAGTAAACACAAAAAGATATGATGGTAAAACACAAAGCACAATTCTTTCAATGTTAATAATAGAGCAAATAAAAACATAACGAAGGCTTTAAAACTGAAATGGAAACCTGAGGATTTTTTGACACCCAGTACATGTCACCGTCAAAATCACCTCCAGCTATCTCATCTGCTACAGAGCGAGGTCCAACACGTGGAAAAAAAATTGCATATTTGCCATGGCCAACATAAGATTCTAATCCCTTCACATGTGTGGCCTGCATTATGTGAATATCCCCAAAATGTAAACCTGGATTTCGATAAACCAGCACATCTCCAGTAATTTGGCCATTTTCACTACCAAGAAAGAAAAAAAGGTTTAACCAGTCAACACTCAGGCCTCGTAGTTTGAATTTCAAACAATATTTTCACAATAAAACTAAGAAGTACACATGGTTGAATATGATTGAAAGGGCACACATTGAGAGAATGAGGTGAGGGAGAATAACAGAATGGGGACAGGTGAAAGAGAGGAGTCTGGATAGTATATTTATGCTTACTGAATAATGCAAACTTGATTCTCCTTCAAGCAATGATTTTCCGTGGGATCAACAGTCCCCATCACATAGAAACAATCTTCTAAATATAGTTTCCCTCCTCCGAGGTTTTTTTTTTCCGCTTTTACAAGTCTAGATAGATAATGCTGAAGAAATGGTTCATCAAGAGGAATCCCACATAAAATCATTCCTGCAGCATTGTATTCATCCATCTCACCATGGTTGACAGAAACTGCGAGTGCATCGACAATTGAAAACCACTGTTAAGGAGGATTCTGACAAATTTTAGGTAGTCGAACAATTAAACTCAAATCTCAACAAACAGAAGCTTATCTTAAATATGACCGATGTGCATTAATAGTTGGTAAGTAGAAGTATTTAAGAAAACTACCTCTGAGGGCAGCGCGCTTATTGGTATAAATATGGTCGGAATCTTCTAAATTATTCTTAAGTAGATCCATGAAGAATTCATTTGGAACTCCTCCATAGCTTAGAAGTGCGATCAAATATTTAGATAAATATGATTTATTTGGTTTGTGGCTGAAACATGGAGGAGGCTTCACATCAGGGTTTTTTTTCAAGCAAAAACATTTTGCGCTCATGAATACAAAAGATTAGTCTAGCTCCAAACAACTTTTAGCATTAAACAAGTTGGTTAGGCAACTTAGAATCAGCATATCAACATCAAATGATAATGTATGTTACTAAGAGAAATAAATGAACTGTAGCCGGATAAATTTCCCTAGCTGATCTCACCTGATATGAAAAGGTTTTAATTGTTCGTGATAAATAAAAAATGCCTTCTATTCTGTTTTATTCTCAAGAGATTCCTGCTTTGACCAGGTAAACCATTGATTCATGCATCCCCCAATAGACATCAATATAATCCATCATGTCAACAAGCATTATCATGATCAACACATCCCCCAACTAACACCCTAGCTGCAAGAGTGGATCATATCAACCCGGCTAAATTGAAAAGGTGAAATACCTTGTAGTTACCACCTCCACCGAATTTAAGCTCCGAGTATTTGAAAGGTTCGGGTCTGTTTCGACTTTGATCATTGAAGGCCGAACCTGTATTGTTCTTGGAGGAAGCTTCAAGATTCAAAGATACAATATCATAGTCAATGGATGCATAGTTAAATAAGAAAAATACAAACAAATCCAAAAGAAGCTTATGTATAAAACAACGAAAACTTTCTGAATTATCAACTCTTGAAATGGTTAAAGGTTTCAGAGTTCTGTGATATCAATGTGATTCCCAAAGTTGAAAGAAAATTCTACTGGACAGCTTTAAGACTTACAGCTGTCAAAGAGAGGGCACTGTAACAAATCCTCAGTAGTTACTGGTACTACTCTAATAGAGACCATGTATTTTATGGTGTTCAATGTTAGATTATACAGTTCAACAAAACCTCTCACATACTCCTCTAAATGACCACCAATATTATATTGTTAATTATTAAATAAACATATTGCTAATCTTATCCATTTTGCCATACTAAATTCCAAGCTCCTAAATTATATTGCATGACGTCCATGTAATACAAATAATTATTTAAAACTTATTAACCATGAAAGCTTCAAAACCAGTAAACACAAACTTAGAAATAAACTAGGTCTTCCAAAATGTAATTCATAAAAATATACTTAAGTGTATAAATTTCCTTGATCAATATAACCCGTAAAAAGAATACCTTTTTGTTAACCAAAAGAGTTCCCTTCAGTGCACAACCCATGTGAAAGAGACGGCACTGAATCAACAGTGGCTTAAAAATAGGATGAGGAAAAATGATAAGTTATATTATAGTAATAATGTCCATGAATATTCCAAATGCATGCATATAAAACATGTAACTGAAATAAGAAATAGGCTAAAGAAAACAAAGCATCTACTGGCTGATGTGTGCTGAGTGTTGTTTCTCCCATAGCCTTACTCGTATCCCCAAGTTCAACCAGATTGGAAATGTCCTGAAAGAAGTCATATAGTTCAGAATCAAAGAAAAAGGTAATTAGATCATAAATTTCATTGAAATATATCTGACAACACGCAAGTCAAAGTTATTGAGAGAAATTTAGGAACAAAATAAAAGAAAAAAGTGGTTAGCTAACAAAAATAGCATATATAATGAAATCATTTTTGTCCATAAAAGACAGCATGTACGTACAGTAGAAGAATCATTTTCATCTTTTTTTTTTTAACTTTTCAAGCTGAACCACCCCTTTGGAAAATATACTTTTTTGATAAAAGAATTTATTACGTGCAACCATAAATGAACAGAGAGGAACATGAAGAGTATAAACATGAGAATCAAGAAAAACTTATTTAGTTATAAAAAGTAAAAGAAGCCAGTAAATGATTATGATGAAATGAAGCTAAATAGCCCATGAATGAGGCAGTGATGAGAAACGTAATGGCAAATTCATAATACAATTTTTCTTTGAGTGGATTTTTAACATATTACCAATGACCAATATACAGAGTTAGCTGGAAAAAAAATAATGCGAAAAAAAAATTGAGAGAAAAGAGACCTTAATATATGTATTATTCAAGTTTGTTCCTGCTGCAATGTTGTTAGGGCAGAGTACCGCCAAATCTTCTGAGATGAACCCAGTTCCGTCTGTGAGAATACATGGTTTCTCATTATGATAGACAGGAATGCCATTTCCATCCTGAACCAGCAAAAAGAAATTGCAACAAAACAAAATATTTTGCTGAAAGCATGAGATAAATTATAAAACCTTATTAGGTGACTTAAATATTGACTATACCTGGCATTGTTCATCTGGTATTGTTTGGACATTCACAGTTGCCAAGTCAATATTAAGCTTAAAGGTCTTTGATAGAATAAGAGAAAACCTGATTAACTACGAGGTTAGTCATGGGGTCAAATCTATTTCAAGAAAGTGGATGAAGGAAAACATAAAGAAACTCTTTAAGATAGGATCAACACAAATATCATACCTAGCCATATACTTGTCAATGTTGGGTAACATGTGTGCATGCATAAATAAAGATCTAGATTCAAACATTGTCCTATTTGACAAAAGGTAAGATGCCCTCTCATCTGCCGAACAATATGATTCTGTCCTAACAAAATAACATTTGACTGATGAAGTTGTTGAATCCTTATTCTTCTCTTCCTTTCCACCATCTTTGAAAACTGTTCAATCGGTAGAAAATTTAAAAACACGTATTTAAGTCACTAGTAGTTTCTTTAACATCTCAAGAGACAGCACCTCACACAAGACCATGACAATGTGATGATTGAAGAATGCTTTCGCAGCCAATGACTGAAATGACCCCGAAGCAACGCAAGGTTGAGAGAAGTGAAGACAGGCAGGCATATTCACCACAAGTAATAAAATTAACTTGAGAAAGTACTAGCAATCCTAAGGAACCTATAACTATATCTAATTGAACAATATTTTCAAATTTGAGACTGTGATAATGTTAACCTATATATAAAGTACACAATAAAGTTGTAGCTTCCACACAAATTAACTCAATGCATGATAGTTTGGATCATATATAATTAAAGAACATTATCGAGCAAGCGAAATTCAGAAATGTGTTTTAAAAAATGACTATACAAGTGTCAGACTACAGAGAAATCCGCTGAGTATAATGAATCACATAACATGGGAGGAAAACAGATGCAATAGTAGATTGGACAGGTTGTAAAATTGCAGCCTAGACCATATGTTCAAATGAAAAATGCATGGATTCAATATCATAGAAAGTAGAAACCCTAAAAAGGCTTAAGAAACAAGTTAAAACTAGCAACTAACAAACAGGATGACTAAAAAATTGATTTAAAACATGAAAGTAACAGGATTACCAAAAAATCGATACAAACGAAGCCCAACACGGATCCCTTCTTTTCCAAACTTCCCATAGTGATTGGCAGCTTCTTGAACACTGGTCTTTGATTTCTTTCCAGTATGAGGATCAGCGAATTTAACAAGCAAAACATTGTCATCGCCTAGAGACTTCTGCAGGTGTGTTCGTGTGTGTTGCAAAATAGGGCCCTGAATAATTCAACCAAAGGCAATAAATAAAATAAACCACATTTAGTATCAAAATAGCCGGTTGAAAAAGGAATTAAATCATGGACTGTGTAAAATTCTGAATAAAGTTTATTGATTCAGGACAATAACTCTAATGCATTAACTATTACGATTGTTAATATTATTATTACTTCTATACTAATAGAAAGCTTCATAGCATCAAAGGCAACGAATGGCGAAACAGGTACAATCACAACGACAAAAATTTCACAGTACACAAATCTAAAGGAAGAGAGACATACAAACCTTGAACCTCAAGCTCCCATTTGCAGAAACATAGCACTGGTATATAGGTGTCCTGCCCGAATCCCATTCGTTATACTGCAGAAAGAAACCAAAGTTAACATTTGCTGTTGAAATTGAATACAAAACAGTCACTTATAGCATTGTGTATTGAGAAAGACTCTTAAAAGGAGAAAACTAGAATCTAGTTTCAATATCGGGTAATATGCAATTCTAGCAACACAATCTCCAACACAAATTAGTTAACACACTCATACAGGCTGAAAATCGCATGAGTTTCACTAAATCATATAGTTCTCATTTTTTATTTGGTGTGACCCATTATTTAAGCAATTGATCCACTCAAACTGTATTCAACAATAAAGAATATGTTGAGTGAGTTAGAGAGGCCTCATATCAGCATTTTAAATTCTAGATCCTGGAATCAGTCCATGGTTATAATGTTTCGATAGCCGCTATTTCACAATATTTTGCATTAAATCGTGTATCTTAGAAAATAATGCTTAGTTAAAGTTAAAATTCAACTATGAATATATAACGCGACTACTGCCACTATAATCAATAATATGACAAGTTAAAACCAGGTCAAATGTGATCAAAGTAGTGGTCGTGAATGTTAGAGTGGTGGCTGGAGGTGATCATATGTGTTTGCTGAAGTGCTAGACAACAACAACCAACAACCAAGCCTTATCCACTAAGTAGGGTCCGCTACATAGATATCTCCGTCATAATATTCTATTTAGGACCATGTTTCTATTCATATCGTTAATCTTAAGATCATTCTTAATAACTTCTCTTATAGTTTTTCTAGGTCTTCCTCTACCTCTAACTGTTTGAATTCTCTCCATGTGATCTACTCTTCTTGCCAAAGAATCTACAAATTTTCTCTTTACATGCAAAAACCACCTAACTCTATTTTTCACCAACTTTTCTACTATAAGTGTAACCACACGCTCTTTAATACTGTTATTTCTAGAAATATAAATTCTATTATAGCGGGTTTGATATATAAATGAAAAAGGTTTTCAAATGAAGTAAAAAATCTATTCAACATCATTTCACCAACATGTTTTCTTTTAAAATACTCCTTGCCACATAATCTACGGATCTTCTCTCTACCATACCCAAACCACCTAGTACCATTTTCCACCATCTTTTCTACTAAATGTGCTACCCCAACACTCTATTTAATACAGTCATTTCTAGAACTATAAAATCTATTCATGTGGGTTCGATATTAACTCTATTCAACTTCATTTTACCCTAACAATATTTCACTCAATTTCAATTCAAAGCACTACTAGCATTACTAAACCAAAAAAACTAGAACTACCATAACTGTTTAACATGCATGATAACAAGATGCTGTTTTACCAGTTGGCGATCACTAGGACGATCAACGCATTCTTTCCCCACAGCTTCCCATATCTCATTCTCAAAAAATTTCATCGGCAAGTCTTTCAAGCTTCTAACATATTCAGCACTCACAACATCTTCAATACTCCTTCTGTATAAAAAAAAATCACAAGTTAAAAAAATAAAATAAAATAACTGAAAATAAACTATAAAAGTTTAAAGTTGTTACCCTCCCGCGTAACTTAGTAGCAGAAACGATTTTCGAAACTCTAATTCTCCTAACGCCGTCAGAACACCGGAAGAGGAAGTTGACGGCGACGGAGACGGTGACGGAAAGAGACGTGACGGTGACGGTGAGGGTGAGGGAGTGGGAGGTTTAGAAGGTGAGAGAGAGTAAGGAGGTTGTTTAAGCATGAACATAACGAAACCATTAAGGTTTTCAATTTTAGAATTGGAAATTTGCTTAAGAAGATCAAGAGCTTGTTGCTCTCCGATTGCAGCGAGGCGTCGTTTGGCTAAAGGATCAAGTTGAGGTTGCGATTGTTTGATGCGAATTTGTTCTACTAGATTTTCTACTGATGGCGGAAGAGACACCATAACAAACTTTATCGGTAACTGTAACGAACAGACGGAAAATGGTAAGGGAATGGACAATGGAGAGTGAGAAGTGAGAAGTGAGGGAACGAGAGTGTTTGATTTAAAAAGAAGAAAAAAATATACGTAAAAATAAATAAAATAAAAGAAAGGAAAAGATATGACTGTGACGCCACGTCTCTTGAATAGGGGGAGTGGACAGTGGACTCACGAGTGACTGAGAATCTTACATCAATTTCATTTCATTGAACCGTAAGAGTGAGTGAGAATCTTACATCAATTTCATTGAACCGTAAGAGTTAAAATTAACTGAATTTCTTACTCCCATCCATATGAAAAATAAAGTAATTTCGAAATTGTTTCTCAAAAAAACGGAAATTTCGTATCATATTTTGTACAAGACAGACTAAATATGGTTTCATCTTTTAAAATACAAAAAATGGTACCGGAGATATATTTTCTATTTTAAACTGGAATTCTCTTTCCGATTCTATTAGGGGAAGATTGAATTTTGTTGTCACCTTGACATTTTATATATAACCGGAAGTAACCAGTATGGTCATGTTTGATCACCACCATTTCTTCTTTCTTTCCTTAAAATCTCTCAAAAACCCTCGTCATTCACGATCCACTTTCCACTCCAAATCATCATTTTTATGGTTCATCATATCAGAAAGAGCTCAAGAAAGTAGAAATTCAGGTAAAGTTTATTCATTCCAACATCTATTCCCTACATTAATCTGTTGTTTTCTGTAGAAAAAGGTTACGTACAAACCGGATGTATACTTTCGGTAGTTAGTTGAACAGAACCGGAAGTTAACTTCTGGTTTCTGTCTGTGTTTATTTTGACAGCAATATGTCAATGCGACATGTTAATAAGTTTTGTGTTTTATCTAACATTAGGTATGGTGCACCCCGATAACATTCTCAAACCTGATGTGTCTCAAGTTGTTTCGCCTCTCGTAGTTTCTCTTCTCATAATTAAGGTGGTAGATGTTCGTGAGCAATTTGAAAATTTAGAAGAATTTGAATTACGTGAAGACATGTTGCAGTGAATTCGTATAGAGGCTATGGAACTAGGATTTGGTGTTGTGATTTGAAGGCCCGATAATGGTACGGATAGAAGAAATACATTTGTGATTTTGACATGCGAAAGAAGGGGAAATACATACATCGTATCCAAAATTTGAAACGCGACAACACCGGTTCAAGAAAATGTGAATGTCCATTTAGGTTGTGTGGTTATCTTATGGAAAATAAGAAATGGAAATATAACGTGATATGCGGTTTACACAATCATGATTTAAGTTAAAAGTTAGTTGGTCATCCAATTGCATGTCGGCTCTTTCCAGATGAGAAGACGTGTGTTTTTGATAGGACTTTGAATTTGGTACCGCTAAAAAACATATTTTCATCCTTGAAGCGCAAAAGACCCGAGAACACATCAAATATCAAACAAGTTTACAATAAGCGCTATCAAACCAAAATAGCGCTTAGGGAGGATCGAACCGAGATACAACACCTCTTGAAACTTCTAGATGAAAACAATTATGTTTGTAGGCGCCGACGAGGTGATGATGTGGTAACAGTAAGAGATATTTATTGGACTCATCCTGATTCCATTAAATTGTTCAATACGTTTCCTACCGTGCTCATAATTGATTCAACGTATAAGACCAACAAGTACAGGCTTCCATTGTGGGAAATTGTTGGTGTTACATCGACTGAGAAGACGTATTCTGTTGGTTTTGCATTTCTAGAGTGCGAAAAAAAGGACAACTTTGCATGGGCTTTAGAGGTTTGTAGGTCAATATTGAAGGATCAAGAAGATATATCGAAAGTCATTGTTACCGACCGAGATACAACATTAATGAATTAGGTTGCAACTGTATTTCCCACTTCTTACGTATTACTTTGTAGGTACCATATTACTAAAAATGTGAGAAGTCGGGTTAAACCTGCGGTGGGGACAAAACATGTTGCAGGTGAAGATGGAAAATTGGTCAAGGCGGGCGTCATTGTGGAGAAAATTATGGATGCATGGAATGTTATAATAAATACATCTACAAAAGAGTTATACGTTGATTCTGTTTTGCAGTTCAGGAATGTTTGCGAGAAATATCCCGATCTATTGAAATATGTTGAAACCACAATTCTTGATCAGGTTAAGGAGAAGGTTGTTTGTGCCTGGACCAATCAGGTTATGCACCTCGGTAATACAATAACAAACCGAGTTAAGTCTGCGCATGCATATCTGAAGAATTGGTTGGGAAATAACAAGGGTGATTTTATTACGGGTTGGGAATCTGTGAACCAGATGCTACTAAACAAACATAACGAGATACAGATGACATTTGGTCATAGTATCACGGTGTTGGAACACAGGTTCAAATATAACACGCTATATTCTCAGTTGGTTGGTGTTGTACCCCAAAATTTTCCCTCCCTTTTCTTCAAGACATTTCTCACAAAAGTTCTCAAATGCTCAAGGATTCTCAAGAATTGATCAGACAAGCTCACCTCCTAAGTACTGGGTCCAGAACTAGGGTTTTGGTTTTCTCAAATAAAATTGGACTTCTAATGCCTCAAGTAACTTTCATTGTTCATCATAGGTCTCCAAGAATGCTCATATCAAGTTTCAGGCCTTGCATCACAAATTTGCTAAGTCAATTGCTCAGATGACTGAAAATCAGCTGTATTGGATAAAAAGTCAAATGTGGTCAACATACAGTCAAACTTCAAGATTTTTGGTTAACATCAACATTTTGAAGCCCTATTCATCATTTGATAAAGGGTTAATCATAATTCCTCAAGGAAGACCCTCAGATCACCAAATAGGCAAAATTGTCAAAATTAGGATTTTGATTGAGAATGACCGATCATTGACTTTTGACCTAGTACATGACCTAATGACTTGAAGCATGATCTCAAGGGCTCAAACATAATGTCTTGACCTAATTACATGATTCAAAACATTTCCAAAGTGTCGTACCCCAAATTTTCCCTACCTCTACGATCATATTTTTCAAGATTAAAAATACAAGAGAGATATTTTAATTAAGGATGGTTCAACAATATTTAATGGCTCATTCTTAAATCCAAGTAAACTAGGAGGTGTATTTTAATTCAATGAAGTGGGGCTTTCTAAATCAGAAAGATCCATATACCCGTAGGTTCATTCACATGTTGGCCAATGGCCCATGGGATTCGAGTATGGAAAGTTATTGCAGAAATATTATTAAGTTTAGTTATTATTAAGTCCATATTGTTGTTGTTAGTAAAAAGGAGGGGCGAGATTTAAAAGTCCATCATAATTTGCATGACCCATTTCGTTTTTGACTAATTAGCAAAAAGTACAATTTCAAATTACAAGCCCACTAGGTTCTTTTTCTTCAACAGGCCCATTTTGTTCTAAATTATTGAGTAGTAAAGAAGAGGTGGTGCACGTTTTAGGCCCAGACAACAGATACAATCTGGGCCCATTTGTTTCATTTTTAGAAAATTATTGTCACTGTTATTATTAAACTTTTTCATTACAGTTAGTCTATTAAATGTTTTATTAAAAGATTTTTTAAACAAGATTGTTGTGTTTAAAAGAAATTGTTGTTGGGTCAAAAGAAGGGACCCATTTCAGGCCCATGCGGTGGCAAACAAAAATATTATTGTAACGATAAAAAACAGTAACGTGTTGGGCTGGACACTTTGAGGCCCAATAGCCTTTTCGCATATCTGTTTGAGAAAGTAATGCAAAGCCCAAAGGTACTAACAATTATTGTTTCAATCTAAGCCAGAAAAGCGCACATTTTTGTACAATTAACATTTATTGTGCAAATCAAATATATCTTTTCATTGAATCAAATCTAAATACGCAGAATAGAACAAATCAAGCTAAAACTAAATCAAAATCTATTACATTCAATGTACAAAATCATATACAGAATCCCACAATCAATTAGAACAGAATTACAAATCCCTAATTTATTCTAAAAACCCTAAATCTATGTTAACAAACTCGTAACTACAAATCTGGTGAAACCCTAAAAATAAAGCCCTATAAATACTAAAGAGAAAATACAGTACAAGGGAGAGGAAGAATTTTGAGAGAATCAGAGAGGAGAATACAGAATTAGCAGAAGAAGGAGGACAGAAGAAAAAGAAGAAGTACAGAAGGGGGAGATTTGCTGGAAAAGAAATGCAGAAGAAGACCAAACACTTGCTTTATTATTGAAGATCAGAGAAGGGGACAATTAGGATTTCAATATCTGAAACCCTAATCGCCACTGATAATTTAATCGCTCCACCACTAAACGCCACTGTTACTCCGCTTTCACCAAGACATGCGAATCAAGAAAACCGAGGGGGATTAGTATCGGATTGGACATGCGCAAAGTCAGAAAACGAATAGCGAAAGGGTAAAGACTCAACTCTCTTTTTTATTCTTGTATTTGGGGTTTTGTTGGGTGGTTGTAATAGAGGGTATCAGGCTATGTTGTAGCGCCACCACGAAGAGCTTTAGGTTTAGGGTTAGAGAAAGGGCTATAAGGAGAAGAAGATGAAGGGAAAACGAGAGGAAGGTTAACTGAAAATGAAAAAACAAAATGTAAGAAACAAATTTTTATGTTCTGTTGTTCTTTCGTACGCGCGCATACACAGTAATTAAAGTGCACTTTCATTTTGGTCCATTTGATTTGTATCGGACGACCGTAAGGCCAAGTCCACCGTAATTTTTGTATACCCTCGCGCACCATGTCCAACCGGCCTCTCCTTTCAAACATGTATTAGGCCCAACCCATTTATTTTTATACCCCCATTGTTTGAATTGCTAACCAGCAAACATCAATTCACCCCTGCCCCTGGGCCCAATTCAACATCTGAATTTGGGCCCAATCTCCTAAAAATACCCCCAGTTTTACTCATTAGTTCAATATTACACCCCCATGCTTGTTGGGCCTGAATTCAATATCTGAATTCAGGCCCTGACTTTTAACACCCTACCTTTTTTACTATGTAGTTAAAAATGCACCCCCTCCTAAAATTAATTAAATCTTTTTCTATTTTTTATATGTTTTCTCATTGGCTATATTTGCATATTTTATATATTATTTTTATTATTTCCTTTTTATAATAATAATTAGTAATAGTAGTACTAATTCTTATTTTCACAAATATCATTATTCTTAATATTAATTCTTATTTTTATAAATATTATTATTATTATCATGAAAATATTATTTTCGAAACTCATGCATATATTATTTTTATATATATTGCATTAAAATATTTTTTTATCATGCATTAATTAAGAATATTTTCATAATTAATATGATAAAAAATATCCAACAAACACTAAATTTTTTTTTTGCCATAAACTAATCTAAACAATTATCTTTTGCTAAAGAGTTTCAAATATATTTTGACTAGTCGTGCATTTGGTCTAAAATTCCGCAATCTCTACACCCGGTCAAAATGTGAGGTGATTCAAAGTACTTTTGCAACCCTTAAAAAACACAAATCCATACGAACTACGAACTGGGACTATGATTCCTCCTAAGAGGATACGTAGGCATACGACTAAAATCACGGCGAGTTCCCCTATTAAAAATTAAAACCCTTTTTACCTGAAACCTAAACCTAAACCTGGTATCCTTAAGAATAAGGTAGATGAAAGGTGCCTAACACCTTCCTTTTGTCTAATGAAGTCCAAAACTTAGAATCTTTGTCTTTACAAATTAGGGTTTCCTATTAGATGCCCTTCCTTAGGATAAAAACTAGTAGTGGCGACTCTTGATTTAAAAACCAGTCGCAACACAAGGTGCAAGTGATTGATAGTTGAAATTCATATCAACTGATGAAAAGTCAATTATCACACAAAAGTCAAACCTTTACTTTTGGTCAACTTTGAACTTCAAAGACCAAGAATCATCGAGACATTCAAAATTATCAAGATTGATCAACAAGAATCAATAAAGCCAAGAAAATTCAACAAAAAGTCAAAATTTGCAATACTTAGAGAAAATTCTTAGTGTTTTATCCTTAATAAATTCACTACTTCATGGCTTTTTTTTCACTAAGATGGAAGATGATTCAAGGGGAAATTTCAACATAAAGGTTGT
This sequence comes from Vicia faba, assembly GCA_948472305.1. Lineage (NCBI taxonomy): Eukaryota > Viridiplantae > Streptophyta > Magnoliopsida > Fabales > Fabaceae > Vicia > Vicia faba. Next base: position 36,445 of record CATIWC010002359.1, on the reverse strand, counting down.
AGAGCATGATGAATTTTACAAATTTGTCCTTGAGGGATGATGTCCAAAAAATTCTTGGATTAGGAGATATAGGCCCATAAAGTCATGAAATTTTTATCTAACACTTAGAGAAATTTTCAACAAGTTTGGTCAGATTTTTGTCCCAACTTCTTGGCAAATTTTCACCAAGTTTCAAGTTGATTTAGCCAAAGTGGTCAACATGAAAGTTGTAGGAAATGTTTCAAGCTTTCCAAAATGTCAAAGAACACATTTTTATCATGCTTGAGCAAGGATATTCGAAGAGATGAAGTTGGGCATCCATTCTTGAAATACAAGGCATTTTGTGATGAACATGAGATCAAATCTCCAAGCCATGCTGCATAATCTTGCTTTGCAGGCCTCTTAACTTGTGAATATACCTCTAATCAGAAGATTACACAAGATTTTGAGCTATGTTACATTTGATTTAAGCATTATCCAAACCATTTTGCCATTTTTGGCACAAAGTTAACATTGCCAATCTTGCAAAGTAGCTTTAATCACAATGTCAACTCCTTGAGCCTCTCAATTGTTTCTTCTGCACATACACAATGTCAAAGCAATAAGCAACCATTTACAACCTGCAAAGCACCCTTAAAATTAGGCCATTCTCACATTGGAACTATGGAATGGCCATGTACCTTCACTTACAATCCAACCAAGTCATAACTCCATAACTTGTAAACCTGATCAGCTCTTGTCCTCAAATCTTTTCTCTATAAATAGAGAGGTTATTTGAAAGTTAAAGAATGGGTGGAAAAGCTCTTAAACTCCCTCAAACACTCCCAAAGTCAGAATTGCTCTTAAACTCCATTTTGTTGCAAATTCTGACCTTAAACATCAAACACTCAATCCACTCGTGCGTTTCCATTCTAAATCATTCACAAAGTTCATATAACCCATATATAACTTATCCAAATCCCTGTTTCACCATTGTAACAACATCTTCATCATCCTCCATTTTCAAAAACAAAGCTCTGCAACTTGACTTGTCCAGAAGAATCCATCCACTCTCAATCTAAAGTAAGCATTGCAATAGCTTCTTGGGAGTTCAGTGAAGCTATCCAGATTATCACAACACCTCCAGGAGTGATCCAACTTCAAACATGATTCTCACTTTTGAGTTAAGTTTTATAAATTTTGAACTTTATGTACAAGCATCATTAATGTTTACTTTCTGAATAAAAAATGTAGATATCATTGCCTTGAAGCTAACCATGTGCTTACATTTCATTTATCTTGCCTGAGTGATGAGAATTTTGGATTTGAAATTTCTGAAATATTAGGGTTCAGTTTGGTACCAATAAAAATTCACTTTAAACTTTGAGTGTTAGCTTATGTTAATGGCATGGTTGGATTCGTGGTGAAAAAACAATCAACTTTCATATTTACATTTTTAAAAATGATTGAGAAATGGAAGAGTTAGAAAATTCAAAAATGTTATTGAAGTTACTGGCGTGAGGAAGAAGATGAAGTCCATTCAGAAGAAAGTTTGTAATATATTTAATAGTTGTTGTTTTAACTACTGGATGTAACAGCCACCCCAGTGGCAAGCGCACACATACTAAGTCACTTCTTGTCCCCAAGGGAGAGGGTTTGAATCAATGTGAACCCCCCTTTTGCATTTTTGTGATTTATTTTGATTTTGTGATTTCATAAGGCAGGTTTCACATATAATATCATTCAAGCACATCCTTAACAAGCACACGCGCATGGCTTGGTGGTAAGATTTTGGGCCAGCAACCTTGAGGTCCTGGGTTCAAACCTTGGTAGGACCAAAACTTAATTTTTATCACTTGTTTTTTTCTTTAGTTTTTAAACAAACTTCAACCAATTTTTTAACCGATCAAAAGTAACTCTTTTAAGCTGATTTTTTGCACACTCTTAGTTTATCACCTCTATTTTATGAATATAAAAAATATCACAAAAATATATTTTATTTCATTATTTTTCAATTAAATCAAAATAGGTACTTTTTAGATTTTTTAAAGACTTCCTTCTTATCTTTTTGATTAAATTTTCAACTTTGCTCTAAAGCTTGTTTTTACAATGAGAAGTCTTGATTCACATGAGATATCTTGACAATTGAGTAAATTTTGTATGATAGCTTGACTTTTCTCAACCAAATTCATATTAAAACATGAAACAAATACAAAATAAAAATATATGCTCCATGATTCTCATCTTGATTGTGATGCATATACTTGTTTCAAACGTACCAACTCCAACCATTTTTTCATGAAAAATACAAAAAGATTCCATTTTCTCCTTTTCCTTATTTCTTATTTATATTCATAGAACAATTGTATAAGATGCAACTATTTGGTCTATAATAGCATAGGACATTTAATTTCTGCAATTTATCGCTTTCCTTATTTTTATTAGTAATTAGGGTTTGTATGGCAAGATTAAAATCAATTGTAGTAAAACCCTAATTAAAGATAAAATAATTGAATCAAACACACTTTTCACACTTACACCTCTCGGGTAAGCTCACTTGTTGCCTCGGATAAAAAACAGTCATGTCCCTCGAACGCGATATGTTTTAGTAAAAGACCCTCGATTAAAAGATTGTAGTCCCTCGATGACCCTTTGATGTTGCCTTAGGTAAACGATCTTAGTCCCTTACGACAATTGCTAAAGCATCCTACAATTTTCCTTCTATGACTGTATGATGACCCACGCCTGTCACTCACATCGAATAATAGGGCTTCCTACTAACTAATGGTAGGATAACACTATCTAAAGGAGGAGGAAAAGAATAAAGACTTTTTGAGTAGGTAGAACGCCCGTAGTCGTTTGCTCACAAACTTTTCAAAACAAAAGATCTTTTCAAACACTTTCTGAAAACAAACATTTTGTATACATTCTCAACGATACGAGAATCATTACAAAATTGCCTTACATTGGCATCTTCAAAACATCTTTCCACAAAACAACACGAACACTTTTCTAAAATATTTTTAAAAAAGCAAACACTTTGTATGCATTCTCAACGATACGAGAATCATTACAAAGTTTGTCGTTCTTGGGTATTTTCAAAATATTTGCAAACATACACAAACACAAAGTATTTCAAAAGTGAGCTAGCGATTAAGAGTCCGTAGATAACTACGGATAAGAAGGGTGCTAACACCTTCCCTTTTTCATAACCTACCCCCCTTACTCAAAAAATTATCAAAAGGTCTTTCATGTTATTTTCACCCTTTCCTTTATTGGATAAAAGAAAAGTTGGTGGCGACTCTTGCTATCCGCAACATTTTCGATAAAATGCAAAACCCAAAAGTCAGTTCTCCCACCGTGTTACAGAATTGGCGATTTTGCTGGGGATCTTAATTACTAATAGTGGGGTTACCTTAAGAGCTAGATAATATTTATTGCTTTACTTGTTTGCCTTTATTTCTTTATATTTTGGGTTATGCTTGGGTTTATTTCTTGTATATATCCTATACCCGAATCTGGGGCATTTTAGGTAAGTAGTAATAGATCATAAAGACTGCACGGAATATACCGATATGGTTTAAGAGATATCTATGTTAGTGTGACACATTTTTTGGTATCGGTGTCCCTTGAGTTAAATCAAGGAGAATACGGGGCCGTTGTGTGGTGTCATAAAGCACTAATTGACCGTAGAACCTTAGTTGAACAACTTAGCCATTAGAAAGTAGTGAGATAGTCAACTTTGGTGCAGACTGAAGTTGGTTAATACTCGATACTACACTCATTGAGATCGAACTATCGGGATATTTCAGTCGCAGTTCTGATGCTTATGCTGAAACAATGCCCGAGAAGAAAGATCAGTGATATTGAGGCTCCTAGAACCCGGTTACTTCTTTTAGGACAGGTTGAGCCAACTAAAACTTCAAGAGGATACTTACCTACAAACCCCATGCAATCCTGAACCTAAGGCTTTTAGTGCTTTTCTTTTGTTTAATTAGTTGTTCAAACATGACATCATAACATCATGACATATCATTTTCACTAACCATTTTGTAGGTTATGGCTTCCGTCGTAGAAACACTATCCGGATCAGTTTTCTGAGGATACCTTCTCAACTCAAGAAGTTAGTCTCAAGGGTTCCCGAAATTTCTCCATTCATCAAAAGGCATGGTCGACTACTCAGTTTGGTTACCTCGGGTTTTGAAGAAGACATGATGAGTGTTTTATTCCAGTTCTTTGATCCTGCTCGTCACCGTTTCACCTTTCCGAATTATCAACTGGTACCCACAATAGAAGAATTATCTGAGCTGCTGGGAATACATGTTCTTAACCGGACACCTTTCATCGGTTTGGAGAAAGATCCACAACCTGAAGAAATTGCAACAGTCTTGCATCTAAAGTGGTCCAACATTGTAGCTAATTGGGAAATAAGGAGTAGAGTCAAGGGTTTTCTAGCTAAATTTCGGTTAGAGAAGGCTCGAATATTTTTGGAGGCTATGAATTTTCAAGCTTTCGAAGAAATATTGGCTTTATTGATATATGGTTTGGTACTATTCCCTAATCCGGACTAACTCATAGATGTAAACGCCACCAAAATATTCCTTTCTCATAACCTTGTGCCTACTTTTCTCTGAGACATTCTGCATTCTCTTCACACTCGTACTAAGAGGAGAAGGGGGTATCTTATGTGTTGCATACCATTGCTATCCAAGTGGTTTATTTCACACCTTCCCTAATCAGTATTGAAGAATGAACAAGGTTTGAGGTGGTCTCAAAGGATGATGTCGCTCTCTCATTCGAATATCTATTGGTGTTCCCGATCTTATGAGGATATTACTATCATTGACTGTTGTGGGTAATTCACTAATGTTCCACTCCTTGGCATTATAGAAGGTATTACTTATAACCCTTCTCTGGATGTACGACAATTTGGTTATGCTCGAAGAGATGGTCCTCATGACACACTTATCCAGGGTATTGTGTTCGACTATGAGAACGATTTCCAAGGTTATCGTTAAAGGTTTGTACGAGCTTGGGGCATGGTAAACAAAATTGATAGCAAGAGTTTAGGACATAATAATTTTATCCTTTGGAGCCATATCTCAAACGGGTACGAGCTCGTGCTCAAAACCTTATGATTCCATATTCTGCCGTCTTACCGATAATTGTAGAGCCTATTACCGAGGGGGATATTCCTTATGCCATTCTCCATCCAGACATGCCCACTGACCTCGAAGAATTGCAGAAGTCCTGGATTCAACTCAAGAGAGAACGAGACACCTTCGAAGCTCAATTCTATGCAAGCGAGAAAAAAGTGTTAGAGCTCACAAAGTGACTTCGCGAGAAGGAAAGCCTTAATGCATACATTGACACGAAGAGGAAGCGTATGTGAGAGACTTGAGTCTTAGGTTTTAGGAGTTAATTTTTTTGTCTCTATGAGACCCTTTTGCTTTTTCATTGTAAGCGCAAGAGGCAATTATAATTTTTTTTGAACTTATTAATGCAATCTTTGTTTATGTTTCCTTTTTTGCTAGCAAATTTAAATCTCTTAAAAGTCCTTGAAAATATTTCATCCACATATCATGCATCATTTCATAAGCAGATTTTCTGATACAGGTTTCCTCATCTATTTACTATTTATTTCAGTATAAGATGGCTCTCGAGAAAACCGTCAAAGATCTACAAACCCAACACGCACAGTTTCACGTGGCTCTCCTGAACCTAACCAAATGGAAACAAGAGATGATAGCTCTCCTCGTCACGAAAAATAAGACTAAGAAGCGGGTTGTCATCTTTAACATGGGGAGAAGGTTCAAAGTTCCTGCCCGACTCGCTCAAGCTGAAAATATTTCCTCCGAGGAAGATGGCAATCAAGAAGAGGATGTTAGAAGCACCAGGGATGGGGGTGGAAATAACTAGATTTCTGAGGACGAAGACTAATCCGTCGAGCAGTACCCATCGGCAGATGACAAATACAAACAGCTGGAAGACCGACTCAAGGATGTGGAAATTCAAAAAGTGCCTGGATTGGACTTTGGAGATTTAGGTTTGGTCTCAGGGGTAGTCATCCCCCACAAATTCAAGGTCACTGTCTTTTCCAAATATGATGGGATCTCTTGCCCCAAACTCCATTTAAAGTCATATGTTCGAAAGATTCAACCACACAATGTCGACAAGAAGTTATGGGTCCATTTCTTTCAAGAGAGCCTATCTGAAACACAGTTGGAATTGTTCTATCAACTTGAAGGAACCAATATTCATACATGGGAGGACTTGGTTGTTGCCTTATACAAACAATACCAATACAATGCTGACCTTGCACCAACTCACGTGCAATTATAGAGTATGACTATAGGCTCGAACTGAGGCTTTAAGGAGTATGCTCAAAAATGGAGGGATCTGGATGGAAGGGTGCAACCCCCTTTGACTGATCGAGAATTGGTAGACATGTTCATAGGCACTCTGACGGGTCCATTCTTTAATTTGCTGATTGGGAATTCTTCATCAGGGTTTACTAAGTTGATTTTGACTGGCGAACAAGTTGAAAATGGTATCAAGAGCGGGAAGATTCAGATGGATGCATCCTCTGGTACCTTGAAGAAACCATTCATTATAATGAAAGAAACCAACGCCGTCTATGGCCAGAGGAGCCACATTAAGAATGATCGTCATCAGTCTGTAAGGGCAGTGTAATCTCTAATCCAACACATGTTCGACCATAACAATCGGGTAATCAGCGTAGGTCAGACGCTCCGAGGAGGCAATTCACCAGGATTAATATGCCATTGGCTCAAGCATTACAACATTTTTTGAAAGCACAATTAATAACACTGCGGGATCCTCCTCAGAATCCCAACACATCCTCTCTGAATTATAACCTAATGCAAAGTGTGCTTACCATTCTAATAGTCCTGGGCACGACACCAACGACTGCTGGGCCCTAAAGAGCAAGATTCAAGATCTTATTGACAACAAGGAAATTGAGTTCGACCCTCCAGAGACCCCGAATGTGATTACCGCACCGATGCCGAAGCACAACAAAGGTGTGAATGCTATTGATGTTGGTTCAGATGAAGAAAATGCTAATGGTAACTTTGACAATTGGATCTTTCCCACTACTAACAACAGACTCAACAACTGGAAGGATGAAGACTTTGTACCAATCTCCTTTAGTTAGGAGTAATAGATATTTCTATTTTATTGGTTTAAGAAGTTTGGTTATGTAATTTATTTTAAAACAATGACTTTAATCCTTGTATCTCGCCCGGGGCACAATGGTCCATTTGTTATGGGTTGTCATTTCATATGTCATATTTTCATTTAATGAAAACATTGGACGTTTTGCATTCAAATTTTTTGCTCTTTGTCTATTATTTTTTATTTCATTTTCAAATATCTATGTACTGTTACACACACCCACACACTACATTGTAGATCCCTATCCACTCCGGATCTTGTTGATAATGATCTTGCTATTGCCGTCTATGACTTTGAAAATCCAATTTACCAGGCCGAAGATGAAGGTGAGGAAGATTGTGAGATACCTGGAGAGCTTTCCAGACTCTTAATACAAGAATAAAGGGCTATCCAAACACATGAAGAGCCAATCGAAATGGTAAACTTGGGTTCTGAGACAGATAGGAAAGAAGTCAAGATTAGCGCCAACCTAGAAGACAATGTCAAGAGCATATTGATTCAGATGTTGCACGAATATGTTGAGGTATTTGCTTGGTCATACGAAGACATGCCAGGACTTGATACAAATATTATGGTTCATCGTCTGCCAATGAAAGAGGGTTGTTCTTCGATTAAGCAGAAGGTTCATCGCATGCGTCCCGAGATGTTAAAGAAGATCAAGGTTGAGGTCATGAAACAGTTCAATGCAGGGTTCTTAGCAGTGACGTCATATCCTCAATGGGTTGCTAATGTTTTTCAGGTACCAAAGAAAGATGGAAAGGTATGTATGTATGTAGATTACAGGGACCTGAATAGGGCAAGCCCCAAAGATGATTCCCCACTTCCACATATTGACGTCTTGGTCGACAACACTGCTCAACACAAGGTATTTTCCTTCATGGATTGTTTTTCAGGTTATAACCAGATCAAGATGGTGCCTGAGGACATGGAGAAAACTAACTTCGTCACACAGTGGGGGCACATTTTATTACAAGGTCATGCCTTTTGGGTTGAAGAATGCAGGGGCAAATTATCAGCGAGATATGATAGATTTATTCCATGACATGATTCATCAAGAGATATAAGTCTATGTTGATGATATGATAGCCAGGTCACAAACTGAAGAAGAAAACCTTGATCATATGCACAAGTTATTTGAAAGGCTGAAGAAGTACAAACTAAGGTTGAATCCGAACAAACGCACCTTTGGGGTGAGGTCTGGAAAACTCCTAGGTTTCATCGTTAGTGGTAAAGGTATTAAAGTCGATCCTACAAAAGTTAAAGCTATCCAAGAAATGCCTGCTCCCTGTACTGATAAGGAGGTCAGAGGTTTCTTAGGACAATTAAACTACATTGCTCGTTTCATTTCTCATTTAACTGCTACTTGTGATCCAATCTTCAAGCTGATGAAGAAAGACCAAGTAGTGAAGTGGAACAACGACTTGCAAATATCCTTTGATAAAATCAAGGAGTACTTACAAGAACCTCTGATTCTGATGCCACCAGCTGAAGGGAGACCTCTAATCATGTACTTAATAGTGCTAGAGAATTCAATGGGGTGTGTATTGGGGCAACATGACGAGTCTGGTTGAAAAGAGCATGCGATATACTACCTTAACAAAAAATTTACCAACTGTGAAACAAGATATTCACTGCTCGAGAAAACTTGATGCACTTTGGCATGGGCTGCTCGCCGACTAAGACAGTATATGTTGACTCATACTACTCAATTGATCTCTAAAATGGATCCCATCAAGTACATATTTGAGAAACCAGCTCTCTCCGGAAGAATAGCCCGATGGAAAATGATCTTAACGGAATACGACATTCAGTACACCACTCAGAAAGCAATCAAAGGAAGTGTATTGGTAGATCATTTGGAACATCAAGTAGTAGACGACTACCAATCTATGAGCTTCGAATTCTCGGATGAGAACATCATGATAATTACAGATTATGAAGAACCTGGACCGTATGAAGGACCCGAGCTAGGATCCCGATGGACTATGGTTTTTGATAGAGCTTCTAATGCACTTGGAAATAGAATTGGTGTTGTGATCATCTCTCCTAAAGGTCTCCATACACCTTTCACTGCCAGGATTTTCTTTGACTGCACCAATAATATGGCTGAGTACGAAGCGTGCATATTGGGTCTTAAAGCTACTATTGACTTAAGAATCAAATTCCTGAGCATTTATGGGGATTCAGCCTTGGTAATCAGTCAAGTTAAGGGAGAATAGGATACGAAGCATCCAAATCTTATCCCTTACCGAGAACATATGCTAACCTTGATTTTGTACTTCGAAGAGATTACCTTTGAGCACATCCCAAGGGAAGAAAATCCGTTGGCGGACGCTTTGACTACCATGTCATCCATGTTTAAGCTCGGATGAGACAACGAGGCTCCCAGAATTACCATTTAAAGATTTGATGAACTGGCACACTGCTATGAAATTGATACTGATGGAGTAGAAGAGAAGCCTTGGTTTCATGAAGTGAAAAGGTACCTTGAAGCTCAAGAATACCATGAATGGACATCTATCAATGACAAGAAGTTCCTACAGAGGTTCTCAACTAAGTTCTTCCTGAGTAATGGAATTTTGTATAGGCTCAACCATGATTCAACCTTGCTTCATTGTGTGGACAAGAAGGGAGTAGAGAAAATTATAGAGGATATGCACGAAGGCATCTTTGGTACTCACTCCAGCGGGCATACTCTGGCTAAGAAAATCTTGAGAGCAGGTTACTATTGGTCGACCATGGAAACTGACTGTCATCACCACTCGAGAACTTATCATAAGTTCCATATCAATGCTGATAAAGTCCATATGCCTCCAGTACCTTTGAACTTCATGAATGCTCCTTGGCCATTCGCAATGTGGGGCATTGACATGATTGGAGAAATCAAGCCTACTGCATCTAATGGACATCACTTCATTCTCATCGCCATTGACTACTTCACAAAATGGGTCGAAGCAACTTCATTTGCCTCAGTTACCAAGAATGTTGTAACCCGTTTCATCAAGCATAACCTTATTTATCAGTATGGCATCCCTGAAAGGATCATCATTGACAATGGTACCAATCTTAACAACACTATGATCATCGAGATCTGCACACAGTTCAAGATCAAACACCATAACTCTTCTCCATATAGACCAAAGATGAATGGCGCAGTGGAAGCTGCCAACAAAAACATAAAGAAGATTGTGCAAAAGATGGTTGTAACCTACAAATATTGGAATGAGATGTTACTGCTTGCTCTACATGGTTATCTCACTTTGGCTAGAACATCAACTGGGGCAACCCCGTTCTCTCTAATCTAGGGTATGGAAGTTGTCCTACCTGTCGAAGTTCAAATTCCTTCTCTGAGAATCATGAAAGATGTGAATTTAAATGAAGACAAGTGGATCCAGACCAGGCTAGACCAGTTGAATATAGTTGACGAAAAGAGGCTTGCAGCTGTCTCTCACGGTCAGATATATCAGAAGCGTATGATCAAGGCGTTCAACAAGAAGATCAAGCATCAGGTATATCAGGCTGGTGACTTGGTAATAAAGCGCATCATTCTACCACAAGGTAATCCCAGGGGAAATGGACTCCCACCTACGAAGGTACATTTATTGTAAAGAAAGTATTTTCGGACGATGCTATGATACTGACCACCATGGACGGTGAAGACTTCCTGCACCCTGTGAATGTAGACATAGTCAAAAGATACTACAGATGAAAATGACCTACTAGGTTGACTGGCCTTGGCAAACATAAGGGAATCCTGGCGAATCAAAAGGGTTCGGGAATTTAAAGATAAACAAGGTATCTTCAATTGGAATTTAAACAAGGTATCTTCGATTGGCATTGAACCAAGGTGTCTTCTATTGGCATTGGGATAAGGTGTCTTCGATTGGCATCTGAGAAATTTGTCCTTTGATTGGTATCTGGACAAGGAACTTCAATCGGGTGTCTAAAATCCTTCAACACAAACTTGGTTCACAAGACTTCGACTGAGTATTGGTTATTTCGTACCTGATTCAATTGACAAGGAAATGACTTTCCATGTGCGTGCCTTCAGCACACAAGGCCAATACTTCTTCAAATTTTCCTTCAATCCACTAGGCAATGGCCTCTTTTATGCTTGCTTTGGTCTCCCTCATGCTAGCATCCACAAGGCATTGACTTCCTTTGTTCTAGTTTCGACCGGGCCATGGCTCCTTCTGAAATAGCTTGCTTCGATTCCATATCTAAAATCCTTAACACACAGATTTCCACCTTTCGACACCTAGTAAGGCCTATTTGAAGGACACACAAATGATGCCTTCGAAGGACATGCATTTGGTCCATTCGAAAGACATACAATGGTTGGAAATAGTTTTTTCTTGCTGGCTAAAGTCTTGCATATTGCCAGGCCCAAGCCTCATGCACAATCACATTCATGACAAAAGAAGTTTTGACTGGCCAAAAAAGAGCTTTCGATTGGGTTAGTTAAAGAGTTTTAGATCAAGCTACTAAGGTAAATAGTGGCTCAACCGAAGGCCACACTGATGAGGCTTGGGGCAATTCGAAGGAATGTGAGGAGGCTTCTATGAAGCGTTCGATTGATAAAAAGCTGAAGCAGCTTCGACCAGTCAAAAAGGAAGAGTTGATGTTTCGATTGGTTTGAATTGAAGGAAAGGCAATCGAAGAAAGTAACGCTTAGGGGATGATCAAAGACACTCTGGTGAAGAAAACTTTGAGCAATTTGAATTCGTACAAGGCGCCAATTATCACATGTCCAGATTCATTCCTAATTCCAAAATGGAATGAAAATTCTCTAAATGGCAATCTTTAAATTGGCCTGGTTTTATTTTCAAAGCCATGTTTAATGGCTAGTCTTTAAGGACATGTTTCTTTCCCCATTTTCTTGTCTCCTCCCACTCCAATGAGTACAAGACACTAACACAAGCCAAAGGGGTGAGACTACTTACATACGCATACAAACCTATACCTATATACTGCCTCATACACACACAGATTGCCTATCAAAAGAATACACACATGCTGCCTCAGAAAACATATCAAAATGCTAACCAGTTTTGCAGGCACCCTCAGTACAAACGAATACTATATTTGTGCTTCTGAGACTCTCTAGAGTCTACTCCAAGCCAGTCCACACCAAATCGAAGCATCTCATCCTTGGTATTCATATTCATGTTTTCATGATGTATTAATGTTTTATAGTGTTTGATTTATGCCGAGGTGTTGTACCCCAAAATTTGCCCTCCCATATTCTTCAAAGTTTTGACAAACATCATCTCAATTTGCTCAAGTCTACTCAAGGATTGCACAGTCAAACCATCCTCCTAAGCCAGTCAAAATTAGGGTTTTGGTTCCTTCAGTGAATTTGAGATTTTTTAGGGCTCAATCAAGTCACATGTGCCCATATACATTGCCAAGCATCTACATGCCAAGTTGCAAGGTTCACAGCATCAAATTGCACAGTCAAAAGCTCCATTTGCTTCACAATCAACTGTAGGGGTAAAATGGTCATTTTACAGTCAAAAGTCAGAATTTTTGGTCAACATCTTATTTTGAAGCCACAATCATCATTTGATCAAGTCTTGATCATGGTTCCACAAGCATGGCTCAAAAATTATCAAGATGCAAAAAGTTTCTATTTTTGGACTGCTGAAAAGTCAACTGTAACTTGACCAAGGCATAACTTTTTAATGGTTCATCATAAAAATCCCATCCAATGCTCATTTTGAAGGGGATGACATTTCCTACAACTCATCTTCACATTCCAAGTCCAAGAAATGCTCTCACAAAAAGTTATCAATTTCTACATTATAGGTCAATTTCAAAAGTCAACAAAAAGGCATCTTAAGTCAAAGACCATAACTTGATATTGGCAAATCAAAATGACATGGTACCAAATGCATTGGTTAGAGGACTTCAAGACCTTTCCAAAATGTCCAAGATCATGTTCATATGATCAAAATTGAGCAAGATATGCATTGGAGAAGTTGGGAAATTTTTGGGAATTTGCAAAAGTCAACTTTGCCCAAAACACCTCATTTTTGCTAATGGGCCTCAAATTCTTTCTTGAAACATTGTCCAAAGCATATGCACGACCCATCAAGCCTATTTGAGTTTATTTTCTTATTTTTATTAATTATTTGGATTTTTAATTGATTATTAATTCATTTAATTGATTTAATTGTAGGAAAATACCAGGATATGGTTTTCAAATCTTTTTGTGATGCAAAAGAGGTCAACACATGCTGAAGATTTCGTGTACACATCAAGGAGACAAAATCATCCAATTTTGGCAAGTTTTATCAATCAAAAAGGTTGAAAAAGATTTGATTGAAATCAAATATTGAAATCATAAAGCCATGGATTTTTGGACAAAGTTTTACCCTAATTCCATTCCACTACATATACTAAAGCTAACCCTAATGCTGTAAACGTGCAAAACTGCTGCAAGAACCATAGCCAAATTCCAAAAAATTCAAAGAAAACCAAAAACTGTTTTTCATATTTCAGACCAATTCAAAGCCTTAGAGTGATTCCAATACATTGCTGGAGGTGTAAGGAGCCTATTGCAATCAAATTCGCGTGCCAAAGCTCAAGAAATCTCCACAAACAGTTTTACGGTTTGAAGCTTTTTTCCATAATTGCATATCATTATTCATGCATATTTAACCTCTTTTGTGGATTGCTTTGTGTTTATAGGACTCATACGAAGCTATTAGTGTGATTGAATTGCATTATGGCGCCCTGAAACGAAAATTACCATGGACGAATTCTAGGTTTTCAAAGCTTCCAATTTGGGGGTTTACAGCATAAGCAAAATCAGACCTTGAGACGCATATGGTTGGATTCGTCAAGGCCAGACGAATCAAACCCAACCCTCGCGCCCTATTTATATAGCTTACAGACCTAATCGCTATTTTTGGCCATGTTATTTTGTGGGGGTTAAAAACCCCCGCTATCTCTTTGTTCTGTTGCAGGAAAACGAAGAAGATGAAGGACGTGTTTACACATGGTTGGCTGGTTTGAATAAATGGCGCGCGCGTGTTTGTTTTCAACATATGTTGTTGTATCATATATTATTTTAATTGCTTATTATACTAACAAATGCAGCGTGATGGCCTAGTGGTTGGTGAGGTGTTTGTGCATCATTGGGACCTGGGTTTGATTCCCAGGTCCCCCAAAATAGTTCCATTATTTTTTCAAACATATTCATATGCAGCGCTTGTCAAGAATTCCATCATACACCTCACAGATCAGCATGCCAAGTGTCTCAACAGACAGATCCAAAGGCCAAAGGATGATCCTCACCCTGATCCTCAGTCAACTACACCATGGACAATTCAAAAAGTCAAACGTGGCTTGTGTGTTAATGGGCCAGATTCAACAAATTCACCTCCCATGGGCCCAGAATACCCCCTGGTTTAATTACTTCTTTTCTTCTTATTTTATTTTGTTTTCTTTTAATTATTTCATTACTAATTATTATTATTATTTATTTAACTAACAAATTAATTAATTTTCATAATAAATTCAGACTATTAAAATGTAAATATTTTTTATTATTATTAATTATTAATTTCACTTTAATTCATTATTTTGTAAATATAAATACTAACAAATTAATTAGTTTAATTAGTTAATTTTAATCTTTTTTCATAATAAATAAAATAGGTTAGAATTAGGGTTTCTTTTGACTTTTAATTTTCTTTTCTTTTTATTTTTATTAAAGACTTAAAAAACACAAAACATTTTCTTTTTCTTTAATTAATTAATTAATTAGTAAATTAGGTTTAATATTTTCATTAAATTGCAAAAAAAGGACAAAACTTAAATTCTTTTCTCAAAAAGGGTTAAAACCCTAAGGACGTCCCGATTAAATTTCTTTTCGCACATTATTCTTATTTTGATTATTTATGTAACTGTTTCCGAGGATGTAATAGTTAATTAGGTTTTACCGTTTTCTTTTATTTTCCGCATTTATTTCCAAACGGGTTTTTGTTTTTGGCGATGTATAGACCCGCGCCTTGTAATAGCGTAGATTTATCTTTCCACACTTTATTTTCCGCACTCTTAACTGTTAATATGCATGCAAGACTTGGATGAAAATTAAAAATAACTCGTAGATCACCATGATACATGTACAAGATAAACATAACATGAAAACAACACACAAGCACACGCCACTCCTAGGGTACGCCTCACTGGTTGCCTCGAACGTGGTCGTCAAGTATAGGGTGTCTTAGAGGTCGCCCTTCTGTCTAAGATCCAAGTTGCCTCGAAATGGTTGCCTCGGATAAAAAGGATCTAGGACATTAGGGTTACTTCTAAGGTGTCCTACTATTGCTTCGGTGACCACACATGTCCCTAATCATCGAATTGACCCGAATACCTCCAACGACGGTGCTACCTACCTCTCAATGGTGGGATAGCACTATCTTAAGGACTATTACACAGCCTAATTCCTTAGAGTAGGTAGATTTCTCTTAAGTACTTGCTCTTTTCAAACAAACAAAACAACTTTTCGCACTCACACTTTCTAAAAGTTTTCAAACAAATTTTTCATACACTCTTGAGGACAGATACAAGAGTTACTTAGAAATTTTTCAAACGAAACTTTTTCAAAACCCACACACACTTGAAAAGCAAACAATTTTTGAAAACATAAGAGCAAGTACCTAAGAGCCCATGGATAACCATGGATAGAAAGGGTGCTAGCACCTTCCCTTTCTATAAATCTACCTCCCGAACCGAGAGACATCTCGAATAAGGAATTTTGCTGTGCTTTTGTCCTTTCCATGTTGGAGAACATAAAAGACGGTGGCGACTCTTGCTTACCGCGACATTTCGCGAACCAGCTTTAAAACAGTCAGTTCTATTTCCACTGATCACAGAACTGGCGACTCTGTTGGGGATACTTATAAAAGTGAGGTGTACCTTAGGATTAGACCACTCTTATGTTTTCAATTGCCTGTTTTGATTGCTTTAATATTGTGGGCCTGTTTTGGGAGTTTCATAGATCCTAACCTGGATCTGGGGGATACCTTTTAGGTAGCAACAAACTGTTAGGGAACTGTGCGGGGTATACCGACACGGTTGAAGCAGTTGCTACGTTGATGTGGCACTTTGGTGAGTACCGGTAACCCTTGAGTCAAGTTAAGGAGAGTACGGGGCCGCCGCGTGGTGTCGTGAAGCATCAACTGACCTTAGGAACCTTACTTGACCATCCTGGCCTCTTTAGGGGTAGTGAGATGACCAACTTTGGTGCAGTCTGAAGTTGGTAGATACTCGATACTACACTCATTGAGGGTTGTTTTCTTGGAATATTTTGATCGCCAGTTCAATGGCTAAATCAAAACAATGAACATAGAAAACAAACCAATGATATTGAGCTCCTTAGAACCCGGTTACTTTTGATAGGACAGGTTTTTGAGCCCACCAACTTCAAGAGGGTAGTACCCCAAACTTCATGCTGGCCTAAACTCTAAGGGCTGACTTGTGTGACTTGTGTGCCTTATCATGTTTGCCTTTTTGTGAATACTTGTGGTGTGTTTTTATCATAACATCATAACATTATACAGCATCATATGCATCCACTAACCACTTCAAGGGTTCAAATCTTCATCTTTGTTCTTGTTTTGTAGGACATGGAAACTATCCGCAGAAAGACAATTCAGATCAACCTTGTAAGGGTCCCTCCTCGGCTTAAGGATCTTACATCCAGGATCCCCGAGAGCTCCTCCTTCAGTGAAAGGCATGGTAGACTCATCAGCTTGGTCAATACCAACATTGAAGAAGATATGATAAAAGTTCTCTTCCAGTTCTTTGACCCTTTGCACCACTGTTTTACTTTCCCGGATTATCAATTGGTGCCCACTTTGGAAGAGTTTTCTCAGCTTCTGAAGGTTCCCATCCTCAGTCAACTACCCTACAACGGTACGGAAAGGGAACCAAAACTTGAAGAGGTTGCTAAAGCATTATGCCTACAGCCATCTGACATCAAGGGACATTGGGAAGTTAGAAGTGGTATCAAAGGATTCTTGGCAAAGTTTCTGTTTGAGAAGGCCCAAGAATGTTGGAATTCCCTTGACCTACAAGCCTTTGAAGAAGTTGTGGCACTCCTTGTCTATGGGATGGTGTTTTTCCCGAATCCGGATCAGCTTATAGATATCAATGCTGTTAAGATCTTCATGTCCAGGAATCCTATACCTACGTTGCTTGGGGACATCCTCCACTCATGTTACACTCGAACCATGAGAAAAAGAGGTGTTCTCATGTGCTGCACTCCTCTCCTGGCAAGGTGGTTTATTTCGCACCTTCCACAATCAGTTTTGAAGAACGAGCGAGGTTTGAGATGGTCACAACGGTTAATGACTCTTACACATGCTGATATACATTGGTGTTCTCGGTCCAGAGAAAACGTCACTATCATTGATCGTTGCAGAGAGTTTCCTAATGTTCCTTTACTTGGAATTAGAGGGGGCATTACTTACAACCCATGTCTGGCTTTAAGACAGTTTGGATATGCTCGGAGGGATGGCCCTCATGACATGTTGATTCCTGACATAGTTTTTGACTTCGACAACGATGCACAAGGACTTCGCCAGAGATTCATCAGAGCTTGGAGGATGCCTAAAAAGGTGGATAACAAGACACTGGGGCACAAGAACTCCATCCCCCTTGAGCCTTATCTCAAGTGGGTACGAGCCCGCTCCCAGAAGCTGGTGATGCCATATCCTCATGTTCTCCCTATGATCAAAGAGCCAGTTTTGGAAGGAGAGGTGCCCTACACCATTCAACATCCTGACATGCCAACATCTTGGGAAGAAATGCAAAAGAGCTGGATCCAACTTAAGGAAGAGCGGAATTCTCTCGAAACCAGTTTACATGCCAGTGAGAAGAAGGTCTTGGAGCTCACCCGTCTACTGCACGAGGAAAAGACTCTCAACACCTACATCGCTCCGAAGAGGATGCGCGGTGTCTTTTGGGATTAATTATTTTGTAATGTTTTGCCCATGAGGCCCTGATGTACTGAACAAATTATTTCCTAATACAATGTGTGTTCCTTTTTTGTCTACAACGAATTTGAACTTTCGAACCCTTGAATGCATTGCATAAATAGCATATCATGCATCATGTGCATAACAGGTACTCTTTTTTACAGGTTGCTTAATCTTCTTCGCTGTTTATTTCAGCAGTCATCATGAATCCTGAATCGTCCAATGAACAAGCTATCAAGGCCCTCCAGGCCCAGAACGCCCAGTTTCAAGAGCTGGTCATGAGCTTAGCCCAGGGTCAACAGGAATTGAAGGCTCTGCTGGTGAAGAAGAAGAAGAAGAGGACTGTGCTGTTTAACTCTGGACGGAGGTTTGGAAATACACTGCAAAAGGAGGCTGATCAGGCTACTTCCTCTGTAGGGAAAGACAGTCCCCAAGGGGGAAGGGTTCCTAGTCATGTGGTCTCCGACAACGAGACGAATTTCAATGATGAACAGTACCCTCCTGCTGAGGACAGGTACAAGCAATTAGAGGATCGTCTGAGTGCTATGGAGATTCAACAGGTGCCTGGGTTGGATTTTGGGGATCTAGGTTTATCTTCTGGGGTGGTGATCCCACACAAGTTCAAGGCACCTTCTTTTGCGAAGTATGACGGAGCTTCCTGCCCTAAGCTGCATCTCAGATCATATGTGAGGAAGATCCAACCATATACTGCAGACAAGAACTTATGGATCCATTTCTTCCAGGATAGCCTTTCAGGGGCTCAACTCGAGTGTTTCTATCAGCTGGATGGAACCAACATTCGTAACTGGGAAGACTTGGCTACTGCATTTTATAAGTAGTATCAGTACAATGCCGACCTCGCTCCTACACGTACTCAACTCCAGGGTATGTCGCTAGGGACGGGAGAAGGTTTTAAGGAGTACGCGCAAAAGTGGAGAGACCTTGCTGGAAGGGTGCAGCCACCTCTGACTGACTGTGAACTCGTGGACATGTTCTTGGGGACCCTGTCGGGTCCGTTCTTCAACCACCTGATTGGTAATTCTTCTGCTGGGTTCACAGATCTGATCTTAACTGGGGAGAGGATAAAAGCTGGTATCAAGTCTGGGAAGATACAGAAAGGTGCATCCTCAAGTTCTGAAAAGAAACCATTCAAAAAGGAATCTAGTGCTGTTTATGGGTCGAGGAAATAGAATAAACCGGAACGCCGCCAAGCTGTCAACGCGGTGGTAATTTCAAAGCCTGTTGCCGCTCCTCGGCAATATAACCAACCAAGGGGTGAGAGACCCAGAAGGGAGTACACTCGGCTTAGTATGACCTTGTCTCAGATCCTACCGCAACTGCTGTCAACCAATCTGGTAACTGTCAAAGAAGCTCCGAAGGTAGTGAACACAACCTCTCCAAAGTACAACCCCAACGCCCGTTGTGCTTATCACTCTGACAGCCCGGGGCATTCTACTGATGATTGTTGGGATCTGAGGAATAAGGTTTAGGACCTTATTGATGCTAAAGAAATACAGTTCGAGGCGCCTGAAAGGCCCAATGTTGTGACTGCTCCCATGCCCCAGCATGGAGTGAATGCTGTGGAAGAAGACCCGTATGTAGCCTCTGTGAATGATATTGTTACTCCGTTGTTGACTGTCAAGAGGAACCTGTTGCTAGCCGGTTTATTTCCGGGATGTAGTAAAGGTTGCCATTTATGTGTTGTTTCACCTGCTGGTTGTCCCTTGCTGAAGTCAGGCGTCCAACACCTGATGGATAGCAAAGAGATCTTGTTCAAGAAGATTGTTGTTCCTGCTGTCCCTGCTGAAGAAGTGTCTATTGTTACTATTTACTCTCCTAAGGCTCCCTCAAAGAAGCCTGTCAAAGTCATGTCTGTTCAAAAGATTGCACCTATCATTATCACCGTTCTGGGGCCCCTCCCTTATACATCTGACAAAGTTGTCCCGTGGCACTATGGGGCAGACGTTTATGTCCTTGGAGTAAAGCAAGAGTTTGATACTAGTACCGGTGTCAGCAACATCACCGGGCCTGCCAAAGTTACTCGTAGTGGTAGGCTATTCTCACCAGATATTGCGCCACCAACTATTCAGAGACCTCTTGTCATCACACCCGCAAGGGTGCCTGTTTCCCTTCCTGATCAAGTTCCTGTTTCTACCCCTGCCGCCGAGTCACCTGACACTCGGGGCAAAGGGATTGCTACTGATGTGCCTGCCCAGACGGAGGCACCGAAGACCGTCAATGTTGAAGCTTCCAAGCAAGAAATGGAAGAGATTCTTAAAATTATCAAGAAGAGTGATTTCAATGTAGTTGAGCAGCTGGGGCACACCCCTTCTAAAATTTCTATGCTATCACTGTTGTTGTGTTCAGAGGCCCATTCCAAGGCCTTGATTTCCTTCCTAAAGACGGCCCATGTGCCACAAGAAATGTCTGCTGATCAATTTACCGATTGTGTGGCCAACTTGACTGCCGATAATGGGTTAGGTTTCTCTGACGCCGATCTAACTGCCAAAAGAAAGAACCATAATGACGCCCTGCATGTCTCCACTGAATGCAGGGGCACTACTCTTGCCCATGTGTTGGTAGACACCGGTTCTTCGTTGAACGTACTGCCCAAGAAAGCTCTAGACAGGCTGGATTGTGAGGGTTTAGAGCTCAAGCCTAGTAACATTGTTGTCCGGGCCTTCGACGGGTCCAAAAGGATGGTACATGGTGAAGTTGACATTCCAATCAGGGTTGGCTCTCAGGTCTTTGATTCAACATTCTATGTGATGGACATCCGACCGTCCTATTCTTGTTTGCTGGGTCGTCCATGGATCCACAAAGCTGGAGCTGTGACCTCTACATTACATCAGAAGCTTAAGTACTCGGTCAGAGGGAAGATCGTAACAGTTCAAGGGGAAGAAGAATATATGGTCAGCCATCTTAACTCGTTCTGGTACATAGAAATGGATGGGGAGTTCATTGAGACCCCCTTTCAACATTTTGAAGAGGTTCCTCCAACACTGGCATCAGCAGAGACTGTGATTGAAGAAGACTCTCCGTTGAAGATGGCTTCCTTAAAGGATGCCCGGGCTGTGATTGAGAAGGGTGAGTGCGCAAACTGGGGCCGACTTCCTGATTTTACTCCGAAGACTGACAAGTTTGGTTTGGGTTTCACTGCAGAGGCTCAGAGGGCTGTGCGTAAGGCAAGGATTGGAAGACCTCCTGTGTTCATGACCAATCCGGGAGTAAATGCTATTGAAGACGACAGGGAGGAATCCGAATTTGACAGTTGGATCTACCCAACGACCGATGGTGGACCAAGCAACTGGACTGCCAAAGACTACATACCTATTACTTTTGTCACTCAGTAATGAACTCCTTTGTTTTGAATTTGTAACAAACAATAATTTGAAACTCTATGGCCCGATGTCTTACCCGGGGCACCGTGGCTTCATTTGTGAGGGCTTATTATTTGTCATTTTCATATATCATGAATAAAAGCATTGGACGTTTTTCGCATTTCAAATCTTGCGCTCCTTTCCTTTCTTTATATATTGCAAAACAACTATATTTACACACACTCACCAATACAGGTTCCAATCCACTCTGGATCTCACTGGTAACGACTCTGCTACTGCCAGTTATGACTTCGAAAATCCGATCAACTTAGCCGAAGACGAAGGTGAAGATGATTGTGAAGTGCCTGGTGAGCTTGCAAGACTGTTACTCCAGGAAGAAAGGGCCATTCAACCACATGAAGAGCCAGTGGAAATGGTAAATTTGGGTACTGAGACAAACAGAAAGGAAGTCAAGATTGGTGCCAATCTAGAGCTCAGTGTGAAACAACGGTTGATTCAGATGTTACATGATTATGTGGAAATCTTTGCCTGGTCTTACGAAGACATGCCTGGGTTGGATACTGACATTGTGGTTCATAACTTGCCTACCAAGGAAGACTGTCCTCCGGTAAAACAGAAGGTCCACCGTATGCGTCCAGAGATGTCCGAGAAAATCAAAGCTGAGGTTATGAAACAATTGATGCCGGGTTTCTAGCAGTGACTTCTTACCCTCAGTGGGTTGCCAACGTGGTTCCAGTGCCGAAGAAAGATGGTAAGGTCCGAATGTGTGTTGACTACAGGGATTTGAACAGGGCGAGCCCTAAGGATGATTTCCCTCTGCCTCATATCGACGTTCTGGTTAACAACACTGCTCAGCATAAAGTATTATCCTTCATGGACGGCTTCTCCGGTTTTAATCAGATCAAGATGGCTCCTGAAGACATGGAGAAAACCACTTTTGTTACTCAGTGGGGCACCTTTTGCTACAAGGTCATGCCTTTTGGGTTGAAAAATGCTGGGGCAACCTACCAACGTGCCATGGTTGCTCTGTTTCATGATATGATCCATCATGAGATCGAAGTATACGTCGATGATATGATTGCAAGGTCCTAAACTGAGGAGGAACACCTTGACCATCTACAGAAGCTGTTTGACCGTCTGAAGTTGTACAAGCTGAGGTTGAACCCGAACAAGTGCACCTTCGGGGTGAGATCTGGAAAATTGCTAGGCTTCGTCGTGAGCGACAAAGGTATTCAAGTGGACCATGCCAAAGTGAAAGCCATACAAGAGATGCCAATTCCCAGGACAGAAAAAGAAGTCAGAGGCTTTCTAGGACGGCTGAACTATATTG
This sequence comes from Vicia faba, assembly GCA_948472305.1. Taxonomy (NCBI): domain Eukaryota; kingdom Viridiplantae; phylum Streptophyta; class Magnoliopsida; order Fabales; family Fabaceae; genus Vicia; species Vicia faba. Next base: position 13,628 of record CATIWC010002359.1, on the reverse strand, counting down.
CCCGATTCATCTCACATCTAACTGCTACCTTTGAACCAATCTTCAAGCTGCTGAAGAAAGATCAAGTAGTACGTTAGAACGATGAATGTCAGGCCGCTTTCAACAGAATCACAAAGTATCTCCAAGAACCACCCATTCTTATGCCACCGGTTGAAGGGAGACCTCTAATCTTATACTTGACAGTACTTGACAGCTCGATGGGGTGTGTGCTGGGGCAGCATGACGAGTCTGGCCGAAAAGAGCACGCTATTTATTACCTTAGCAAAAAGTTTACCAAATGTGAGACCCGATACTCACTGCTCGAGAAAACTTGCTGCGCTTTGGTATAGGCTGCTCGCCGGCTAAGACAGTATATGTTGACTAACACTACTCTGTTAATTTCAAAAATGGATCCAATCAAGTATATCTTCGAAAAGCCCGCCTTGTCCGGAAGAATAGCAAGATGGCAGATGATATTGACAGAATATGACATCCAGTACACGACTCAGAAAGCAATCAAGGGAAGTGTATTGGCAGACCATTTGGCACATCAGGCAGTGGATGACTACCAGTCAATGAACTTTGAATTTCCAGACGAGAATATCATGGTAGTGACTGATTGTGAAGTACCTGGACCGGATGAAGGACCTGAGGAAGGATCCCGATGGTCTATGCACTTTGATGGAGCCTCAAACACTTTGGGTAATGGTATCGGCGCTGTGATCATATCCCCTAAAGGCACTCATACTCCATTGACCGCCCGACTATGTTTCAACTGCACCAACAACATGGCGGAGTATGAAGCATGCATCATGGGTCTTCGAGCTGCAATCGACCTAAGGATCAAGTTTCTGAGTGTCTTCGGAGATTCCGCTCTTGTGATCAGTTAGATCAAAGGCGAGTGGGATACGGAACACCCAAATCTTATTCCTTACAAGGAGTATGTATTGACATTGATCCCCCATTTCGAGGAGATAACTTTTGAACATTTCCTGAGAGAGGAGAATCAGTTGGCGGACGCGTCAGCTACAATGTCTTCTATGTTCAAAGTCAAATGGGATAACGAGGCTCCCCGGATCATTATCTGGAAATTGGATGAACCTGCATATTGCTGTGATCTTGAGGCTGAGGTGGTAACTGAAAAACCTTGGTATCATGAAGTGAAGAGGTACTTGGAAGCTCAAGAATACCCCGAGGGTGCATCCGTTAACGACAAGAAGTTCCTGAGAAGGTTCGCTGCAAAGTTCTTCCTCAGCAACGACATTCTATACAAACGAAACCATGATTCAACTTTACTGCATTGTATGGATAAGACTGAAGCAGAAAGAATCATGGCAGAGTTATATGAAGGTACCTTCGGGACACATTCCAGTGGGCATACCATGGCAAAGAAAATCCTTCGGGAAGGATATTTCTGGTCCACAATGGAAGCCGACTGTTACCAACATTCTCGGACGTGTCACAAATGCCAGATCTATGCTGATAAGGTGCACATTCCTCCAGTTCCTCTGAACGTCTTGACAGCACCTTGGCCTTTTGCAATGTGGGGCATTGATATGATCGGCGAGATCAGACCTACGACATCCAACGGGCATCGCTTCATCCTGCTAGCGATTGATTACTTCACAATGTGGGTTGAAGCAGCTTCCTATGCTACGGTAACCAAGAACGTCGTGGCACGGTTCATTCGGCATAACCTGATCTGTCGATACGGCGTCTCGGAAAGGATCATTACGGACAATGGTACCAATCTTAACAACAAGATAATCACTGAGCTCTGCGAGCAATTCAAGATACAACACCACAACTCTTCTCCTTACCGGCCGAAGATGAATGGGGCTGTAGAAGCGGCAAATAAGAATATCAAAAAGATTGTGCAGAAGATGACAGTGACCTATAAAGATTGGCACGAGATGTTACCGTTCGCTCTTCATGGGTACCGTACCTCAGCAAGGACGTCAACAGGGGCAACACCCTTTTCCTTGGTTTATGGCATGGAGGCGGTCTTGCCTATTGAAGTCCAGATACCCTCTCTCCGGATAATGAAGGATGCAGGTTTGAGCGAAGATGACTGGATCCAGACCCGACTTGATCAATTAAATCTAATCGACGAAAAGAGACTCACCGCTATTTGTCATGGTCAAACGTACCAAAAACGGATGATCAGGGCATTTAACAAGAAAATCAAACGACAAGAGTATCAAGTCGGAGACCTGGTAATCAAGCGCATCATTCTTCCTGAAAGTGATCCCAGGGGAAAATGGACCCCTACGTACGAAGGGCCATTTGTGGTTAAACATATCTTCTCAGGAGGAGCCATGATTATAACCACCATGGATGGTGACGACCTTCCACCCCGCCAATGCAGACATAGTAAAAAGATACCACGCATGAATTAAAGACCCGCTAGGTTGAAACACCTAGGCAAAAATAAGGGCTTCCCGGCGAACCAAAAGGGTTCGGGCAAAAATAAGGGATGAAATGAAAAAAATCTGTACACCCGGCAAGTCGAAAACCTGAAAAGGCGGCTTGGGCAAAAATGGGTATCCCGGTGGACTGAAAACCCGAAAGGGCGGTCCAGGCAAAAGTTAGGGATTAAAGCGTAATACTATGTCTCATTGGATCACCTTGCATCCAGAATCTGGTATCAACTATCAGGTTCAGACGGCATCGATCAATCAGCTTCATCTTCAACTGAGCAACAAAGTGATGAGACGCTTGAAGACATAAAGGCGATAGTAGAGTTGGAACCCAGCGGGATTATTTTTCACATAGCTGTTTTGTTTTCTTTTCACAAAATTGTATAAACTCTATTGTTCAGCGGCGTTCTCTTACTAGGACGTCAGCCTCTTGCACATAAACGCCTATTTACAGGCAAATTCCAAAAATCAATACAAATTCACTTTTCCATACAAATTGCCAATTGTTTTTCCTTTTTCTGTTTTGTCTTGCGAAGAACGTCCAATGTTCACTTTTGATATATGCATTTGACATTAATTGCTGATCATAAATATTTGCATGTGAAACGAAGGACTAATTACAGGTGACATCAGAAACAGGGGCAATAACGAGTTTGTCTAAGCGATCTAGTTGCTCTGTCTACCAAGGTACCAAGGTAGATTCGGCTGAAGAATGTAACCAAGATACCTCCACTCCCCGCCGAGTAAGACAAGAATCAGAAATACTCTCCCCCGAGCAGAGTTGGTCTACCATCAGCCCTAACAAGGCACAATATCCAGCAAGTCAACGATACTCTCCTCAAGCAGAGTTAGTCTACTGTCAGTCTTAAGGAAGTTGGGTATTCCCAGAAAATCTCAATATTCCCCAGCAGAGTATACGGATATCCTCAACAAGCATCCACGACAGTCTTAATATAAGATTTTTCCCCGGAGGAATACCAGACATCCAGTGGAACCATTCCCCAGTGCAGTCCAAAGAAGTTTCCCCAGGAGAGTTGAATTATCCTCCCCAGTAGATTCTGGAAGCTTATCCCCAGTAGATTCTAGAAGCTTATCACCTGCAGAGTACATACGTCTCTCCCCGACCATGTTCAAAGGTTATTCCCCACCAGGGTCTAACTGGGTTATCCTCAGCTAATTACCACGGAAAGATCGTCCTCGGCGAAGTTCTTCCTATCCCCCAGCGGAGTTCATCAAATTCCCCAACAAACTATATCAACGGAATCCTCAGCGGAGTTATCATCAAAATCGCCACAAAGTATCTCTTCCCACAGAGTAATTCTCCACAGAGTAATCTCTTCACCAAGTTTATTCCCCAACGAAGTTATCTTCTCCTACCGGTTTATTCTTACAATCATCATCCCCAGCGGAAATGAAGAACCCTACTCTTCAACATCAGCCCAGGATTTATTTTCCCGGCATTCGTCAAGAATTTATTTTCCTAGACGAAAATACATTCATAAACATCACATCTTCATACATTATAGCATGCATACGCATCATACAACACCAATCTCATTCAATTTTGAACATCATGACATCATGCATTTCATTCATCATGACATTGCATACGACTAATGTTTTTCCTTTTCAGGAAAAGGTCAATCAAAAGACAATTACTATCAACTGTCGCAACTCCAGATTCGATACCTGTATCTATCTAGGGCATATCTGTGAGTAATTGATTGTAGATTCGATACCTGTATCCAGCCAGGGCATGTCTGCATGAAGAGTTTAGAGATTCGATACCTGTATCCAGCCAGGGCATATCTGTAGACGACTAATTCCAGATTCGATTCTTGTATCCAGCCAGGGCATATCTGTGAGTAACTGATTGTAGAGTCGACACCTGTATCTAGCCAGGGCATATCTACATGAAGAGTTTAGAGATTCGATACCTGTATCCAGCCAGGGCATATCTGTAGACGACTAATTCCAGATTCGACACCTGTATCTATCCAGGGCATATCTGTGAGAGATTGATTGTAGATTCGATACCTGTATCCAGCCAGGGCATGTCTGCATGAAGAGTTAGAGATTCGATACCTGTATCCAGCCAGGGCATATCTGTAGACGACTAATTCTAGATTCGATTCTTGTATCTAGCCAGGGCATATCTGTGAGTATTTGATTGTAGATTCGATACCTGTATCCAGCCAGGGCATGTCTGCATGAAGAGTTTAGAGATTCGATACCTGTATCTAGCCAGGGCACGTCTGTAAGCAACCTTTTGAAGTTCCTGATTCGATTCCTGTATCTAGCCAGGGCATATCTGTGAGTGAGTGATTGTAGATTCGATACCTGTATCTAGCCAAGGCATATCTGCATGAAGAGTTTGACGATCAACACCTGTAACAGGCCAGGAAATTATCTTTCTTTCTCAGGAACACAAGTTCTCGCTAAGGAATCTCTTACGCGATCGACACTTCCAAATGGCATCTATAAGCCCATTCCCGACAAGGTTCTGTCACATCTCCAGATGGCATCTATAAGCCCATCCTCCTATCCATCATATCTCCAAAGGGCATCTGTAAGCCCATTCCCACCATCACACTGCTGATATTCTACTATGCGAGTGCAAATTTCTAGGCACTCTAGTGTTCAATCATCTTCCACCTTCGGATCACGAAAGGCACGCAAGCCAATCTACATCCTCAGGTCTAAGAAGATTGAACAGGGGAAACTGTTGTACCCCAAAATTTGCCCTCCCATATTCTTCAAAGTTTTGACAAGCATCATCTCAATTTGCTCAAGTCTACTCAAGGATTGCACAGTCAAACCATCCTCCTAAGCCAATCAAAATTAGGGTTTTGGTTCCTTCAGTGAATTTGAGGTTTTTTAGGGCTCAATCAAGTCACATTTGCCCATATACACTGCCAAGCATCTACATGCCAAGTTGCAAGGTTCACAGCATCAAATTGCACAGTCAAAAGCTCCATTTGCTTCACAATCAACTGTAGGGGTAAAATGGTCATTTTACAGTCAAAATTCAGAATTTTTGGTCAACATCTTATTTTGAAGCCACAATCATCATTTGATCAAGTCTTGATCATGGTTCCACAAGCATGGCTCAAAAATTATCAAGATGCAAAAAGTTTCTATTTTTGGACAGCTGAAAAGTCAACTGTAACTTGACCAAGGCATAACTTTTTCATGGTTCATCAGAAAAATCCCATCCAATGCTCATTTTGAAGGGGATGACATTTCCTACAACTCATCTTCACATTCCAAGTCCAAGAAATGCTCTCACAAAAAGTTATCAATTTCTACATTATAGGTCAATTTCAAAAGTCAACAAAAAGGCATCTTAAGTCAAAGACCATAACTTGATATTGGTAAATCAAAATGACATGGTACCAAATGCATTGGTTAGAGGACTTCAAGACCTTTCCAAAATGTCCAAGATCATGTTCATATGATCAAAATTGAGCAAGATATGCATTAGAGAAGTTGGGAAATTTTTGGGAATTTGCAAAAGTCAACTTTGCCCAAAACACCTCATTTTTGCTAATGGGCCTCAAATTCTTTCTTGAAACATTGTCCAAAGCATATGCACGACCCATCAAGCCTATTTGAGTTTATTTTCTTATTTTTATTAATTATTTGGATTTTTAATTGATTATTAATTCATTTAATTGATTTAATTGTAGGAAAATACCAGGATATGGTTTTCAAATCTTTTTGTGATGCAAAAGAGGTCAACACATGCTGAAGATTTCGTGTACACATCAAGGAGACAAAATCATCCAATTTTGGCAAGTTTTATCAATCAAAAAGGTTGAAAAAGATTTGATTGAAATCAAATATTGAAATCATAAAGCCATGGATTTTTGGACAAAGTTTTACCCTAATTCCATTCCACTACATATACTAAAGCTAACCCTAATGCTGTAAACGTGCAAAACTGCTGCAAGAACCATAGCCAAATTCCAAAAAATTCAAAGAAAACCAAAAACTGTTTTTCATATTTCAGACCAATTCAAAGCCTTAGAGTGATTCCAATACATTGCTGGAGGTGTAAGGAGCCTATTGCAATCAAATTCGCGTGCCAAAGCTCAAGAAATCTCCACAAACAGTTTTACGGTTTGAAGCTTTTTTCCATAATTGCATATCATTATTCATGCATATTTAACCTCTTTTGTGGATTGCTTTGTGTTTATAGGACTCATACGAAGCTATTAGTGTGATTGAATTGCATTATGGCGCCCTGAAACGAAAATTACCATGGACGAATTCTAGGTTTTCAAAGCTTCCAATTTGGGGGTTTACAGCATAAGCAAAATCAGACCTTGAGACGTATATGGTTGGATTCGTCAAGGCCAGACGAATCAAACCCAACCCTCGCGCCCTATTTATATAGCTTACAGACCTAATCGCTATTTTTGGCCATGTTATTTTGTGGGGGTTAAAAACCCCCGCTATCTCTTTGTTCTGTTGCAGGAAAACGAAGAAGATGAAGGACATGTTTACACATGGTTGGCTGGTTTGAATAAATGGCGCGCGCGTGTTTGTTTTCAACATATGTTGTTGTATCATATATTATTTTAATTGCTTATTATACTAACAAATGCAGCGTGATGGCCTAGTGGTTGGTGAGGTGTTTGTGCATCATTGGGACCTGGGTTTGATTCCCAGGTCCCCCAAAATAGTTCCATTATTTTTTCAAACATATTCATATGCAGCGCTTGTCAAGAATTCCATCATACACCTCACAGATCAGCATGCTAAGTGTCTCAACAGACAGATCCAAAGGCCAAAGGATGATCCTCACCCTGATCCTCAGTCAACTACACCATGGACAATTCAAAAAGTCAAACGTGGCTTGTGTGTTAATGGGCCAGATTCAACAAATTCACCTCCCATGGGCCCAGAATACCCCCTGGTTTAATTACTTCTTTTCTTCTTATTTTATTTTGTTTTCTTTTAATTATTTCATTACTAATTATTATTATTATTTATTTAACTAACAAATTAATTAATTTTCATAATAAATTCAGACTATTAAAATGTAAATATTTTTTATTATTATTAATTATTAATTTCACTTTAATTCATTATTTTGTAAATATAAATACTAACAAATTAATTAGTTTAATTAGTTAATTTTAATCTTTTTTCATAATAAATAAAATAGGTTAGAATTAGGGTTTCTTTTGACTTTTAATTTTCTTTTCTTTTTATTTTTATTAAAGACTTAAAAAACACAAAACATTTTCTTTTTCTTTAATTAATTAATTAATTAGTAAATTAGGTTTAATATTTTCATTAAATTGCAAAAAAAGGACAAAACTTAAATTCTTTTCTCAAAAAGGGTTAAAACCCTAAGGACGTCCCGATTAAATTTCTTTTCGCACATTATTCTTATTTTGATTATTTATGTAACTGTTTCCGAGGATGTAATAGTTAATTAGGTTTTACCGTTTTCTTTTATTTTCCGCATTTATTTCCAATCGGGTTTTTGTTTTTGGCGATGTATAGACCCGCGCCTTGTAATAGCGTAGATTTATCTTTCCACACTTTATTTTCCGCACTCTTAACTGTTAATATGCATGCAAGACTTGGATGAAAATTAAAAATAACTCGTAGATCACCATGATACATGTACAAGATAAACATAACATGAAAACAACACACAAGCACATGCCACTCCTAGGGTACGCCTCACTGGTTGCCTCGAACGTGGTCGTCAAGTATAGGGTGTCTTAGAGGTCGCCCTCCTGTCTAAGATCCAAGTTGCCTCGAAATGGTTGCCTCGGATAAAAAGGATCTAGGACATTAGGGTTACTTCTAAGGTGTCCTACTATTGCTTCGGTGACCACACATGTCCCTAATCATCGAATTGACCCGAATACCTCCAACGACGGTGCTACCTACCTCTCAATGGTGGGATAGCACTATCTTAAGGACTATTACACAGCCTAATTCCTTAGAGTAGGTAGATTTCTCTTAAGTACTTGCTCTTTTCAAACAAACAAAACAACTTTTCGCACTCACACTTTCTAAAAGTTTTCAAACAAATTTTTCATACACTCTTGAGGACAGATACAAGAGTTACTTAGAAATTTTTCAAACGAAACTTTTTCAAAACCCACACACACTTGAAAAGCAAACAATTTTTGAAAACATAAGAGCAAGTACCTAAGAGCCCATGGATAACCATGGATAGAAAGGGTGCTAGCACCTTCCCTTTCTATAAATCTACCTCCCGAACCGAGAGACATCTCGAATAAGGAATTTTGCTGTGCTTTTGTCCTTTCCATGTTGGAGAACATAAAAGACGGTGGCGACTCTTGCTTACCGCGACATTTCACGAACCAGCTTTAAAACAGTCAGTTCTATTTCCACCGATCACACCAGGGTATCATATAGCACAACATTTCACATGGAACATACAAAGATAGAGGGCACGATCTGTGCTCTTCATCAAATCTCAAGAAACCATGGGTTTTAAGGCAAACAAACATAGATTATAACTTAAAGGGGTCGAATTAAGGGGAGGTCGAATTAGGAAAAAGACCTGGGTTCACCCCCATGTCATGCTTTTGTTTTGTTGACACTTTTTCTTGCAGATTTCAGTGCCTTCCTCCACAGGCAATTCATCAGACGCCTCCAATAACATTCTTTGTTGGATCGAAGGCCGCATATATTCACAGGATCCAAGGCCATCCTTTACAGGATCGAAGGCTATCCTTCACATGGATCGAAGACCACATGTCTTCACAGGATCGAAGGCCATCCTTCACATGATCGGAGGCTATTGTGATATGGTGGCAGGACCGACTGTTAATACTGGTTTATGTTTTTTGTTTGCAAATGTGCAGTAAGAAAGAGTCACCATCGACTTTTATTTCATCCAACAAAGGAAAAGGGAAAAGAATAGAAAAAAACTTTTTCGAGATGTTTCTGAGTACGGGGGTAGATTATAGAAAGGGAAGGTGTTAACACCCTTTCTATCGATGATTTTCCATGGGCTCTTAGGTACTTGCTCATTTTGAAATTGCTTGTGTGTGTTTTGAAAAGTTTTTGTTTAACATCTTGGTAACCCTTATACCTGTCCTCAAGAGTGTGACGAAGTTGTTTTTGAAAACTATTTTGAAAGTGTTTGTGTGAAAGATTTTTTTTGTTTTTAGCAAGTACTTAAGAGTTTCTACCTACTCGAAAAAAGACTGTTCATTTTCTCGTTTCCTTTAGACAACGCTATCCTACTATTAAGGAGTAGGTAGCCCCATCGTTGGAGTTTAAGGGATAATCGAAAGGGACATATTACAGTCACATAAGCAATGATTAGGAAACCTTAGTAGTTACCCTAGAGTCTTAAATATCTTTCTGAGGCAACATTCGAATGGGTCATTTTTTATCTTTTGGGACTAGAGGGCGAGCACTAAAATTCTCTATACTTCATGACCGTTTACCGAAGGAAATCGAAGTGGGATAAACCCTAGGAGTGAACATGTGCATGTGTTTGATTTCAGTTGATTATGTTTGCACAATTAGGGTCACCTACCATTTTACTCGTTATTCTTTCCATGCAAGCCTATTAGTCTAAGCAGTTAATAATAGCGGAAAGTAAAGTACGGGAATTTAAACCTAGCTATTACATGGCCTCGGGGAGGGGATTACATAACCAAAATGGGCGTAAACAGTAAATAAAGGCAGTAAATAAAATCCTAGTTAAAACTATTACAATCTCAAAGCAATTACAATAATTAAGAAATAAGGGAAAAAAGTCTACGCGCGACAGAATTAAATACGGGGAATAAAATTGAAATTCTAAAAGAAATCTAATTAGTTACAGAAAAATACTTTTGTATTTTTATTTGAAAGAAAAGTGATTAAATTATGATTTAACCTAATTTCTAATTGATTTTAATTATGAAAAAGAGATTAAATTACCCTAATTAAATTAGCCTAATTAATTAATGAAATTAAACATTTTATGAAAAAAAACCTAATTCTAATATTTTTGTGTTTTTATGATTTAATTAAAAACAATGATTTTTTGTGAAATAATTAAAGTCAAATAACTAAATAGAAGAAATTAAAAGAATTAAAATGGGCCTGGTATGAAATAGCAAACTGGGGGTTTGTTGTTGAATTTGCCAAGCCCGATTTGCTGATGGCCCAATTATCCAGCGTGCGATTCAATGAAGCCTGCTGTTTTACCCCAAAATTTGCCCTCTCATTTTATCAATATTTCTCATCACAAGACCCTTGGAACTCAAGATCAAGCTAGGGTTTAACACCTCTTTGCACTGTTGACCTAAATTAGGGTTTGAGTTTCCACATGGATTTTTTGACCCACAATGCCCAAAGTAACTTTCATACTTCATGTTGGACTCATAAGTTTGTCCATACCAAGTTTCAAGCCTTGAATCAAATTTTTGCCCAATCAATTGGACAGTTGACCTAGAAATTAGTTGTATTGGGGGAAAGTCAACTGTGGCCAATTGACAGTCAAACCTCATGAATTTTGACCCAGATCAACATTATGAACTCATATGAACCATTTGATCAAGTCTGGATCACAATTCCACAAGAAATTTGATCAGATCACCAAAAGGGCAAAATGGTCATTTTTAGGGTTTTGACTGTACAAAGGCAATTTTTGACTGTTTGACCTAGCCAATGACAAATCAAGCTCAACCATGGACTCAAGGACTCAATGACATTGTCTTGACCCATTCAACAAGTTCAAAAGATCTCAAATGCATAAGATTGATAGATGAATTTTTCAGTCAACTGATCAAAATTTGACTGTACACTGAAAAGTCAAACTTTGACTTTTTGGTCAAAATCAAGTGCCAAGGGTCATTTTTCATCAAGACATGTCAAATTATGAAACTTGTTCATCAAGAAACCCAAAATTGCAAATTAGGGTTTAAAATGGAAAAATTTCATAACTTAGAAATTTTCAAAGTTATAAAATTTTCTTATTTTTTCCTAACTTTGCCCACATTTTCACCAAGATGCAAATGGATTCAAACAAAACTTACAACATGAAAGTTGTATTCCATCATAAAGTATACAACTTTGATTCACAAAGTTTTCTCAAAAGAAGCTTGGATCTCAAGTTATGATTTTTGGAACAAGGGTACCTAAAACTTTTAACTTAGAGAAATTTTGCCCTAGTTTAGGCAGGATTTTGACCCATCTTCTTGGACATTTTTCACATGGTTCCACTTGTAGTTTCAAGTTTAATTTGAAAGATGGATTATATTACATGTTGCAAGCTTTCTAAATTGTCCAAGAACTCCTCAAACACCTTTGTGGTTAGGGAGAATCGAATGCTTGAAGTTGGCAAAAATTCACTTTGTAACCATGGCCAATACATGTTCATACCAAGTTGCAAATCTGACCAAACTAGCTTAGTACATAATTACAGGTCTCTAAACCCTTCAACACTCAAAAATTGAATGCAAATACATTGGTTAGAGGCATTGTCCTGATCAAGGGAGCATTATACATTGAATAATTCCATTTTGAGCATAAAGGTCACACTTCCATTTTCATAAAGTATAACTTTTGCAAAGTTGTTTCTCTTGAGCATTGGACCAAGCCTTTTGCTGCAAACAAAGTCCCCTAATCTCAGGCATAGTACACCAACTATGAGCATGCTTGGAGCTAGCCTGTACAGGCCTTAGCATAGTCACTTCACACTTTTCTTTCAAAACAAGTCATTTGTGCCAAAAGTCAAGAACACACACATCTGATAAAACCAACTCAAGCAAAGTTTTGAAACAAGTTTCTCACATCCTTGCAAGCCAGAAGCACGAGCCCTTGACCTCAAAAACCTCCTCATACTCAAAAGCCACATTTTCTTGCAAAACAGGGCCAGTTCTACAAATCACAAGCCACAATCAAATCCCCTCGTGCGTTTTGCCTCAAACTTGTTCCAATACCTTCCATTCAACTCACTCAAACTATTACAAACCCCCATTGCCAACTGTAACTCCATTTACAGTGTTCACCATTTTTTTTGAAAGCTTTGCAGGTTGATTTCTGTAGCACGATTCAGGCCACTTCAAAACAAACTAAGCATTGGGAAAGGTTCAGGGGACATCAAGCAAGCTCAAAAGAACCTCAAGCCCCATTGAAAGTTGCTGCATTGTCCAGCTCGAATTCAACTGAAACAGGTATTTCATGAACTTATATCTCTCTATTTAGGAACATTTAGACTTAGGTTTGTGAATGAAAGATGTTGTCTTCATTGCCCTGAAACCATACATGTGCTTAGTTTTCATTTATATTAATCGTGCTAGGAGAATTTCATCCATGAACTTTCTGAAAAAACTAGGTTAGAAATTAGGGCCAGAGAAATTCTCTCTGGTCTTTGAGAGTTAAATCAAGTTTTTTATATGTTTGAAATGGTTGTTTGATGCTCTACAAGTTTCATGTTTTGAGTTTTGTCAAAGGATCACGTTTCCAGGAGATGACAGTTTGTACACAGAAGGCGCGTGTTTTGTTTGAACAGAGGAAGAAGATGAAGTAGCTGGGCTGGGCCTGGCTACTTCCTACTTTTGGCACCCCCCACTTTCAGTTTCACACCCCCTAGCCCATTTTCTTATAATTTGATATTTTTGCATTTTTTATTTTCTTTTTTGACTTTGATATTTTATTTTCAAACATAAAAAATGATCCAAAAATATTTTCATAATTTTTTACATTTATTTGGTATTTATTTTTATTTTTACTAGCATTAAAACACTTTATATACTTTTATATTATTTTGTTTAAATTTAAAAATAATGAAAATAATACTTCTATTTCATTTCTTATTTTTATTCACATTGAAAACATTTTCTTGAATATATTTTATTTTTGTAAATAACTTATTTTATTTTTTACACACTTAATATATTTAATATATATAATATATATATATATATATATATATATATATATATATATACTATATATATATATATATACTATATATATAATATATATATACTATATATATATATATATATATATATATATATATATATATATATATATTATATATATATATATATATATATATATATATATATATATAGTATATATATATATATATATATATATACTATATATAGTATATATATATATATATATATATAGTATATATATATATATATATATATATATATATATATATATATATATATATATATATATATATTATATATAGTATATATATATATATATATA